>OX411543.1:85756191-86356191 GCA_948146395.1 Fragum whitleyi | reverse complement strand
AAAATCATAGGAATTATACTGTCAAGTGTTAAAATTTATCAATAGACTAAGGCAATATTGTGAAATATTAGGGAGGTCCCTTTACTGATAGCACATTTCTGACATGACATTAAACTGAAAGGAATACAGATGTTATTGGTAATACAAAGCAGAAAGTAAAACAATAACAATAGACTTGCGAGTTAAAAACAATAAGAAATTCAATTGTCATTCACGTCAACTATTTCTTTTGCTACAGAAACTAACACCACAACAATAAATCACTGTGATTTCAATGCTTGTGAGAATGGAGCAGTATGTGTACATAATGACACAGCAGGATATACTTGTAATTGTACATCAGATTATGGAGGACCCTTCTGTGAGGAACTTCTAGGTATGTATGTGTGATTTAGTTATAAAACTGTGATGTAGGTGTGTATGTCTAATTTAGATGTGTTTTTCTTATTTATGTGTGTATGTGTGATAAAGGAGTGTATGCATGATTTAGGAATGCATGTGTGATTTAGGAGTGTATGTATGGTTAAGGAGTGTATGTGTAATTTCATTACCAGGTATGTTTAAGAATGTGAATAAAACTATGATACAGCAGGATATACTTGTAATTGTACATCAGATTAAGGCGACCCCTTCTGTGAAGGACTTCTAGGTATGTTTGTGTGATTTAGTAATAAATGTGTGAATTAGGCTTGTATGTTTGATTTAGATGTGTATTTCTTATTCATGAGTTCCTGACATAGCTACTGATAAGAGGGGTATTTTGAACTTTAGACCAATGTATTTAAATTTTGATAGAACAAATCTTAATGCTGTTGGTACTCATTGGAATCATCTCATGAAGACGATTCAAATGAGTACCCATAACATTGGGTTCCATTGAGAAATATAAGTTTTAGACTGGCTTTTACCCCATCTTATATGTTCTTCTGGTACCTGGTATGTGTGATTGAGGAGTGTATGCATGATTAAGGAGGAGTGTGTGTGTGATTTAGGAGTGTATATGAGATTTCATTATGTGTAAAAATGTGTATAAAACTATGATACAGCAGGATATAGGATATACCAAAGAACCGCTGCCATATCACAACATCCTAGAATGTAGTAGTGTGACATCACAACTACATGTGATGTCACTTTGTTCATGTTTACTTCTCATTTGAGGCCCACTAGGGGATATTGGTGTTGTCAAAGAATTTGGTTAAGATTGAGCCCTTAAATAGACAAATGACAAATATTAAATCAGACGTATATTGGCGTCATCTTCTCCATCTGTCCCTCCGTCCATCCGTCTGTTCATCCGTCAGTACGTCCGTCCACTTTTCTTGTCAACGCAACTCCTCCTAAGGTTCTGGCTGGATCTTCTTGAAACTTGGTCAATGTTATCACCTCAATTGGTAGATGAGCATGAAGGAAGGATTTTATGGTTCGTTGATTTTTGCCTGAGTTATGCCCCTTAAAAACTTAGTCTCTGGGTCCACTTTTCTTGTCAACGCAACTCCTCCTAAGGTTCTGGCTGGATCTTCTTGAAACTTGGTCAATGTTATCATCTCAATTGGTAGATGTGCATGAAGGAAGGATTTTATGGTTCGTTGATTTTTGCCTGAGATATGCCCCTTAAAAACTTAGTCTCTGGGTCCACTTTTCTTGTCAACGCAACTCCCCCTAAGTTTCTGGCTGGATATTCTTGAAACTTTGTCAATGTTATCACCTCAATTGGTAGATGTGCATGAAGGAAGGATTTTATTATGCTCCCCAAAGGGAGAGCATATAGCCGCCGCTTCGTCTGTCCGTCGGTCCGTCCGTAATTCCGTCCGTCCGTCCGTCTGTCCATTTCCACCTATTTCTCCATAACCCTTAGGCCAAATCAAATGAAACTTACCATGTGAACTCCCTATGATATAGTGATGATGCATCTGTGATGGTTTTTGGATTTGAGGCCTCGTCACGGGAAAAGGGGACTTAGGGTAAAAAACAGTTTTTCCCAAATTTCTTCTAGTCCAACAGTCAGAATTTAGTGAAATTTCATATTTGAGTAGCAAATCAGATGCCCTTTACTATGAATAATTTGAAATTAACGTAAAAAAATATATATCATGGAAAAAGGGGGCTAAATGTTTGTTACCTTACGTTAGCATGTAAAATAGTAATTCCGTCCGTCCGTCCCCACCTATTTCTCCATAACCCTTAGGCCAAATCAAATGAAACTTACCATGTGAACTCCCTATAATATAGTGATGATGCATCTGTGACGGTTTTTGGATTTGAGGCCTCGTCACGGGAAAAGGGGACTTAGGGTAAAAAACAGTTTTTCCCAAATTTCTCCTAGTCTAACAGTCAGAATTTAGTGAAATTTCATATTTCAGTAGCAAATCAGATGCCCTTTACTATAAATAATTTGAAATTAACGTAGAAAAAAAAATATCATGGAAAAAGGGGGCTAAATGTTTGTTACCTTTACGCTAGCCCGTAAATTACAGTTATTCTTTCATTTCTCCTAGTCTCATGCTCAGAATTTGATGAAATTTCACATTTCAGTAGCAAATCAGATGCCCTTTACCATAAGGTATTTGATATTTGTGTCTAAAATATGTCATGCAAAAAGGGAAGTAATGTTTGTTACCTTTATGTTTGCTGTATAAGATAACATCTTATTTGAGTCCTTGCAATCTGAATGGAGGAGAAAGGCAGTGCACAAGAACTACAACTCTTGCTTGCATAATTTTGGAGTTATTGCCCTTTGTTATTTTTAGCTCGCCCGGGACGAAAGTCTCGGAAGAGCTATTGTCATACCCTCGGATGTCGGCGTCTGCGTCAGCGTCGGCATCGGCGTCAGCGTCGGTGTCGGCGTCCACATTAGGTTAAAGTTTTTTATTTCTATCAATATTTATCCTAGAGGCTTTATTTTTTACAGAATCACTCATTAGGGCATAGGCTTTCATTTGAGACCAACATCCATGTCGAAATGACCTTTAGACTGTGACCTTGACCCTTTTAAAAAAAACTTTAACCAAAAACTTTAACCAAAAAAACTTTAACCTTGCTTATATTTTCTGTAAGCTTTAAACTAGAGACATCATTACTTCATATGCACACTCATTAGGTGATAGGCTTTCACCATAGACAAAGGTCCTTGAAAATTTGACCTTGACCTTGACCCTTTGTGGACTTAGAAAAACTTTAACCAAAAAACTTTAACCAAAAACTTTAACCTTCCATATATTTTTTTAATTCTCTAACCTAGTGACATCATAGTTTCATATATATTCTCACCAGGTGAGAGGCTTTCACCAGAGACCAAGGTCCTTCACAATTTGACCTTGACCTTTACCATTTGTGGACTTAGAAAAACTTTAACTGAAAACTTTAACCAAAAACTTTAACCTTGCTTATTATTTTCTGAGTGCTTTAACCTAGGGACATCATTACGTCATATACATACTCATTAGGTGATAGGCTTTTGTGAGAGATCAAGGTCCTTGATAATTTGACCTTGACCTTTTATGAACTTAGAAATACTTTAACCGAAATTCTTTTACCAAAAACTTTAACCTTGCTTATATTTTCTGAATGCTTTAACCTAGGGACATCATTACTTCATATACTGTTACGTGCCAATGTAACACGAACAAAGAAGCCAGCAACAAACTTTACAATTAACAATATTTATTGACAATAATACCAGAATTATTGACAATATGAAATTAATACAAAAACAATTTACAATACCTTGAATGTTTAATCCTAAAGTTTTAATTTTAGATCCAATTTAATTAAGTTCCTGGTCCACAAATAATAAGTCCAATAATATCCGAATTTAAAATTAAACACGCTTTCAAACACACTTTTAAGATAACGAGAAATCCCCTTTTAGTTTAACACAGTACTACTAAATGAAACCATAAGTCTAAATCAAGTGAACCAAGAATGCTGTAGGAACCCCTTTATATAATACTATAGAACAATCTGGAATAGTATAGAACATAAGAATACTCTAGAGTCTGAATCACCTTCCAAAAGGCCTTTCTAGAAAGATCTAAAATCTTCTACATATCTATTACCTTAAAGTGTCAAGAGATATTGGAAACTAATTGGACTAATTCTAAAAATAGACATGGTAAATACCATTAGGTTTATTTATAGCTTATACATAACACTTTCCCCCTTGAAAGAAAAAAGAAAGGTTTATGAAATAAATCTTTCTTTTTGTATTATCTTTAGCATATACAATGATAATATACTTTACATAATTGATAATATCATGATTTGTTGAAACATTTCAGCACATCTAGCATGAAAATACAAACAATTTTCATCAAAAGAATTGAAAAAGAGATATATATACAAACATATTTACATACATATAAACAAAAAATATAGTGAAATGGTACTGTTAAACTCAATTTTATATTAAAGATAAGACAATTCAAAATTTTAGACTCTTGACAGAGCATCTGGTATAATATTGTCTTTTCCTTTAATGTGCCTTACATCAAGATCAAATTCTTGAAGTGACAAACTCCACCTCAATAATCTTTGGTTCTTACTCTTAAGTTTGTGAAGAAAACTTAAGGGATTGTGGTCACTGAAAACAACTATAGGAGAAGTTACAGATGTTAAATAAACTTCAAAATGTTGGATTGCCAAAATCAGAGCAAGACATTCTTTTTCAATGGTGGAGTAGTGTTTCTGATGTTTGTTTAATTTTTTAGAATAATAACAAACTGGATGATCTATACCATCATCGTCTTCTTGCAAAAGAACAGCACCAATACCAACATCACTTGCATCAACAGCTAATTTGAAACATTTGTCAAAATCAGGTGCTAAAAGAACTGGTGTGCTCTTTAGTATGGCTTTCAAGCGATCAAAGGCAACTTGACAGTTATCATTCCATTTGAACTTAACATTTTTCTTTAATAAATTTGTTAAAGGTTCAGCTATTATAGAAAAATTCTTACAAAACTTTCTATAGTAGCCAGCCATACCAAGAAATCGCATCAGTTGCTTTTTAGTAGCAGGCACTGGAAACTCAGAGATAGCATTGACCTTAGATTCTAAAGGTTTAACTTGACCCTGTCCCACAAGATGTCCTAAAAAAGTAACAGTAGCATGACAAAATTCTGTTTTTCCCAGATTAACAGTCAATTTTGCTTCACTGAGACGGTCGAAGAATTGTTTGATTCTTTGAAGGTGGTCACTCCATGTATCTGTATAGATGATGACATCATCGATGTATGCGTCACAGCCATCTAAGCCAGCTATAACCATATTTACAAGCCGCTGAAACGTCGCAGGAGAATTTTTCATCCCAAACGGCATAACTTTGTACTGGTACAGACCAGTTGGAGTAGCAAATGCTGATACTTCTTTAGCCCTATCAGTGAGCGGAACTTGCCAGAATCCTTTGAGAAGGTCAAATTTGGTGACATATTTAGAATTACCGACTTTGTCAATACAGTCATCAATTCTGGGAATTGGAAAAGAGTCAGTTTTTGTCACAGAGTTCACTTTTCGATAGTCAGTACACATTCTGTATGTTCCATTTGGCTTTGGAACTAATATACATGGTGAACTGTAATTACTTTGGCTGGGTTCAATAAAGTCATTCTCCAATAAGTAATTCACTTCATCTTGAAGGGCTTTTTGTTTCACTGGATTCATTCTATAAGGATGTTGTTTTATTGGTTGAGAATATTCCACAATGACATCATGATATATTTTATCAGTTCTTGTGGGGATGTCAGGAAATAAGTGTTTATAATCATTAATCAACTGTTTCAGCTCTTCTCGTTGAGATGGCTCCAAATGTGAAAGTTTGTCGTCAAGATTCTTAAGTATTTCAGAGTTCTCAAGTTTAGGTGGACCAGGAACAGATTTTTCACTAAAGTCTGAACTAACTTCTGATTCAATCACATTTGATTCTTGTGGGACAGTGTTTACAACTGTAACTGGTTTTGAAATAGAGCTATCTCTATCAAAATACTTTTTTAACATGTTCACATGACACATTTGTTTATTTTTACGCCTCCCAGGAGTATTGATAATATAATTCAAATCACTTGTTTTCTTATCAATAGTATACGGGCCATAATATCTTGCCTGTAAGGGTCGGCCAGGTATTGGCAAAAGAGCAAGGACTTCATCACCTGGTTCGAATTTCCTATCAACACTATGCTTGTCATATCTTGCCTTCATTTTGCTCTGAGATAATTTAAGATTTGACCTTGCAACCTCACATGCCCTAGACAGTTTATTTCTGAAGTTAGAAACATACTGTAACAAGTTCAAGGGTGTTTCATCATCAGCAAGAAATTTCTCTTTTAAGAGTGTTAATGGCCCACGAACAGAATGACCAAAAACTAACTCAAAGGGGCTAAAGCCAAGAGATTCTTGAACAGATTCTCTGACTGCAAATAATAGCAAATGAATACCTTCATCCCAATTTTTATCAGTATCAAAACAATATGACCTTATCATATTCTTTAGGGTCTGATGAAATCTTTCTAAAGCACCTTGACTTTCAGGGTGATAAGCAGATGACCGATATTGCTTGATACCTAATTCATGCATAACCTGTTGGAATATGCCTGACATGAAATTTGATCCTTGATCAGACTGAACTGATTTTGGAAGGCCAACAAAAGTAAAGAACTTGACAAGAGCCTTAATGATTGACTTTGCCTTAATGTTTCTTAAAGGAATTGCTTCTGGGAAGCGGGTAGAAGCACACATAATTGTCAACAAATATTCAGAACCTGACTTAGTTTTCGGTAAAGGACCAACGCAGTCTATTATTATCCGACTGAAAGGTTCATCAAAAGCTGGAATGGGTTGTAACCTTGCTTTTGGAATAACTTGGTTAGGTTTCCCTACCATTTGACAAGTGTGAGTCATAATCTTGTGATAAGTCTTGTTTACACCTAAATGACCAGACATTGGACTTTCATGGGCTATACTAAGTATTTCACGGCGATATGACTTTGGAACAACAATTTGGTGATGAACAGCCCAATCATCATCAGCTGGGACATCAAATGGTCGCCATTTTCTCATCAGAATACCATTCTTTTTATAGTAACAAACAGGATTCTGAGACATTTCTTTTTCGGGTAATGCCCTATCAATTAACTTTGAAATCTCAGGATCATTTTGCTGTTCCGGGATTAACTTTGACTTTGAATGCGTTTCATGACCTTGGTCATTTGACCTTGGAGATGACTGACAAAGTTTTGACAAGTCTGTCTGAGTATCAGGCAGACTAAGATTAAAAGACTTTTTAATCTCGTCATTGAAATATTGACCAACAAAAGTATCAGTTAAGTCAATATCATTTGATTTTTTCAAGGAAGCTTTTTTAGCCATACCCCGAGTTACTGCACATGACGGGTACAAATCAGGTATTTCCTGCAAAATAGGATCATCTGTTTGACCTACATTAGGTGTGTCAGTTACAAGAGGATTAACAACAACCTTATCTCCAGCTAAGTCATTGCCTAGCAATAAATGTACACCTTTAAATGGTAAAGAATGTTTAACACCAACAACCACAGAACCAGTAACCAACTCTGAGGACAAATTAACCTTATGAAGAGGAACATTAATAACACCACACTCTACACCCTGAATAAGGACACTAGTACCAGACGAAGTCTTCTCAGAAAAAGGCAGAACATCTGCTAAAATAAGAGATTGAGAAGCCCCTGTGTCTCTTAAAATTTTAATAGGGGTAGGTGGGCACATTTCACCTGAAAGTGATACAAAACCATCCAACATGAACGGTTCAAAAATCTCCATACAGGAATCAGAATTTGGTTCTGCCTTAACAATTGAATTTAACTCAAAAGAAGGCTGTGATTTAGGCTGGAGGCTGGTGAGCCCTGTAGGTTTGGCTACACTCAGTTCCTTCTTCCTTTTTAATCTAAAACATTCTGAAATAAGGTGACCTGGTTTTTTACAAAAAGTACAATGTACTCGAGATAAGGGATTTTGAACATTGGTTTCACCAGTAGACTTTGGTTTAGGTGAATTCGATTGACTAGACATGCTAGATGAATCACCAGACATAGATTTATTTTGGGGATGTGAGGAAGCAGGTTTTGCTTTATTAACGAAAGAATTTTTGTGTGTAAGGTAGTAATCATCAGCTAAACGAGCTGCTTCATGTATAGTTTCAACATTTTTTTCATCTAAATGTGACTTAATGTCAGATTGAATGCAATTTTTGAATTGTTCAATTAATATAAGTTGTCTAAGATTATCATAATTTTGGTCTATTTTCTTAGAATAGCACCACCTGTCAAATAAATTTTCTTCGTTTCTTGCAAATTCAACGTGAGTCTGGCCAGATTCTTTTCTACAACTTCTAAATTGTTGTCTGTATGCTTCTGGTACCAGCTCATAACCTTTGAGAATGAGTTCTTTTACAGTATCATAATCATTGCTTTGTTCTGTCCTAAGTTGCGAATAAATATTGCGAGCTTTTCCTACTAAGACACTTTGAAGAAGTAAGGTCCATTGCTCCTTTGGCCATTTCAAGTTATTTGCAACTTTTTCAAAATGTTCGAAATATGTATCAACTTCATTTTCTTGAAATGGTGGGACAAGCCTAAAATGTTTTGTTACATCAAAATGGTCATTATACATATATCTGGGCTGATTTGCTCTATATTGAATTTCTAATTCTTTTAATCGTAATTGAAATGCTCTTTCTTCTCTTTCCCTCTCTCTTTCTATTTCTCTCTCTTCTCTTTCTCGCTCTTCCTTTTCCCTTTCTCTCTCTTCTCTTTCTCTTTCTCTTTCCCTTTCTTCCTTTTCCCTTTGAAATTGCCTTTCTCTTTCTTTTTCTTCAATTTCTAATTGCTTTTCTTGAAATTTCCGCTCTTCTCTCTCTCTTTCTATTTCCAATTCCTTCTCCCTTTGTTGAAGTTTTAACAGTTCAAGATCTCTTGAGCTTGAAACTGATGGAACATCAACAATGAGAGACAGAGCCTTTTCATCAAAAATGTCCTCATCAACAAAATATTGAACCAAAATATTCTTAATTTCATGCTTTCGCAATGAGGACTTGACTTCTTTTAATTCATAATGCTTGGCAAGATTGAGCAAATCAGGCTTTTTACCCAAATTCAATAGCTCCACGGAAGGTTCGTGCGTAAATTTTTCTAAGTCAAAAGACATGGTAGCTTGTTGCTGTATTCAAACAAGAATGTAAGATTTCGATAAATAATAGTGAAAGTACACTCTAGATTTATCAAAATTGAAATATGAAATTTATTTCTTAAATAATTTTGAACACTAGATTTAAATACAGAATTTGTTTGATTTGTTTTGTTTTGTTTGTTTGTCTGATGTTCGTATCTCGAGACGAACCCCCAAATTGTTACATGCCAATGTAACACGAACAAAGAAGCCAGCAACAAACTTTACAATTAACAATATTTATTGACAATAATACCAGAATTATTGACAATATGAAATTAATACAAAAACAATTTACAATACCTTGAATGTTTAATCCTAAAGTTTTAATTTTAGATCCAATTTAATTAAGTTCCTGGTCCACAAATAATAAGTCCAATAATATCCGAATTTAAAATTAAACACGCTTTCAAACACACTTTTAAGATAACGAGAAATCCCCTTTTAGTTTAACACAGTACTACTAAATGAAACCATAAGTCTAAATCAAGTGAACCAAGAATGCTGTAGGAACCCCTTTATATAATACTATAGAACAATCTGGAATAGTATAGAACATAAGAATACTCTAGAGTCTGAATCACCTTCCAAAAGGCCTTTCTAGAAAGATCTAAAATCTTCTACATATCTATTACCTTAAAGTGTCAAGAGATATTGGAAACTAATTGGACTAATTCTAAAAATAGACATGGTAAATACCATTAGGTTTATTTATAGCTTATACATAACAATACATAGTCACCAGATGAAAGGCTTTCACCAGAAATTAAGGGCCTTGACAATTTTACCTTGACCTTTTATGGACTTGGAAAAACTTAAACTGAAAAACTTTAACCAAAAATTTAACCTTGCGTATATTTTCTAAATGCTTTACTCAGGGACATTATTACTTCATACACATACTCACTAGGTGATAGGCTTCTACAGAGACCAAGGTCCTTCACAATTTGGCCTTGATCTTGACTTTTTGTGGATTTAGAAAAATTTTAAAGAAAAACTTCATGTTTGATACAAAGAAATTCCATTGGTAACCTCATCTGCTTGTAGGCTTTCACTTTACCCTAACCTTATACATGCAATTAAAACAAAAAAGTTTTTATATTTCTTAATTACTACTCAAACAGATATATATTAGATCATGGACTTTAACATTGAAAGAAACCACTTTGAACTTCGGTCTTCGGTCAAGCGCTGTTTGTGACAAGCAGCTGTTTGGGCGAGCTACGTTGTCCGCGGACAACTCTTGTTTATACTTAGATTATGTCTGGAGCATATCTCCTAAAGTGTAATAGCTATCAACTTGAAACTTAATGGGTGGATAGATCTCATAGAGGAGAAGTGCAGTGTACAAGAACTGCAACTCTTGCTTGCATAATTTTGGAGTTATTGCCCTTTGTTATTTTTGATACTTAGATTTTGTCTGGAGCATATCTCCTAAAGTATAATAGCTATCAACTTGAATCTCTATGGGTGGATAGATCTCATAGAGGAGAAGTGCAATACACCTGCACTACAACTCTTGCTTGCATAATTTTGGAGTTATTGCCCTTTGTTATTTTTATTACTTAGATTTTATAGGAGGCAAATCTTTGACAGTACATAGAATCTTTTATCTATTAGGCTTCAGTTTACTATTCAGCTTTCTTGGCGGGGGATGTCCATGTCCAACATGGCTCTTGTTTTTGTGACAATGCCTTATTCGGGGAGCATAATCCGTCTCTGACGGCTCTTGTGGTTAGTTAATTTTTGCCTGAGTTATGCCCCTTTAAAACTTAGTCTCTGGGTCCACTTTTCTTGTCAATGCAACTCGTCCTAAGTTTCTGGCTGGATATTCTTGAAACTTGGTCAATGTTATCACCTCAATTGGTAGATGTGCATGAAGGAAGGATTTTATGGTAAGTTGATTTTTGCTTGAGTTATGCCCCTTTAAAACTTAGTCTCTGGGGCTTATTGCCTCAGTTATGCCCCCTTAAAATTTAGTGTCTGGGGCTTATTGAAATTGCAGCCTTGTGAATGCAACTCTTCCTAACTCTCTGGCTGGATCTAAATGAAACTTGGTGGATGTTATAATCGAAATTGGTAGATGAGCATGAAGTAAGGATTTTATGGTTAATTAATTTTACCCTAAATTATGCCCCCTTAAAACTTACCCGTACGAAAAATTGTAGCGGATTCCGCTTGGAAAATAGGCGTAAATGAGACGGAAATGAAGCGGAAATGGTCATTTACGCTTGTAACTCAGGCGTAAGTTTAATTTACGTCTCTGCTACATCATAAAGTACAGGCGGAATACATCAGAAATTATGGGCGTAAAATGAATTCAAAGCGGAATTTCATTTCTATTCAGTTTTACAGGCGTACTTCAACACTTTAACTTTTTCTAGAGACGGATTTTACAGACTTAACAATTTCATGGAAGCGGAAAGACACTTTCAGCAAGCGTAAAATAACTTAAACTTTTGTTAGAGGCGTATTTTTCTAACTTAAACATTTCACGTGAAAGAAATCATTACTGTGAGGAAAATTCATGCCGTGATATAATTGAAAAAATGTTGAAAGAGGCGTAAAACTCCTTTCAATCAATCTTTCACTTACCCTTGAAATGTTATGTCCAATGTTCAAGTTTTTATGCTGAAAATCAGTGAACTCCAAAAAATGACCTTGACAAATTACCTTGACTTTACTATCCACAAAAAGGCTTTGTCACAAGCAGCTCATATGTAAAATACCAATGCCATATCACTTACCATTACAAAGTTAGAGCAAATGTAAAAGTTTTAATCTTTAACAAATTTGACCTTGAAAAATGACCTTGACCTTGACTGATGACCAAGAACTCCATAAGAAAGCTCTTGTCCCAAGCAATCATCATACATATAAAATATGAAGGCTCCCCCCCCCCTTCCCCCCCCCCCCCCCAAAAAAAAAAATCTGAATATACTCACAAAAAATCTTCTTATTCTCAAGTAAATATCTTTAAATACAACTATAGTTTCTGAAAATGTTTTTGAAAAAATATCTACAAGCTTATTTACTTTACCCAAACGAATGCAGTTGACAATGTCCAAGTCTAATAATGACTAGGACTCCAGTCTATAGAAATCCAAAATGGCTTCCGATTTTCAAAGAAATTTCCGTTGACATGTTTTTTTGCCTTATTTCCTTTCACATTGGGAAGAATAGCACAAAAAAGGTAGTAATTTGATGATTTTTAAAAGAATCTTTCTCTTTAGGGCCCAAAACAAGTTATTTACAAATATAAGACAACTTAAAACTCAGTAAATAGGGAGTCCTTCGGAATGCAAAAATTGAAAAAATGATTCCATGGTTTTAATGAATTAAGCCAAAATTAATAATTCCAAATATTATTAAACCCAGATTAAACCTTGTTACCCCAAAGGTATAGAAGAATTATATGAAATGGATATAGCAAATTGTATTAATTTTTGTAGATTCGTACCAATAAATTTTCGACCTTATGTCCTATTTCAGCAACATGTTTTTAAGAGTATATTGTACAGTGCTCTCAATAAGGGCCAAAATCAGGAATTTTTGTAATTCTAAGTTGGATTTTCAGGATTTTTTTCACAAACTAAGGAATTCCACCCCCACCCCCACTCCAAACACCTCCCTTTCCTACACACTTTTTAAATGCTCCTTTCCTTGTTAGAATAAGTTTAATTGTTCCCAAAGTCAATTATTCTTGGTTGGTCTTTAAATATAAACTTCCAAGGGTTAAAACTTATAGCTTTAACTTTTGGCTGTAGGTACAAACTTTGGTTGCTCAATCACCCTTTAAATCTTTATATGATTTTGGAAACTAATATGAGGAACTGAAGTTTCTATTTGGAATTGCTCTGTAGATGTTTCTTGCGTGATGGACCTAGGAAATGCTGCTAACCCAAATTTCAGTTACAATGTTTTGATATCCTTCGATATAAAACAGCTTTATCCCCCCCCCCTGTCATTCCAAGGGTGATGAACATTCTACGGGTAGTGTGCAAAAAATTGTTCTGGCAGTTGAACCTTATAAAACTTATTAATATATTTGAACTTATGCTGAATTATCTGAATAACTAAGACAAAAAATGACTCTGTCCTTTTCAAATCTCTCGTCAGACATTTTGATGGAGTCACCTTTAAATGACGTAATTGGGTTTTTTTTGTGTTCTTCGAGGATGCCGTTTTTAGACGAGGGTAGTCGATTGACCTTTCGGTATTGTTTACCGGTAGCGCCTTTTTTCACTTCGAATAAATTACCCGTAGATCTATTCTAGACACTAACAAAGCAATATTTTGAAATTTATCAGTCAGATCTGTATGAATTCCGTTTGATCTTAGGAATATTCCCCTGATTTGAATTTCATTTGTTTCAAAAGGCCTATCAAAGGACCTTTGCGATCTGTATCTGACAAACAAAGAGAATGACAGAAGCTGTAATGATGTGTTGTGTTGTCCAATACCATGTACGTTACACGTGACTTGTTTTTACATCAGCTATTATGTATGCGTTGATTATCGATAGACGTCCGGGGTCAAATAACAGGGCGTTTTTCTTGAATCTCGGACGTTTTTTTACGTAAAAGAGTCTGATTTTCTTGTTGTAATTTCTGAAATTTTGGACGTACATTACGTCGATGTCCGCTTATTGAGAGCACTGTGCATTCTATTCACAATATAAGTTAAAATAATTTTTCAAGCAATCACCTTAATATATGAATGAATTTTCGAAGTGTGTATTTACTGTATTGACCACTTACAAGGGTTATTTCTAATTTCCAGACAAAGTTTGTCCTCCTGAACCTATTAGAATTATGCTGGACTGATTAACTGTTAAAAGAGGCCATGAGAAGGCAGCCTATCATCTAACCGAACAGTTTTGGGCAGAAGACCTGATTTAAGGACTTTCAGGGATCAAAAGATCAACAAAATAAGCTAATTATCATCAGTACTGAGAGGAGATGGGTTATAAAAACTAACAAGATTGCATCAAGTATGTATGAAAGGTATTTACAAATCCATTTCACTTAAAATCATAGGGTGCATTTTTTTTTCAAATTACCATATCATTGTTTTTTTCCCTGTATTGTAACAACCAATTTGCTGAGGCTTGAGTTTGCCCCACAGAATATTTCAGGTAGGACACATAGATGAAACTGTGTGCAACACACCCAATATTTTCTCAACATCCTCAATACATTGTTTTGATACTTTTTGCCTTATAAAATCATACAGTGAATTTGGTTAAAGTTTTTTCACGCTTTAAGTATTTGGAATTAGGTTTAGTAAATATTTGAGACGAAAGTGTGTAGAAATCATATGGTTACTCAATTTGGGGTTGTCAAAGATCACAGATTTACAAATAGATAAACTGCTAAATAACCCTTGCAGCGATAATTCTGGTTCAGAATGTCATGTGCAAAGATATCTCATTTAGCCAAATGAAATGAGAAATTAAAATTTCTGGCAAGAAATTTTACCAAGAACTTAAACTTTTCTGGTTTTCAAAAGAAAATCAGTTGTTGACTAAATTTAGAATATAAATAGATGTGGGACATAAAAAATGAAATTAATAAGTTGTTATTTACAACTTATTAATATTGTCTTTTATGAACATACAAAATAAAAGCTTTAATGTCAAGCTTTAGTTTGAAAAAATTCTCATTAGAGAATGCAAGAAGTTGTATAGTTTTTGGCCAAGTAATGTGATGATTATTTGTTTTATTTTTCAGAATATGTCAATTCCAGTCTGGCTTGATGGTCATTTTACATTCTGGACAAAAATATTTGAAATAGATGAGGAATTTACAGAGAGGATTCATGAACAGAAATGGATGAATATCAAGAATAATTTGTTGTCTGAAAATTGTTTGAAGTACTATTACATAATGTATAAATTTATCCTTCTTCTTATGTGAAAGTTGTCATTCCATTTTGCTTGGCTGTTCTAGAACATAAAAATTTAAGTTTTTCATCATGCTGTTGTTGTATCTCTGTCATTATTTAAAATACAGTATAGAGATCTGCTTGAAATTTTCCATATGTGTTCACTATATCTACTGTGGAAAACTGTGTGATATGCCCCTTTTTACTGAGTTTTTTTTTTATCTGGATCATCTAGCCAAGCATTGACACCAACAGAGCTAGTGATTTCCCTTTGAAAATGAAAATTTATATTATTCATCAAATACTGTGTTGTGGGTACTCATTCGAAATGTTTCATCAATTCATTCCCTTTGAGCACACACAAAATAGGGTAAAGATTAAAAAAAAAAATGCAGATCTAAAGTCTGAATAATTGTGCCATTCAAACAAAATTTTGATCTATAGCTCTAAGGTCAATGTAAAAATTGGGCTTGTGTATAGCAGAGCTCCTGGCACGTAACTATGGATTTTCAGTGATCAATACTTAAGACTTGTCCTAGGACCTGTAGATCTTTGGGAGGATTGATAGTAACCACCATGTCAAAGGCTCTTCAGGCCTATAGTACTTGTCCAAGATTTTCAGCTCGGCTGTTTAACACCAAAACATCAAGGTATTATCATCACATTGGCGTTGTTTGCATTTGTATGTGTTAGCAACTGGCAAACTTAAACCTTGGTCATATCTCTTGTTAATGAAGATATGAACTTGAAATTTGGCATGTGTTCACTATCACAATAGCTACTAAGACTATCAAGTGGTATAACTATAACATCTTTTTTGTAAGAGTTATGCCCCTTTTTTCTTAGATTTTTTCATTATCTAGCATTTGAAGCTGATTGCAGGTACTGCCATGCTGTGCTCTTGTTTACCAAATCATGTAATTTTAGTTGTTTCTTTTCAACACATAGAGTTTCATTCCACTGAGGAAAACATTGTGAGAAAATAAGTTATTGCTTGTTATATGCATTTTCTTCTATTCACTCACTATTTTCCTTATACTAGAATAATAATTCAAGTGTTCATGAATGAATATAGTCTCCATCAAGGGCTTGTTATTACCAGGGAGATACTGTAAGATTTAGGACATAAAGGTCCAGCATGCCGAAGGCAAAAAAGTGTTGAACCCTGATTTTGGAATGAATAGAGAATTGTTCATTTAGGTAAATTCCAAAGAAGCTGGAATTCAAAGCAATTGTACTCTGAAATATTATTACATGTACCTAGTATGTAGGGAAAAGGAGAAATTGCTATGTTCACACAATGTTTTCATTACTCAGGGGCTTGAAAACAAGAGACTTGAGTTAAAAGACATTTTTGTGCTCCCACATAAGATAGGGGGCATATTGTTTTACCAAGTCTGTCTGCCTGCCATTTTATTTCTTTATTATTGCCCCCACCTACAAAGTAGAGAGGGGAATATTGGTATCACCCTGTTTGTCTGACATACCTTCTTAGACCTTTTTTGTTACCGTGCTCTAACATAGGAACAAAGTGTCCTAGAATAATGGACATTGTACTATTGTTGCCAATGACCCAGGGCAGTGCCATATTGGTCAAGGTCACAATTGAACTTTGTCCAGGAACCTTCTGCAGAAATTGAACAAAGCGCTGGTGGGGAATCTTTGTTTGTGACGGATCTATAGTTAAGAATTGTGATATTATTGTAGAATCCAACCAATTATACATTCACTTTTAACTAAAATTCTGTCTCATTTATGTTTGGTTTCCGCCTGGTTCCTTACCAGCTCACTAGCGGAAAATGAGACGTAATCCGCTTGTCAATTCCGCCAGGTTTTTCAACTACAAGCATTTACGCCTGTAGAAATATTCCGCTTAATTAACATAATTCGCCTCAAATTACGTCTATTTTACGCTTGGTTTCCGCCTCATTGCTATTACTAGCGGAAAGCTAGACGGAGTCCGCTTAATAATTCCGCCTGGTTTTTCCGCTAGCAAGTGATTACGCCTGTAAAAAAATTACGCTTAATTAACATAATTCGCCTAAAATTCCGTCTATTTTACGCTTGGTTTCCGCCTCATTGCTATAATAAGTTTCAACCAGCTTCCTAGCGTAAAATGAGAAGGAATCCGCTTGATAATTACGTCTATTTTACGCCTCTTTTACGGGTGGAATTTTTCGTACAGGTAGTATCTAGGGCTTATTGAAATTGCAGCCTTTTGAATGCAACTCCTTACTTTTTGTCTTTATTTAAATGAAACTTGGTCAATGTCATCACCATAATTTGTAGATGTACATGGATCAAGGATTTTATGGCTCATTTATTTCCCTGAATTATGCCCCCTTAAAACTTAGTGTCTGGGGCTTATTGAAATTGCAGCCTTGTGAAGGCAACTCCTCCTAATTTTTTGTCTTGATTTAAATGAAACTTGGTCATATTGAATTTGGTTCTGTCAAAATAAGTAGTGTCTACAATTATTTTCGTGAAACAGCAGCAAAGTGGCAGCGTATTTTGTGACGATGGCACTCTTGTTGGTCCCTGATTTCCCCCTTCTTTTTCTTTGTAAAAAAGTTCCATGTTATTCACATGCTGGTCATTCGTAGTTTGTAGCTCGTCTAGAGAGATGGTTTATAAAAATCATTCATATGTTTAATTTGTAGGTGTGAATTGTGCGATCATTAATTGTCTAAAATGTCACAGTATTTCCCTTGATTTTCACACCTGTTGATTGTACTTTTATGCATCCTGCATTACAGGCGATATTTGATTTGTTATTTCGGCAAGTTTAATTGATGAAAGGTTTTTAATCAGCAACCAAGAAATGTTTTTTATCTAGCAATCTCATACTGATCTGGTATAAAGAATGTGCTAATGTTCGTAGACTTTATTGTCAACATGTCTACCCCATAGAGACGATTAGTACTGCCGAGATTTTGTCGTATACTCAAAAGGAGTACTCAGAGATATTTGATCCAAAGGGAAAACAGTACACTGATGGAGTTATGAATTGACATGTAAATAATTGAACAAATATTATGTAATTTAGGTTTTGAATATTGACCAAACACAAGATGAGCATTTTTCAAGGGGCATTTTATCTTCTTTTCTTTCTACAAATAGTCTTGTTGAAAATTAATTCAAAGTATTACCCGTATAAACTTAGAATCAAGCCACAAACTACTTGCAGACCAAGTCTGCTTCAGATTCATCTGGAATCAGACTTTGGTTGGTTTGTACTATGCTTAGTTCGTATGAATTGTCCTGGTCCCTTGAGCTATGAACTACCGAGAGTTTACTGTATGTACATGTACTATATATTTTCTGACAGTCCATGGAGGATGGAGTGAGTGGATTTTTTCAACAGCGTGTTCTGTCACTTGTGGAAATGGTACACAGGATCGTTTCCGACTTTGTAATGATCCACCTCGGAGTAATTATGGTGATGATTGTGTAGGAAATAGAACAGAAACTATAGACTGTTTTCTGCAACCATGCCAAGGTAAATTATACAATATTCATTCTTAAACAAATGCTTAAAAACCCACATATTGATTGAAATGAAAGCATAAGGGATCAGTATACATAATACAATTCAAAGTAAAATGTGAAAAAAAAACAATTCATTTATACTGTATTTGAATTCTTTTTTTTTTTTTAGATGTTTGGAGGGTTTTTTTGCAATTTCTGGATGGATAGAGTAAATTTGATTTTCAAGAAGATCCATTAATAAGATATTCAACTTATAGTTTGACCCAATTTTGAGTTTGGCTGTTTTCAGAGAAAACCAAAGATATTATTATCACCTTAGCATCATTTGCGTTGGTGTAAGTGTAAGTTTTGTTGTGACAAACTTTGAACTTGGTCATATATCTGTTGGTATTGAAGATATCTTTATGAAACTTTGCAAGTGTGCACCATAACAAGAGCTATCAGGCTATCAAGGGGGAATAACTCTGGAAGCATTTTTGTAAGAGTTATACCCCTTGAATTTTTCCATTATCGAGCACTTGAGTCGTATGTTGCAGCCGTAGGAGGTACTCTTGTTGGTTTTGTGACCCATCATGCAAAAAAGTAGCATCAAGGATTGGTTCCAGTGCAGGTCAACCATTTCAAAAAGTCTCCAACAGGAATGTAGAATGTTCATAACAGATTCAGAAAATCAAGCTTGTGAGAAAAGTTTCAACCCCTGTCAGGAAAATATTATCATTATGTCCAACTTATAGCTTTACCTGTGAAATTATCAAAAACTTACACCCTGCTTTCGTTCATTTCACCCCAAATGACGTAATCTAAGCGGAGCAGAATACGTGATGTCATCATAAACATTGCATAGCAATCAGGTGCAAAATGACTTGAAGATTAGTCCTAAAACTTTCATGTTTTGTTAGAAGAATCATTTGTTTTTGGAGTAAGATCGATGGATTTTTTATTTTGTGAACAAAAGAGCAAAATGGTTCTGCCACTCAATAAATTATAAATCAATCTTACACTGAAACAAAAGATTGTCCTCTATATTATTTATAATCCACAGAATGTGAGTTACCTGGTAACGAGGGTGGCGGGTCATGTGACCTACAAAATGATTTGTGTTCCCCTGTCTGTCCAGCAGGATATATTTTACCCAATGGTCAAGATGGCCAGGATTATGCATGTGGTTATACAACAAACTATGAATGGTTGCCGTTACCTGACCTACCAATATGTACAGGTTGGTGTCTCTTTTTATCACCCGCCGATTCGGCAAAGGGGATATAGTAATGGTCTCCATCCATCATTCTGTCATTCCGTCACTAAACTTGTCCAGAGCATATCTCCTAAAGTATAAAGCAATCAAATGGAAACTTTATGGGTGGATAGATCTCATAGAGGAGAAGTACAGTGCACAAGAACTACAACTCTTTCTTGCATAATTTTGTTAATTAAGTTATTGCCCTCAAATTAGGCTTCAGTTTACTATCAAGCTTTGAAGGCAGGGGATGGCCATGTACGACATAGCTCTTGTTACTGATTTCAACAACAACAAAGCTTTCAAACCATTTTATGCTGTTCACTGCATATTCCTGCTGTACACAAAAATTGGACAGACAGTTTAGACCAAACAGATGTGCAGCCTCAGATCATAGTCTCTGACGGCTGCACCCATTCTCTCCGACTATTTTTCTCCCACCAATGAGTCGATAATTGTAGACCTATGTGGGATAGCAGCTGGAGGCTAGGGAAGGATCCAATGGTAATACTGGTGTGAGAAATACCAGGAATCCATTGTTAGCTGCTCCAGCTGACAGGATATAACTGAAAAAATATTGAATACTGCATAAAACCCTATTCAAACAAACAAAATCAATTCTAAGTATTTACTGCCTGTTTTTTTTTTAACAAAAGATTTTAGGGAAAACTTTAACAGACATGCTTTAAAATGCATGGAAAAATATCAAATTGTTTGAAACAAAATTTGAATTTAGTAGCATAAGAGTGAAATAAGTGGATTTTTCAGAAATTCTGCAAAACAAGTATTCATAAATTTACAATTTTCCAGCTATTTCACAGGCTGCTTAGTTTCTCAGCTTCACTCAAAAAAGGATTCATTGGAAAGATCATATGAGGACTGGTATAAAGAGTAACCTCTGTCTGTGTGTAAGTGCATGCATGGTTGGGGGTTGGGTGTGGGTCAGAGTGTATTCATTCATGTCTGGCGCATAACTTCTATATTTATGGATGAATTCCAAAATCACTTGAAATAATTGTTCCCCTTGGTGAGTACTAGTGTTATGCTATGAGTTTGACCAGATATGCCCTAGGTCAAGGTCACAGATGAAGGTTAAATGCGTCACAGGTAAATGAATAACACTTACTAAGTGTTTTTGTATGAAAAAAAAAATTACAAGGTTGGGGGGAATTGATAATTGTCGAGGCTCTGCCGAGACAATTATAATTTCCCACAACCGAGTTAGATATTTTTTCATACAGTACACAAACTATGTATTATATTTATCTTATAACCTCTATTTGCCTTGTTTTTGTTGACTTTTCTAATAGAAATGCAAGTTTCTAAAAATAACCGCATTATGTCATTGTTCTATAAATATCCATGCAATATCATGAAAAATATCACATGGATATCACATGGATAAGATAAATTGGTGTCTGTGACACATTTCTTTTTAGAATTTTATTATTTTTGTCAGGGTTGCAAATGATTACAGTCCACTTTACAAGTAACTCTGCATCATTTTACAGAAATCAAGAAACCAACAGAGTACAACTGTTCTCTTACCTTTATCATGAATCGAGATGTTCCTTGTTCCATCGTTGACGACCTTACACAGTATTTCCAAAATATCACGGATACATTACACTGTATAATAAACAATACACAATGTACGATAACAGTCAGTATAACTGGTTGTATTGGCACAAGGAGACGTCGGCAAACTGGTGTTGATTCGAGGCTTGTGGTTTTTATCACTGTTCCAATCACAAACACAGATCCTCTTGATTTTACAGCATTTTACTTAAATAGTACTAGTAAGTTTTTTCTTATTAACCTTAGTAAAATGTTTCTGAAAATTATTGAAAATGACCATCTGCATAACATCGGGATATTCTTGTGATACCATGCTGTATGGAAGAAAAAGCAGCCTTCATGTAAAACCGAAGTTTTGTTGTGGCATATCGATAGCTAGGAGCAAAACTGTATATAATTCAATAGGCAGTTACAACTCTTTTGCACTAAGCCATTTATATATTGATGCATTTCCCAGATGGTCCTTTTTGAGAGTCACAATGATTGCATTTAACCTTTAACAGAATGATTGATCTTTCTAATTCTAGAATCTTGATAACCATGTGATAGGCTTGCTTTACAAGTATTTCAGATTCATCAAATTCGTGAACTGTAATATCGTAGACCTATGTAGGATAGCAGCTGGAGGCTAGGAAAGAATGTAATGGTAGTACTGGTGTGTGAAATACCAGGAATCCATTGTTAGGTACTCCAGCCGCCGCGATATAACTGAAAATTGATGAAAGTGACGTAAAACCTCATTCAAACAAACAAACAAATCATGAACTGTAACACAATGTTTTCAATGTTACAGTTGATAACAGTATTCAGGAGATTGTCAAGGCCTTGACAGATATAGAAGGCACTGTAACAGACATACAAAATAACCCAGCAGTTCTGTCTGTAAACTATGTGGATGGGAATCTGTACACTGTAGTTGTTACTGATCCAACAGTTGATATTATCATAGCAACTTCAATTGGTTGTTTCTCAGGACAAGTACCTACAAGTGGGGTCTGTGGTGAGTACACAATCATATTGAAATCAGTGATAGTAGTATATTGATGACTCAGCACAAAACAGTTGTAACTGCCTATAAACATACAGGCAGTTACAATTGTTTCATGCTGAAACATCATATTTTGAATATTAAGTAAACTTGTCATATGACTTCAAGAAGATAAATGAAGTTGAGGATAGAAAGAAAAGAGTTTGCTTGAGAGGATTTTAACTTTGAAAATCATTCAATAATTGAGCTTTGAAATATTTTGTTTAGTTATATATTTATTAGCTCAGCTGCTTTTGGAGAAAACCCAAGCCAATTTGGTGTCATTAGCGTTATTGTTGGTGTTGGCATGACAAAATTTAACCTTGGTCATATCTCTGCTGTTATTAAAGATATCTTGGCATGTGAGTGTCACTGTTCACAATTACAAGAGGAGCTATCTGGACTATCTAAAAGGATAACATTTAACCCTTTCCTGTTTTACAAAATTTAGGACCTGTCCAAATTCAAAGGTTTTGCAGACAAAAATTTAAAGTATATTTAATTTGAAAAATAACCATTAAGTAGGGTAGAAAATAGTGTGGAAAAAGAAGAAATTGCTTGCCAGAAGTAATTTCTTCTTTTTTCACAATGTTTTTCCAATCATAAAATCACAGGCACGTAAAAAGCAGGGATTAAACAGCAAAGGGTTAAGCATGTTTGCCCCTTTTTCACTTTGTTTTTTTTGCGTTATCCAGCACCTGCAGCTGAGCCTTGGCACCCATGAATGGTGCTGTTGTTATGC
Organism: Fragum whitleyi; assembly: GCA_948146395.1. Lineage (NCBI taxonomy): Eukaryota > Metazoa > Mollusca > Bivalvia > Cardiida > Cardiidae > Fragum > Fragum whitleyi. The sequence goes on along the minus strand of OX411543.1, from coordinate 86,333,034 downwards.
CTTATATGAGCAGAAAAGAATATAGTGGCTAAGACAGCTTATAGATTATAATTTATAAATATTTATAGCTGAATGTCAGAAAGGAACCTACCAGATTGGTGAATACTGTATATATTGTGAGAAGGGGACATATCAGTCAGATCCTAGTCAAACTTCTTGTATATCATGTCTAGAGGGATATACAACTAATAACATTGGTGCTAGAGCAGCATCTGATTGTTACGGTAAGGCATTTATGTATATACCAGGAGAAGGTGACATGTCAGTCAGATCCTAGTCAAACATCTTGTATATCATGTCAAGAGGGAAACAACAACTAACAACATTGGTGCCAGAGCAGCATCTGATTGTTATGGTAAGGAATTTATGTATATACCAGGAGAAGGTGACATATCAGACAGATCCTAGTCAAACATCTTGTATATCATTTCAAGAGGGAAACAACAACTAACAACATTGGTGCTAGAGCAGCATCTGATTGTTATGGTAAGGAATTTATGTATATACCAGGAGAAGGTAACATGTCAGTCAGATCCTAGTCAAACATCTTGTATATCATGTCTAGAGGGATATACAACTAATAACATTGGTGCTAGAGCAGCATCTGATTGTTATGGTAAGGAATTTATGTACATAAAATGAGGGACATATCAGTCAGATCCAATTCATACTACTTGTATATCATATCCACATTCAGGGATAATTCTGGCTCAGAATAGCATGTGCAAAAATATCTCATTTATCTGAACCTAATGAGAAATTAAGAATATTTAGTGAGAAATTTTATCAAATCAATTACTCAGCTTAAAACAGTTGTAACTGCCTATATGGTTATAGGCAGTTACAACTGCTTTGAGCTGAGCCAACAAAGTGCTTCACTAAATTACATTTTGCTTTGAGATTTTTCTCTCATTAAGTCAATTTCAATGAGATTTCTGGCAGGTAAATGAGAGAATTTCTCAATAACTCCCAAAAATGATCCCTGCACATTTTCACACAAAAGACGTCTTTGGCTATATAAAGTTGGCTTGGTAAAGAATCTATGTATTTTCCGTGGGAGAGGGACCTTTTGGTCAGGTCCTAATCAAACATCCTGAATATCATGTTCACAGGGTAACAAAACAGACAACATTTGTGCTCAGATTGATATGTGTATTGTGTTTAAGCTTCACATGTGCTTTTGGTATAGTGAACTTTGAACTTATTGCCCTTATTGTTCTGTTATTTCTAAATGCAATCCCTGATTGATCTAAGCTTAATACAATCTCAATAAGTAGTTAAATGTTGGTGTAATTATAAAACCTGGAAACTATGGCTTTAAATTGTTGCAGTTATTAGATTTTAGATTGAAAATTTATTATATCAAATACATTTTGCACTTCTAAAAGATAATTTTTACACACCAGAGGTAGTTTTATTTGAGCCTGTGTTTGGCATTTCCAACAATTTCAAATGTGCGCCAAGAAATGACTCTAGCTAGCCAGTGTATTGGCACAGTCTGTCCAGAATCTTCATTTTGCCCTTTATTGGCAGTTACAAGGTCTCAAAATATCTTAAGATAGATAAATTTTAAAAAGTCACTATTTGAATGTCTAGGCTGGTCAATTTTTGCAATTTATGCACAATTTAAATTGTTGGAAATGTCACACACAGGCTCATTTCATTTTTTCAGAAATACCTGTCCCACCGATACCTCCCATACCTCCTGATTACACAGGTGAGTAATTAGAATATTTTCACAATTACAGTTAAGAACATCTTGAAATTGACAAGATGATTGATTTGGGAATGATTTTATAATGAAATTTATTGAGAGTGTGGAACGTGTTTTGAGTGAAATTCAAGGGAGGTAATCCAATATCGCTTTTTTTGTTCAGGATGAACAAAATGAGCAATATTTGCTACCTCTCTTTAATAGAAAATACATACAGATTCTATGAATAGCTTTCTGTATCTTCACAAACTCACCATACGCTTACAAAATTCAATAGCGAAATCCTTGATTTTATCTATCAATTTTTATTTTGAACATAGTTGTTGATCTTTTCACTTTTAGTGAATTAGGAGCGTTTTTGAATGGTTGGATTGAGTGTTCCGAAAAAATGATTTGAGTGCTGAGCGAATGAATATGAATGATTTTGGTCAGAATGATTGTCAATTTTATGGTAATTAACTGTAACCCATTACCAGATGACAAAATGGTCTAATATTACAAAGAAGTTGTTGAAAACAGTCCTGCATTCAGGATCACAAAACAGTGAAAGCAGTTTTCCAATTATACCCCTCTTTGCACGCAAGTGCATGTGCAAAGCGGGGTATAATTACAAAACTGTTTTCACTGTTTTGTGATCCTGAACATGGGGCAGTTTTCAGTTAAGGAATTATTGAATATATGTGTTTCGAATGGTCCTTTTTTCCTCAGATGAAGGATTTTCATCTTTTAAACTTTTGGAAACAACACACATGTTTTTGGATCATCAACCTGCCAATGACTTTTCTTGCTTTGTCTTTGAAGAAACCAAGTCTTTCTAAATCCTGAATATTCCTGCTCTTAAAAGAGGAATAGACAATGATGTGTCCAGTCTGATTTTAGTCTATACCATCTGGTTTTCCTATTTAAACTTGAAGAGTTTGATAAATTTTTAAGCTTGTCTGAGCAGGATGTGCTGAGAATGAGCTTTTGTGGTTTTGTGATGTCTGGCGTGCATTGTCCATCGTCAACATTTACCTTGTAGACAATCTAGAAGTGTTTGCTAAATTAAGCTGAAAATTGGTCAAATTGATTTTTAGTTCCATCTGGCCAGTGAGCTATTGTCATGGAGGGGTGTCAGTGCATCTGTCCGTCCGACTGTTGGTCCTTGCGTCCATGCATAAACTTTTTTTTAAACATCTTCTCCTCCAAAACCGATGGGTGGATTTTGATGAATTTTGGCAGAAATGATCCTTGGGTTCCTTCTTCTACAGTTGTTAAAGAAATTAGGGTTGATCCCCAAATATGGGCGTGGCAGGGCGGGGCATTTTTTCACTTTGAAATCATTAAAAATCTTTGCCTCCCAAACCATTTGGCCATTTTCAATGAAACTTGGCATGGATGTTCCTTGGGTGACCCTTTATATAATATTTTCAAGAAATTTTGATTGGCCCATAGATATGGGCGTGGCAGGGCAGGGCTTATTTTGAGCCCAAAATCTTTGAATGACATCTCCTCCTGAACCACTGGGCCGATTTCAATGAAACTTTACCAAAATGTTTACTTGGGTGATCCTGTTCTTAAATTATTCAAGAAATTTGGTTTGCCTATAAATATGGGTGTGTCAGGGCCTGAAATCTTTGAAAGTTATCTTCTCCTGAACCAATTGTTTTAATAAGATTGGTAAAGGGATGCAGGTTCATGGTGATTGAGGATTTTGGTGCAATGTGGGCCAGAATTTACTGAAAGTCTAAAGATGTGTAAGCCAGTTGAGCAATACCAGCCCTCTTGGGCCGTTTGTTTTGATAAACTCAAGGAGGGGTTTCAACTTGGGGTAAAAAATAAGGTCACAAGGTTGAATCTTTGGAAACCCTTGTAATCACTCTAAACATTTTGCTCAACAACCTGAAAATTGGCCAGATTGATTATCTTTATTCAATCTTGTTTAAGTTCAAAATTGGGTTGAGTGAGGTCAAAAACTAGGTGTCAAAGTCAAATCTTATAAAAACCTTTAGACCATTTAGAGGCCTAATGAATTTTAAATTAACCCTTGTAGACACTATAGAGGCCTGTTTTTTTTTTTGTTTTTTTTTTTTTGTTTGTTTGGTTTTTTTTTTTTTTTTTTTTTGCTCTATCATCTTTAAAATTGATCAGATTGATTGTCTTGATTAAATCATAGTCAAGTTGAGATTGAAAGTTCCAATCTGAGAAAAACTTTGTAGGCACTCTAGAGGCCAAATTTTTTGCTCAATTAACATAAAAATTGGTTAATCAACCTAAAAAAAAATGTCAGATTGATTGTCTCGATGAAATCTCTGTCAAGTTAGAATTTGTTCCATTTGGGTCAAAAACTAGGTCGAGTGGTCAAATTTAGAAAAACCTTGTAGACTGCTTAGAGGCCTTTTATTGCTCAATCATCCTAAGCAATTGTTAGAATGATTGCCTTGATGAAATCTGGGGCAAGATTGAAAGGGGTTCAAGCAGGCTATAAATGAGGTTATGAAGTTATACTGTAGACACTTAACTCAGGTGAGCGATTTAGGGCCCTTATGGCCCTATTGTTTTTGCAAAATAAATAATGACTACTAATTAGTGAATTCATCACTTTGAGAACTTTGATTTGAATGCATTGTGGCAAAGGTTTTTATCCCACATGACAACGATTAACCTTTCCTTTTTCAGCAATTATTATAGGTGTAGTGTGTGCCATACTGGTTATAATCCTCGTTCTATTGATTGTGTATTTTGCTCGCCGATTCTATCTTATGTAAGTATTCATTTACAAGCGCGATTATTCAGAGAACTCAATATTATTCAAATAAATAAGAAATGTTTAGAAACATTATGAAAAAAAAAAAGAATTTACTCGTACAAAGTATATTTTCATTTCTCATGATTTTTATCCCTTTAAGCTACTATTTTACAACCTAATTTGATAGTAGTCTTTGGATTCTTTCAAATTAGATCTATAGCCGACAACAGCTTATTTTTGTACTATAAATTTCTGTATCGGGTCTTGATAATCACGTACATACGTATATATAAACTGTATTAATGTGTTTCAAATCTACGAGAGACATGTTGCTCTTTCCTGTGTGATTTATGTTTTTCCAAATTCAGTTTGGCTGTGCTGCGGGGGCATTTTTTAAAGACAACCCTCAAAATCACTATCAATACTTGTTATTTTTCTATGATTAATACTCCTGTTTTTTGAAAATTATCTTTGTAAATGACCGAAATCTTGAGTAATCCCGTTCTCATTAAAACTAATTTACGACACTCAAGGACCTTTGGCTTAAAATTCAGAGGGCTCGCCACATGCATGTATGCTTTAGGATATTGTCTTTTTCTGTGAGGTGGAGAAACAAAAACCAGATAGATCTTTGATATTGATAATATGTCATTTTAGGTAATTCTTTAAAAAAAAACGTACCCAAAGCTGAGGATGAAAAATTATCAAAATTCTCAACATTTGATCTTTCATTGTTTCTTTTTTCAGCAAAAGGTACCGCGAAAAGTTTGACATGGAAGCAGACGAAATTTCTCTGTACACGGATTTCCCCGACATCGCATACAATGTGTATTTCAAACGTCGACAGGTTCTTGGATTTGATGAGGACGGGTTCCCTATCATAAGTAAGGAACCAGTCAAAAATGGCGACATACTACAATATTCTGACGAAGAAAGTGAGCCAGAAGATTATCGAACTCCAACGCCTCTACCAAAACGGGAACCATTTGCTTATCCCACTGATTACGTCGATCCGCCTTTTACTTATGATCCATATAGAAATATTGATACAGAAGTGCTGGTACCCGAGGAAATCGAACACGTCTTTGATTTTCCGGCGTTAAAAGAATCTGTCAGATATCGGGTACCAGGAAGAAAACATTTACAAAATGCGTATCCGCTTCAACAATTTGGGGTTAAAGGTAAAGCTAAATCTCGACATAGAAAACCTTTACCGTATCCTGATAAAGTCTCTCTACCAAAGAAATTACCACAACTTATGTATCGTCCCCCGCCTTCAGAGGAAGTAAGTATTGAACAAGCGTTTAGAGAACACAAAAGGCTGCAAGATAGGGAAAGGGAGAGAGAAATTAGTCCAAGAGAAACTAGTCCAAGAGATGAGTTTGATTATAAAATACGTCCACATGAACACAAAGCCCCAGACACGGTGAAAATACACAAAGCTAAGACAAATCTCGCGAGTGCCATCGAGAATCGATCACCAAGAGGAAAGGAGCAGTCTCCAAGATCGCCAAAGTCTCCTCGGTTCACGGCAAAGAAAGGCAGACCAGGAACACGTGGTTCATCAAGGTCACTCAAACCGTCTAAACGATATCAGTCCATTCTTGAAGCGTCTCCACGTCCGACTACTAGTGCAAGTACGAGATCCCTGAAGTCGGCAATGTCAACACGATCTAGATCAACACGTGCTGATTCACCGAGATCGGTCAGCATTCAAATTCCAACAAGTCATGTTGACCTGGAAGATGAAGTGCTACACCCGAAACCTTCTAGAATTGTGGTACCTAAACTGAATCTACAAGCTCCACAGAAGTCAATGTTGAAAAGTACAACCACGGACAGACCTGCGACCGGGCACCAGTCAGTTAAGTTTAAAGATGATGAAGACCTAAATCGACCTCCAACATCGAAGAGTGGACTTGACGATGGCGGCCTGTGGTCGTTTTCAAAATCGGCTAGGGCAACCATCGTTGATCCGAATGCGAGTCGGCACAAGCCGCCTTACAAACCGTTTGAAAGTGAAGTTGTAGAAACTTACCGACCAGACTCCGTTATATATCGACCAGATTCACCTTTATACAGACCGGTTTCAAGCTCGACAAGGGCAAGTTCGCCCACCTTTCACCCGAAACCCGTTCTCCACGAGGGAGTTACTGTACAGCGGAGGTCTGACTTCATCCAGTTTACTCCGCCCTCTAATCTTAATTTCAATGTGAATGTTCCACCTGCGGAACATCAAATGAAGTTTATGAAACCGCCGCCATTTTTGAACAGGGTAAAACCAAAGGCATCTAAAAAGAGGTCGCCTAGAATCTCACAGATGTCCGTTAGATTTGATGATTCCGACGACGAAATTTTTGGCTCGGGTTCCTTCTTTCTGACGGACCTCCCGGATTCTCCAATACCGTCACGTGGTTCTCAAGCATCACGTGCTTCTTATACGTCACGAGGTTCTCTACCTGTGCGACCACGGCGTGTCAGTAAGGTGCGGTTTAAGAAAGAATCCCCGCCTCCAGCATACCAAGATGCTATCGAACGGGACCCAGTCATTGAGTCGGCAAGGGACCACAAATAGCAACCATGAAATGTTTTTCAACCTTAACCAATTGATCATCAAATGGAACGAACCTCAACAGAATGAACTTATTGTTCTTTGTCTCTTTCTTTCTTTCTTTCCTTTCTTTCATTCTTTCTTTTTCCATTTCTTTTTTCTTCCTCTCTTTCTTTCATTCTTTTTTTTTCTTTTTTTCCTTCATAACTTCCAAATCTTCGAATCAAAAGCATCATAAAACCCAATGACTGTCCAAATTGAAAGAGTGTGCAGATGACAACGAAAAAAGGTTACTGATATAAAATGAAATCTTTTTAATTGAAATGAATTGAAATCAACTTGAAAAAGGAAAATTTCTTGAAACAAAAGAATAAAATGAGAGGGACGTAAATTCTTAGGAATGTACAGGAAACTTACGTCCAAGAAAACGATCAAGACACTACTGAAGAGCCATCGAAAACCCGACCTAGATGTGGAGGTTAAATTTCATGGGCGGATCCGGAATTTTTCTCAAGGAGTGTCCAATATAAAACGAACCGTTTTATGAATAGGTGATTCGACACAAGACAAGGTTCCATCTCGGAAATCCAGAAAACAAACATTTTTGTTGAGCCTATCAATGACCAACGAAAGGTTCATATATCGAGGGTTCGGTGCAAGACTGTAGTAAGTGTATATACATGGTATATACACTTACTACGGTCTTGCACGGAACCCACGATATATACAATACATTGTGTAGATACGTAAACCCGGAAGTATTTCAAAATTTGCACAAACTTTGAGAGTATCAAAAATTAGATAGTCTAAAAATTAATGCGGGGACTCCCAAACTTGATCTTAGGACCATTTTAGTCCGACTATTCGTAGAATAGCGATGTTATTGCGGGCGTCGATGTAATGCTTTGGTTAAAGTTTAACGTGTAACTATGTCGCATGTCTATTGAAGCCTTCGCTTTGAAACTTTGCGCATGCTTCTTTGACCAAAATATCGGCTCTTTTAGACAAAGTCTCAGTAGTCTTATGTCTAATTTAGTGGAATTTCAACTCTTTTTGGACCTAGAAATCTTGAAAGTTTCTATGTGCAACTGGTGTATATCTGTTATATATCTGTTGCTACAAAGGCTATTGCTTGGAAACTTTGCATATGCTTCTGTGACCATAATATTAGCCTCAAGGCAAAGATTATTAATCTAATTATAACGAAATAAGTGGAATTTTACTTGCAACTGTTGTATATATGATATATCTCTGATTTCAATTAAGTAATTGCTTGCTTGGAAAATTTTCACATGCTTCTGTGACCATAATATTAGCCTCTGGCAGAGATAAATATCTCCCATATTGAATTTGGTAGAATTTTTACCATTTTCAGACTTAGATATCTTGGTTAAGATTTTACGTGCGGGTGTTAAATATCTGTTATATCTCTTTTTCTACTATAGCTATTGCTTGGAAACTTTGCAAGTGGGACTGTAACCGTAATGCTCCAGACAAAGATACATTTCTCTTTTTTTCATTTAATATAATTTTCCATTGCGGATATTGATTTGATCTTAACTATCCAGCACTAAGAATAGTCGAGCTTAGCTGTCCTCTTACAGCTTTTGTTTATTGACATATAAAAAAAGGTCCGAGGGGGGGGGGGGTAGTTTAAATCCCTATGGATCGGCACCGGTCTTCCCAATCACACGATACATTCTAGTGAGCGCGTAGAGAAGATCTTTTGCAATGCAAAGAAGCCTGTATTGACCTGATAACATCTGTCTAGAAACAATTTGCATACAATTTCACCTCATTTTCTTGATTTTTAAGGGGATATTATATTTAAGCACTGAAAAATGATTGCATGATAAAAAGAATAACCTGTAAGTGTCTTAAAATATCAATGTTATCAGGTCTCAGCTGTGAGAAATTATCATGACTCGGCAAAGCCTCGTCAAGATAAATTCTCCCAACCTCGACCAGATAGCAAATTGTTATTTTTAGACACTAACATGTTATTCTCTATTGATTAGACCGTGCCAATGCGCACACGTATATTGTTTAAAATGTCAAATACGGGCTTATCGTTAATCCTGAAATTTTATATTTTGTTTTATCATTGCATTAAAGTAATTGTATAATCACTTGTTTGTTAGTTCAGTCAACCCCCACCCGTAGAATTTTATCAATAAAGTTAAATTATTCGTACACTGCACTAAACTGGTTCATTTGCATACTTTTAATCTAAAAAGAAAACAATACAACTTGATGTTCATGGCTTGTTCTTTTGGTTTGCGAAGAGATGTTGCTATTTGAAATGGGCTAGACAGATTTGGAAAAAAATGGAATAGTTTTTGACGTGTTGTCAAAACATTGGGCTAATTGAGACCAAACTTTTTTTTTAAGTCCGTCGTGTAAGTCTTCAAAAGTTGATAAAAATATTCTTTTTTTGATCCGTTTATTTGTTTCAATATTTGTTTCGAGCAGAAAGTTTTATGCATGGACGCGCTAATAACACCTGAGAAATCGTGAGATACATTTAATTCTTTGAAAATCTACTCCACGTAAAGCAATGGGCCAATTTCAATAAAAGTAGGTAGAACTATCAAATGGTGGCATTTTTCAAAACAAATTTCATGAAACCTTGATTTGCGATAAAAAAAAATCTGGCGTAGCTGGTCGGAGGTGTCAGACCTGAAGATATGTACATGTATCACATAATAAATTACCAAGCAAAAGGGGATGTAAATCGACTGGCAGTCATGGGACATAAACCGTTTCTTCTCGAGTTTAAGCTCCCTTTATCAAAAAATTTCCAAACACACGCAAAAAAACAGTGCATGCTGTTTGCAAATTATACCCCGATTTGGACGTGCAAGGCAGGGTATAAATTGCAGTTTGCAACGTTTTGTCATCGTGGACACAAGGAAGATCTCTCAGTGTCCGTCACAATTTCTTTATTATATAATTCACTTGGTCAAACAGGACTAAAATTAGATGAATTTCTTTGATGCTTTTCGGTGGTTTATCGAGAAATAACGGTAGATTATCACTTGATAATGTCATCGCAAAAGCAGTGAGATTATCAAAAACTTATACCCTGCTTTTGTGCATTTCATCCTATCTGACGTCATCTATGCGGGGCGAAATAAATGACGTCACAATAAACGTTGCATAGCAATCACGTGCAAAATGACGCGCTTTACGAAAATATGTCCTAGAAATTTCACATTTTGTCTCATTTTTTTGCATTAAAGAAATAGAATAATCGTTTGTTTTTCGAGTAAGATCGATAAATATTTCATTTCGTGAACAACAAAATCTATATTTTCACTCGTGGCTCTGCTACTCGTGAAAATATAGCTTTTGACGTTCACTCAATAAAATATAAATCGATCTTACACTGAAACAAACGATTATCTTCTATATAAATTACCAAGCAAAAGGGATGTAAATCGACTGGCAGTCATAGTCATATGATGCATGGGACAGATACTGTTTCTCGTCGATTGTAAGCTCCCCTTACCAAAAAGTATCCAAGGCGAGCTTTCCCCAACCATGTTAAGAAAAAACAGTGCATTCTGTTTGCAAATTATACCCCGATTTGGACGTGCAACGTTTTGTCATCCTGAACGCAAGGCTGATCTCAACTTCCGTCACAATTTTTTGATAATATAATTCACTTGGTCAAACAAGACGAAACTTTGATGAAGCCCTCCCAATTCTGATGAGGGAATATGACGTCATGAAATGTTCTGGTTGCCATGGTGATAAAAAGACTGGGATAAAAAAAAACTTAAAAGTCGTTTGGTTACATTATATGATCTTCTATCCCTCTTTTTAATTCGCTTCATTATGACAGAAGGCAGACAACTTTGATAATTAATATGTAGCATCATCAAGGGGTTCTTTTGCAAGTAATTTCAAATCCTGTCCCTTGAGTCATTTTGGGGTCTTCCTAGGTACAGTCTTTTTAGCCCCACTTGCCGAAGGCCACCGGGGCTATTTCCATGGCACTGTGTCCGTCATGCGTACGTCTGGTCGTAAGCCTTGTCTCTACAAATATTCTTCACAGAAACTACTCGACGAATTTCATCCGAACTTCACACGAATGATCCTTAGGCGACCCTCTTTGAAAATTGTCTAAATATTTTGATCCAATGAAAAGTTTGGCTTCTTTGGGCGTGGCTTATTTCCCTAGACTTGTATATCTGGTAAAACTTACTTATCTCAGAACATAAAAGGTGGGCACGAACCAAATTTCACTAGAATGATTCCTTGGTGGCCTTAGAATTATCCGACTTACTAGAACTTTTGTTATTGGATGAAAAACACAACTTTTATTGGCGGATCATTCTCGCTATATAAGTTGAAACTTTAGAAACCACATTCTCAGATGATATCACCCACATTTCTCTGTGATGTTCCTTTGGTGACTCTTTAATCAGGCAGCACAAACAGTTACCATGAACTGTTGCATTCCGCAACGTGTATCATCCCGTAGGCACAGTTCATATTAGTCGTTACAGCCAAGCATTCGGAACATGGCTCGGACTTTTCCGTACTCTGAAAAGTACATCGGACGTGAATAGTAATTTTGGGTCATATTTTAGGTAATTCGGCTTCTGGTAGTTCTTCGGTTATTCAATACCCTTGAAGAAAATAACATTTTCTTAATTCTTACTGATCGTGCGTATCATATTTTCATGATAAAACGCAGTAAGACACTGCGTTTTGTTATCAAATTATAATTTGCCCACATTTTCTTCTTTCGTTTTTGTTTTATGCAACGTCTTCCTTAGTATTCCCGAAGTCTATTCAGAGGTGCGTCTTTAGATTAAGATTTTTAAGATATCTTAAGAATTTAAATCGAATTATCTCGCGCGATTCAGTTGAAATTCTACGGCGCAGTCCGAGATATTCCGACTAAAAATCTTAAGAAATCCTACATTTCGAAATCCTAAAAATCGCATCTCCGTATAATCGCCAAGGGTTCCCGATTCACAGCAAAGGAGAGCGTAACTATTTGATCATTGGACCATCGTCACCGCTCGTACCACCAGAACCATCGTTTTATTGATTGATTGATTGAATAGAGTTTAACGCCGCTTTCAACATTATTTCGGTTATATTGCGGCGGCTGGAGTACCTAACAATGGATTCCTGGTATTTCTCTCCCCAGTACAACCACCACATTCTTTCCTAGCTTCCAGCTGCTATCTCACATAGGTCTACGATTATCAACCCATTGGTAAGAGACAAATAGTCGGAAAGAATGAGTGCCGCCGTCGGGGATCGAACACGGGACCTCTAGATTGACAGTCCGACGCGCTACCAACTGCGCTATGACTGCGGTTCAGAACCATCGTAACTTACTGAATGGTAGAACATACACCTCTCGTAAATTTCGTATGATAACTCGAATTTGGGCTCCAATTTTCCGTCTCCAATTACCCGAAGCTCTAGATACATGTTCAAATGGTCTTTGAAATTAGATACCGGGTTGAAGTTCTTTTGGAAATTGATTTCCTTTCCGATAATATGACGTACTGCTACCTCTTGTCATTCAACTAGACCTTTGGTCCAATCTTTAATTGGCTTACCCTGGATGGCATATCCCGTATATAGAGTACTAAGGCATTTGAACCGAGAAACCCTGTAAGTTTGATTGTGAGTCGGCCACCGAATCTCTTTACTGATTTTGAAAAACTAGTTTTGTTACCAGCCCTGCCGTTGACAGATAGATGCAAATTGTTTTCTAATTATACATCGCTTTGCGCAAGCAAAGCGAGGTATAATTGGCAAACAGCTTGCACTGTTTTGTCATACTGAACGCAGAGCTGACCAAGTCGAGACCCGATACACTTGGATCATATTACGCCTTCACACCCACCGCCTTTGTTATCAAATGTCCCATCAAAGGTCTGTTTCCAGTTCTAGCGCATCAGATAAATACTTGCATATGAGAAAAACGTTCCATTGAATATTAACAAAGAAAAGGAATGATCGGGTAGTAAAGTGCGAGCTGATGTGGATGGCCAATTTCAAAGGATATAAATAAATAATAGAACCAGTCCAAACGTAAACTTTTTTTGGAGTTCAAAAAATGTCAGTTTGGAATTTATAGCTTTTATCTAAAGACAATATAATGAAGTTCAAATTGGTCAGCGAAAAGGTTCCCATAATTTTAAACAACTATTATTCTCCGCACAGTTAGGCCTAAACTTGCCCGATGTTATGAGGGCCATGCTAGACACAGATGCGAGGCTTGTGATTATGCTTTGCACAGTTGTCTATGGCCTAGTTGTCAAACGTTTGCATTCTAGAGTTTACAAGCGCAATATAAATTTTGTTCCTTTTCAGCAATTCTGTCCTTCTGTGTCATATATTTTTTTCCCAAATGGCCGTTTCCGGATTAGTTAGACCCTAATCTAGTCCATCTAAACGATATAGACCTTGAGCTGACTGTAGCCCCCCCCCCCCCCCCCCCCCCCCCCCCTCAGGGGGAGTTTTGGTCACTATGATTTCTCAATACAGCAATGTATAAGCTACAAAATGAGACATGTTAGCCCTCTGGAAGTGGTAGCTTAAGGGAGTAACATCAAAATAGCATACGTTACCCTCTATTTATTTATAAATTTCACTTTGAGGAGTTAAAAGTATTCATATGAGCAACAATACAGATAATTTAAGCTTTTTATGAGAACAGTCAAATACAGGGAGGTTATTTTCATTGGTATGACACAAAAATAGATCAAGAAATCATGATATTTTTGCAATTTACGTTACCAAATTCATAAAATATGTAATTCAGTTGATTTTAGGAAGCATTCTTTCTACTTTTGAGTCCAAATCGTCATGATTAATTATACAATCAACTCTTTCTATATCATAAAAGCTTTGTAGTAGTAATAGCTATCTTTATGCATTTTCTGTAAAGCAATTGTAAAAGTAATGTCATGATACATAGCTTGATTATGTCATTCAGTGTATTTAATTATTATTTTGAACTGTAGCAACTACAGTTTAACTTCTAAATATCTATAACTTAATACTTTGGTAGTATAAATAGAATTGAAATCACTTTAAACATTCATGTCAGGCATTTGCCTGTAAAATACGTTACTTTTGCTAGCATAAGTCAAAAATATCATTTTAAAGACAAATAATCTTAAGACATAAGAAACAAAACACCCAAAAAGTTGGATTATCACAAGTTTCCGTGTGAAGAGCTTGACAAGATGAATTTTCAATACAACCAGTTCGATGCAAGGTTGTATTTTACGTGACCTTACACAAATAGAAGTATTTACTGATAATAAACTCTGTATTATGCTTAAATAGATTTTGTTTCACTTTGGAAAACAAACAACAATTTTAAGCTCCAAGTACCACATAAAATATTTTTCTTTTGTTGATATCCTATAAAACAGGGCCAAAACTGGCAACAGCCCCTAACATTATTTTTAAAGAGACTGTTTTAGTTACCGTGCACAAATAGTAAAATAGTCAAATGAACTTGAACACCTTTCAAGCCTAGTGGTATGGTGCTTGACTAGTGATCTGAAGATCACAGTTCAAACCACACCACTTAGGTGTTTTTATTATCAAAATACTGTGTAGCAGAGTGGTTCAGTCACTACCACCCTCGCAGTGACATGTGAAAACATCTTAATTGGGTTTTCGAGAGAAGCTCTATTAGCTTTTACACATGCAAACTTAAACCAGTATAAACTAACTGTTCTTAATATCTTATATTTATTTGGCCGCATAATTTATGGTATCTTACTTTAAATTTATTATATTATTTTAGTTTAATACAATTTTGAATCAAATTATGAAGACGAAATTGACTTACAGCATTATTTTCACATGTTTGACTGTTACATATGTTACTTTTGCTAAAATGATTTAGTTTTGCTACATCCATTACCATTAGAGTATTTATCAATTTTTATTTAAAGCCATATTTAAGAAAAAAGATCACAGAAATTACACTATCCATTATAATCAGAAGCCTAATATGTATTGAGAAGCTTCAGTCACAACTTCAAATCAGATAGAAGCCGCATTCAAATGGCATTTGGTAGCGTGTTGGAGTATCATTCAAAAGGAATATTTGTGGCTGTGAGCACCTATGGTAAATCCCAAGACCTGTAAAGCATAAAAGGGTTAGCTAACTATTCATGTCATCCCAAAATAATGGTTTGAGTATCAAACTGAAAAAGTCATACTGGTAAAAAGGAAACAACTGGATTACACTAGCTGATCAAGCTGAAAAGCAAAATGAATTGAAGCCAATTTAGTCACAATGTAGTCACAAAGATGATTTCAAGTTTCCAGGTGTTCGCTGACACAAAGCAAGTTAGATATTTTGTCCAGCTTGTGCTTCTTTCTAAAAGGTTATTGTGGTTGCCCAAGCTGCCAATTTAAATATTGGTCTCTTACAGTAGATAGATTTCTGACAACCAAGACAAAAATAAATATATTACTTCACAGTCAAGTGTCTGCAATTTAGCTTGTAACAGATGAATGATTAATATTGTGTAAATATAAAATTGAAACTTAAAAGACTTTAAAGCAATGACAGAATAAATACAGCTTTCTAGTATTATTCAAGCCATGGAAAAACTGATGGATATTCTGGTCTTTTAATAAATACACGGTTAATAGAAAATATCGCATAGAAAAAAAACGTGACATAACAAATGAACACATATTATGTAAAACAAGGTAGCACATGTAACATTTGTAATGTTTAGGACAATAATCATTTTTATTTTTCATTAATATATTGAATTTGGTCAGTATTTTTAACTCAAATTCTTCCTGTTGAAGATTTTGTGTTATTTACTTTCATTTAATTTTTGTAAAATATAACAGGAGCTAGAAAAACTAGACAATTTCACAAAAATAAAAGTTACCATTTTGAGATATATTGCATGTGTCCAATTACTCACAACCTATCTGGCTATATAAAATCGCCGTTGCCTAGAAAAAACTTTGTTGTCAGACATAGATTGTTTTCCTTGGCAAGTCATAACACACATAATAATTAGTCTGATGTTAAATGTGTTACCAATTACAAAATTAATACCGGAAAATTCTGACAGTACTGCATCATCTGTATGAACATTCAATTTAAATATAAACTAAAAAAATAAAAACCGATTCAATAAGTTTTAACAAGTATCTGTATGTTTTTCTCCTTATTTATACATTACTTTCCCAACCATTAGGGCGCAATTTGTCAGACATACACAAATGTTAAAATGTAACATATGTAACAATACAGGAGACTAAATTAATTTGGTTTTATCAGGCTCTTGAGTTCTTGTTCTGGTCAGAACACTAATTTTGATCATTTGAGAGAGTTGTAATCAGATAAATAAATCATAATTGATATTCAAATAAATATTACAGTTAGTGCATGGTAACGTAATATTACAGGATAAAGCTACTGTTAAGAGATGAGAACATGTTTTAATTCTTTGTAAGACATGCTGCTCTATGAAATCAATCATAAAAACTTCCCTGTTTGAGAGGTCTAACTTATGTGGATTGAAAAAGATATGTTGAGTTTTTTAAATTGAGAAATAATTATCATGCTATATTTTACACGTATTTCACATCAGTGTTTGGGCCTACATATGTTATCAATTAGACGTTATATCATAATCAATTATTTAGCTTTTAATTGTCATATTATTGAAAAATACTTCTCAGGATAAAGCTATGAAATTGGAATTAATATTAGTGTAATGATGCATCAAATAAGTGCTATATGCGTAATTGTTATATACGTTACCCATCAACTTAAACCGAGGTTTCTCAAGTTCTTGTCCCAGACAATGTTTTTTTTATTCAATTCAGTATATACGTACAATTTTAGTGGAATTTGGTGGAAAACAGGAATAAATTTTACACCTAATGGCAAAAAGACGCTTATTTTACTCACTGCTCATAACTGGGGGTCACGATATTCATTTGTGTATAACATGCACATTTGGTCACGTAAAGAGTTACTCTTTGCAGTTTTTTAAAGATAATTGTAATGCCTCTTTGACAATAACAAAAAATTGCATTATCTTAATTAATGAAATTTTGAGGGGAAACATTAGGCATTGTTTTTGAAGAAAAATGGGGTATAAATGAAAATGTAACGTATGTTACATGTTAGATAGCAAATATTCACCTTGTATAGGCAAAGATTTTTTTACTCTTGAATAGCTTTAGTGGAAAATATACTCATTTTTATCATTTGACAATGTTTTCTTCAAAATATTATGTTTTTAAGATTTCAATATCATATATTTAATTTTGATAGTTTGTGTAGGTAACGTAATGTTACACGATAAAGCTACCAATCTCAGAGGGCTAACATGTCTTAAAATAACCGCAAGACATAGGGCTATATGAAAAAAAACTCCCCCTGGGGAGGGAGCGAAACCATTCTCAGCCCATGGCCTAGTAGTGACACGTTCACATGGTTCATGTCCTTAAAAAAGAAAATAAAACTCTTTAGTGTGTTTTGCGTTCAGGATGACAAAGCGGTGCAAATAATATGCAAGAGCACATGCAAAGCGGGATATAATTGAAAACTGTTTGCACCGTTTTGTCACGCTGAACGCAGGGTTGCTAAGCAAGGCAAGTCTAGCTATAACATCATCACTAGATAACTTAAACTTTAATTATCTTTCATGGCTCTTTTCCATTGCGAAATTTTAGTTATTCTTGAAAGAAATTTTTTTTTTTGCCTTTTTTTCTCTCATACCTGCCAGCTATTTGTTAACCTACCTGGTTGGCCATTTTTATATGTATACGCACACTTTATGTCTTGTATAGTTTCAATGTCAGCTATAAACACATTATCATGATTATGTATACAGTAAAATGTGTATGTGTATTAAGCGACCACTTAAAAGCGTTCTATGAAGAGAATGGTCGCTTGGTACACGTTTTGTTTTCAAATCATTTATAACAATAATTTTGATTGAATATGTATGGTTCTGCCAATTCCTCTAAAAAGAATCGTCTCAGTCGACGATTTTTATGAGATTTTGCAACATGGGATTCATTTGCATTTATTTACTTATCAATTTCATCTACTTTTTAAGATTTTTTTATTTAAAAAAGGGGAATTTGAAAACGGTCGCTCAAACCAACGTCTTATTTAATTATCAAACATTTCTCGAGGGCAAGAAAAGTATTGATTGTTAATGTATTTTGTCATGGGTTTAACTTTACAAAATATTTCAATATCCTTGATTTTTGATACCATGATTTGAATTGGGATCTCTAAAATTATTGTGAAATGAGAGAGGTTTAGAGACTTTTTCGAAAGCTGGTCTTTGATAACAGTGTAGGCCTATGCGAAAATAGTTCTCTCTTGCAAAGCACGGTACAACTTACAAATGTTCATAACACATTCAACACGGGATTGGAGAGTGATTTGGAATTTACAACAGGGACTTGGTACATGATAAATAAAAAAATAGTATATTTTGATAAAGTATATATAGGCTACTTTTCTTTTTATGTCTCGACAAAGACCAAGCAGACGCTTGAATTTCGACAGAATCCACTAAAAGCATGAAATGATTCGAACGATTTTAAAATCTTTTTGGTCGTTTTGGACGAACTCAAAGTGGTTTTGAACGAATTAGGAGCATTTTTGATAGGTTCCGGCCCAGTTTTAGAATGCATTAAATCGAATGCTTCATCTCAAGTGTGCGTAGATGAACAATATGATCAAGATGAATTTTATAGTTCGTCAGCCAGGTGATCGAACCCGCGATCTTGAGTTTTGAAGGCGAGCGGTTACTGAATGAGCTGGGCCCTTGTCATGCAGAACCCGGAATATTCCTGCCTTGACAGGAGCTATAGACAAACATCAGCCTGCACATTTGTACAGTCTGATCTTTGTCTATTCCAACCTGTTTTTTTTTTTCCTTTTTTGAACCAGAAAAAATTCAGAAATTTTATTTTCAAAATCAAATGCTTACTCAAAAGTAGGAAACACAGAGCTTTCATCACTTTGATTTATATATAATTTGGCCGAGGTTTTTATTCAGCATGACAAGGGTTAAGTTATCTTTATTTTTTTCTGTTTTTCCTTCAAACTTAAAGAGTTTTGTTGTTGTTCTTGTTGTCTCTCTTTTTCAGACTAATATCGGCGAGTGATGCTAGAAGAATAAAGATTAGTCAACCATATCTCAAGGATGGTTACCTTAAAACAAGAGGACCGTTGGCCCTGGGTCGCTCACCTGAGAAAAAAGCTTCATTACCTAGGTATGTCCATGCAACCACAGAAAAAAGAGATTTTCACTTATTCAATCAGAATTAGAAGAAGTTTAAAGATTTCAAAAATGATCCAAAGTACTACCCCCTCCCCAAGACACTCAGCACCTGGTGACCCAACAGTTCTGATTTTAGCTATTTTTATTAATGTCCATATATTGATCACCCATAACAATTTTCAAGTCTGTAGGGTTCCTGATCCAGAAGAAGAATAAGGTTAAAGATTTCAAAATTGATCCAAAGTACTACCCCCTCCCCCCTAATGCTCCGCACCTGGTGAATCTACAGTCATGATTTAAGCAATTTATATAAAGGTCCATATGCTGATCATCAATGCCAATATTGAAGTCTATAGGGCTCCTGGTTCATTAGAAGATGAAGGTTAAAGTTACAAAATTTTCACAAAAGTACTACCCCCCCCCCCCCCCTGGTGCTCCGCACCTGGTGGCATTACAGTCATGATTTTAGCTATTTTTATCAAGGTCTATGAGCTTATCCTCCATGCCAATTTTCAAGTCTGTAGGGCTTGTGGTTCAGAAGAAGAAGAAGGTTAAAGATTACAAAATTTTCACAAAAGTACTACCCTCTCCCCCCTGATGCTCCGCACCTGGTGAATCTACAGACATGATTTTAGCTATTTATATAAAGGTTCATATGCTGATCATCCATGCCAATATTCAAATCTGTCAGGCTCCTGGTTCAGAAGAAGATGAAGGTAAAAGATAACAAAATTTTAACAAAAGTACTCCCCCCTCCCCCCTGGTGCTCCGCACCTGACAGCCCAACAGATATTATTTTAGCTATTTTTATTAAGGTCTATGAGCTGATCCTCCATGCCAAGTTTCAAGTCTGTAGGGCTTGTGGTTCAGAAGAAGAAGAAGGTTAAAGATTACAAAATTTTCACAAAAGTACTACCCTCTCCCCCCCTGATGCTCCGCACCTGGTGAATCTACAGACATGATTTTAGCTATTTATATAAAGGTCCATATGCTGATCATCCATGCCAATTTTCAAGTCTGTAGGGCTCCTGGTTCCGAAGAAGAAGAAACTTAAACATTACAAAATTTACCCAAAGTACTGCCCCCTCTCCCCTGTTGCTCCGCACCTGGCAGCCCAACAGATATTATTTTAGTTATTTTCATTAAGGTCTATGAGCTGATCCTCCATGCCAAGTTTCAAGTCTGTAGGGCTTGTGGTTCAGAAGAAGAAGAAGGTTAAAGATTGCAAAATTTTCACAAAAGTACTACCCTCTCCCCCCTAATGCTCCGCACCTGGTGAATCTACAGACATGATTTAAGCTATTTATGTAAACGTTCATATGCTGATCATCCATGCCAATATTCAAATCTGTCAGGCTTCTGGTTCAGAAGAAGATGAAGGTAAAAGATAACAAAATTTTAACAAAAGTACTCCCCCCTCCCCCCTGGTGCTCCGCACCTGGCAGCCCAACAGATATTATTTTAGCTATTTTTATTAAGATCTATAAGCTGATCCTCCATGCCAAGTTTCAAGTCTGTAGGGCTTGTGGTTCAGAAGAAGAAGAAGGTTAAAGATTACAAAATTTTCACAAAAGTACTACCCTCTCCCCCCTGATGCTCCGCACCTGGTGAATCTACAGACATGATTTTAGCTATTTATATAAAGGTCCATATGCTGATCATCCATGCCAATTTTCAAGTCTGTAGGGCTCCTGGTTCCGAAGAAGAAGAAACTTAAAGATTACAAAATTTACCCAAAGTACTACCCCCTCCCCCCCTGTTGCTCCGCACCTGGCAGCCCAACAGATATTATTTTAGCTATTTTTATTAAGGTCTATGAGCTGATCCTCCATGCCAAGTTTCAAGTCTGTTGGGCTTGTGGTTCAGAAGAAGAAGAAGGTTAAAGATTACAAGATTTTCACAAAAGTACTACCCTCTCCCCCCTGATGCTCCGCACCTGGTGAACCTACAGTCATGATTTTAGCTATTTATATTAAGGTCCATATGCTGATCATCCATGCCAATTTTCAAGTCTGTAGGGCTCCTGGTTCCGAAGAAGAAGAAACTTAAAGATTACAAAATTTACCCAAAGTACTACCCCCTCCCCCCTGGTGCTCCGCACCTGGTGGCCCAAAAGTTATAATTTTAGCTATTTTTATTCAGGTCTATGAACTGATCATCCATGCCAAGTTTTAAGTCTGTAGGACTACTGGTTGAGAAGGAGAAGAATTTTTAAGATTTTCTTAAAATTTCACCTTTTGTTGCCATAGCAACCAGAGTTTTTCATGGATTTCAATTCTTTTAGCTATTTTTGAAGGGGACCACCCAAGCAACATTTCTGTAAAATTTGGAGTTAATTGGCCCAGTAGTTTAGGAGGAGATGTCGTTTAAAGAAATTGTTGACGGACGCCGGACGACGGACGACGACCGACGACCGACGACCGACGACCGACGGACGGACGCCGGACGAAAGGTGATCACAATAGCTCACATGAGCACTTCGTGCTCAGGTGAGCTAACAACAAACAATATCTGGTTTACTTCTCTTAGTGACGATTACCTCCCTTTATCATCTATCATATAAGTCGAGTAATGATGGAATCAGTAGTAAGTGGTAGGAATCTCTGTAAATCTGTACATTAACAATTTTGACTTGTAAAAAGATTACACACATATTAGCCTACTAGTAAGGTATTCTTTTCATAGTGTTTTTAAAGGGACAACAGAGATACCCAAAGTACACATTGCGTAATGATTCAATTTTAGGTGTATCCATCAATATCCGTACGTTTTGATTGGCTAAAAAATTGGTTTTATTCCCCAGTAAAAACAATTTTGAGTACGCAGCTGTTTTGTAAGCTTCCGCAAAAAGTAGATCCGCTAAAATGTGTTTCTTAATTAACTGGCATATCTGTGCTTTTCTGCTTCATGATATTAAATTATAAGATATGAAGGTAATATTTATTGATTTCATACAGGTATCAAACTCAAAACCTTATCACACTTATTTATGAATCCGGTTCGTGCAATCATTTAGAGTGAATAGATATTAAGTTTCATACCGGAATGACATCAACAAATACTCTCTTCATCTCAAAAATATAAAAGGCATCATCGAATATGAATCATCGTTAGTAGTCATAACATGGCAACTACAACTTGACTTAAGTTTTTGACAATTCACCAACTCTTTTTTTTTTTTTTTTTTTTTTTTTTTTTGCAATTTCATTTTTATTACGTACATGTGTAATTGGTAGACACGCCCGTGAATATTGTGATAATATTTTAGCTATCTGAACATATGCATCCCAATATGACCAGCGGCTTACCAAGGATTCGAAGCCAAGACTCATTCGTGGGTGCTTTCTTTTTTGATCTAACGAGTGAGACACAAATGATCCCTTTTACTGGGAAAAACTATATTATACATTCAACTCGACTGTCTTGAAATTGATATTCAAGTTTTTTTATTCCATTTGACCACAGATCCTAAATACGCATGTACATGTGTATCGGGATTTCCAGGGGTGATGGCTCTAAGTGCTACAGTTAGATACATCATGAAATTGACAATCATTCCAATCAAAATCATTCCAAATCGCTCATTAACCGCTACATTCATTCACTTAAAACACTCACTCAAATCGATCAAAAACGTTAAAAAATCTTTAGAAACATATGCGAAATCGACCAAGACTTTCAACATCTAATTCAAATCGATCTAATTATTCCACGATTTTATTGGCCTGAGTGGATTGTTAAGTGTCTAATTGGCCCATGAAGACACACAAACAGAAAATTACGTATGTTTTATTATTGAACAAAATTAGCCATATCGGTTTACCTCTCTTTAATTTCACTCATAACTCGCTCCACACACTCATTCAATTTCATTCCAAAATCATTCCAAAATCATTCATTCTGTCAATTTCACGATGTTGTTAACTGTACCTAATTATATGCCTTGATGAAGTCGAGTCGGAAGAGGTCATATTTTGAAATCGCGCATTGAACTGATCTTTTTTTGCTACATGAAATTAGTTTCAATAAATGCAAAAATATATCATGAACAGACACATGTAAATGTAAGATATATGATTTCCCGCTGCACCAAAAAGTTTCAATGACAATAATACGCAAGGTTTTGTTATTTTAAAAACCCACATTTTTGTATTTATGGACACGTTACAAATGTTTAAAAGTCATTTCAATATCCAAATGTTTAAAAAGATCACCGACTGCCTTCGGAGACAGACCCCGAAATGGCCCCAGAAAACTATTTCAATATTATGTGAGTTTTTATGCGCGTTTTTATCAACGTGTACTTTAAAAAATAACAGTTTGGATATTGTATGAAGGTTTAAAACGACCGAACAAACAAAAGAAAAAAAATGAATATACAATATGGCAAAAGATGTAAAGGAACACTTGACTCTTTTAACGATGAAAAATACCAAATTTGACCTGATCAAGTTCGTTTGCACGAAAGTTAAACAAATTCCCTGTTCATCGACAAAAAGTTTCATTGCTTTTAATGAAAAGGGTGTTGTTAAGAAAGAGAAAAAGACGGGTACCCATCTTTCAAAAAAATACTATAAATGTGTGACATTTTAAATTCCCGATACTATTAAACATTCTCAAATGTTGCTTTGATCAATCTTTATTGAAAGTAAATGCACATGCAATGTGTAGTCCTAAAGAGGATACTCTGTTATACTCCTCACCAACCTTAGAACTTGAGAGTGAAAATTAATTTCATATCTAGGGTGGCGCCTTTTAGAGGCCCGATAAATTCCATTTGAACAAAATTTCAATCCAATTTTCACTCATCTGCATCTTGAATGGTGTTTTTTTAGATTTACAATGACGAAATATTAGAAAACGGCATTAATATTTTACCAGAAAAAAGTGTCCGTTAATAAATTTCGTTGAGTTATATATGCTCTGGACATATACAGTTAGTTACCAGTGAAATTGACATTCATCTCAATCAAAACCATTCTAAATCGCCCACTCGGCACTCCATTCATTCATTCATTCATTCATTCATTCATTCATTCATTCATTCATTCATTCATTCATTCATTCATTCATTCATTCATTCATTCAAGACAGACACTCAAATCATTCAAAAAATCTCCAAAATGACTAGAAATAAATAAAAATAAAATATAGTAAAATAATCATATAATTAAATAAAAACTACATTCAAGATAATGGTTTAAGAGAAAATTGCGATTTTACTGAATTAATTGAACTTGTAAGCGTCTGGTTTGTTCTTGGAGAAATATTAAGCCATTTATAGAAGGTATATGCATATTCTTTTTCAAGGGAGGTAATGAATATCGCTAATTTTGTTAATCCTGGTCAAAATTAGCGATATTGGATTACCTCCCGTTAATTCCACTCAAAACTCACTCATTCAATTTCATTCCAAAATCACTCACCTTGTAAATTTCACGATGTTGTTAACTGTAGCTTGATGTCGGAGCAAAAGATCGTCGAAGTGAACAAATCTATTTTTCAGACTTGCGTTGTACTCATTATTTAAAAAAAACCCCACATTATTTGCATCTTAACAGCTTAGCAAATTTAGAAGTGTTTCTTAAACCACTTCATAATCAGATAGATTTGGCAAATAAAAGTATGCGTTTTCTTTTTCCGCTCTCTTTTTTATAAGTAAATCATGAATTCACTTGAACAAGTTTCAAAAAATTATTCGGCTATTGTGCATCATATATACCCAGTTCTTTCAGACTTAAGGCGGCAATGGACAGCGGCCTCCCGACTCTATAAACCGGAAGTGGGATTTCGTTTATTTTACGGATCTTTTTGCGCGTTCTTTAAAAAGACCGGTTTTCGTAAGATTCTACTTATGGAAATAACGTAAAATAATGATGGTAAAACTTCATAATTTAGCTTCTTTTCAACATTTAATATTAATTTAATGACTGGATCATTAAATTTGAAAAAAAAAATGCGTTAAACCGTCATTCGATTAGGGGAGAACACTGAAAAATAACGAAAAAATTCTTATTTGCGTAGAAAGGTATGCTGAATTTTTTTTTACCAAATAAAGGAAAAATATGGAAAATAAGAAAAATTCGTTGGGTATTTTCTTCAAAAAATATGTTTTTGTGACAACTTTACCTAGTAAAATTATAAAAATTAGGTCTAGGGGAACTAATTCATTTCCAACCACTCTGGTAGAAAACTTTAGGGAAACTCCGGTCCATATACTCAAATGTTGAAGGTGATCTCTGATTGGTCAATATTATTGAAATTCAAAATTGTTTGAATATTTTTCAGCGATTATAATCTGTTGATGAAATACAATCGAAAAATTAAAGATTTTAAACTTTTTTCCCGGTCCAATAGCTATTTAAAGACATGGGTATATTTGTTTGAGGGGCCGGTATAAACCGCTTCGCGGTAAGGGTCATCTCAAAAATGGCCCAAAAAGTCGTAGAGAAAAGGGATCATGCCATACTAATTTTCAATTCATTTCATGCGCAAATGAACGGGCCCCAATTTAAGACAGATTTGAACACTCTCGCATTCTCTTGGACTGAGTTATGACCGGAAAGGTTATAATGGCCGATAACGGAAAATGAATTAGTTCCCTTATACCATTAGTGCATTTTTACCTTTTGAACGCAAACTGTGCAAATGCAATTGATCAAAGAGGCATTTTCTTGTCAATAGCCATTGTGTTCATGTATAAGGTCTATCAAAATGAATGTGTTTTATAGCTATAACTTAGTACCGGGTTTATACTAAACCTTAAACAAATATAACCGCTTTACTGAAAAATGGCCTATACCACACAAGGGCAGATAACTCTAGCATGAAAACGAGCGTGGAAAGGTACCTTCAAATTTTGATATAATGACTACCCAATGTTAATCTACAACATATATGACCAAGAAAAAAATTCATTGGGCGAAAAAAAAATGACGCCATGTGTCCATTGCTACCTTAATACAATAATACATTGGGAGCTCAGCTAACCTAAAAATTGCAGTATACGAGTCTTATTTGAAAACATCAAGAAAACCCGGAGCTTCTCGCTTTTCCGCTATTCCAATAAACTTCGTAGAATATGTAGTTTAAACGAGTAAGGCGGCGCCTTCGTTTAGGCATATAATTGGTACGGCGGTCGCAACTCTTGACGCGAGGCCGCTTTTGAGGTCAAGATGTAATGAGTCATTGAACGAATTTAACAAGGATTCTGTGGTCAGATTTCAAAATTAATATTAACGGGCGGGATATATCTTACATTTGTGCTTACAAATGAGAAAAGCAAAGCAAGCACAATACAGTTTTCCTCAAGTTCATTTAAGTAAGTCAGTTAACTTAACTTTAGTTGTGGTGTTTTTTTCCCCTATTTAAATTAATCTTATAAGTATACAAACATCCGTGTGATAACAATCCGTAATAACTTTTTATGATATCACAAAGTTATTTTTTGAACAATAATATAATGTGGTTATTTTTAGAAATTTGCATTTCAGTTAGAAAAATCGAAAAAAAACAAGACATATAGAGGTTATAAGATAAATATAATACGTACTTACTGAATTGTATGAAAAAAATATCTCACTCGATTGAGAGAATTGATAATTGTCTCGGCAGAGCCTCGACAAAGATCAATTCTCCCAGCCTCGTTAGATATTTTTTTTTCATACAAAACATTAAGTACGTATTATATATTTATCAGTTTCGTTATCAAAGAAATAACTTCACATTAGCTAAAAAATACTGATTAAAACCTCGTCTCTTTCGCAGAAATGGCAGGAAACTTGCTGGTAGATTTTCACGGAAAAAATGCTGATGCACTAGACATAGATGGTAATAATAACAGAACATTTGTACAGGATGAGAGAATTCGACGTTTAAAAGAAATTTGTGAAGACAAAGAATTATTTTCTCAGACAGCGTACAGGGGGGACAAGTCTTTGACCTACTACTATTCCGAAAAATTCAACTTTGCCTATTGCAAGGTACCCAAGTCAGGATGCACTTTTTGGACCCAAGTGTTTCTTGTTCTAAATAACTACTCAGTTGAGCAAACTTTCGCCATGAAAAGATCGGCTGTACATAGCTTTGAGAAAATGTTTGCTATTTCCTCCGCGAAACTGAAACTTACAAAGCCGCGTATGGTTCTCGTATCTCGTGATCCATATTCTAGATTATATTCAGGTTACATTGATAAAATATATTTGGGTCTATCAAGCACGTATAGGAGAATAATACGCCCATTTAAAAAATACTGCAATTTCAACATTTCATTTGAACAATTTTTGCAGTATATTATAAGACGTTCCATGGCTAACATGACAATTAACAGACATTGGGCTCCAATATTTTCAATCTGCGATCCTTGCGACGTCAATCAATATAGACTTGTCAAACAGGAAACTTTCTCGGAAGACACTGAACTAATTCTTAAAGAAATTGGTGTAGACAAAACTAAATATAATGCGATAAGAGATGCACTTTACGACCACAGGGCGGAGGCTACGATACCAGGAATAGTCGCAACTGCTTTTTCACCTGACAAACTTAAAAAAGATGTCTTCGACTGTATTGGGTTATCTGGCGTTGCTCGACGGTTGTGGGTTTCCTTTCAAATCCAGGGTTTTATTCGCAAAGATGTAGCTTTTCCAGAGGAGGCGTTTACCAGCGAGGACGATTTTGCTAATTATACTAAATTAACTGAACTGATTTTAAAAATAGTGAAAAATTATCCAATGACTTCTAAGGAGAGAAAAGAGCAGCGACACCAGGCGTTGGTAGCCGCGTTTAAATCTGTGAGAAAGGAAACTATAAAAAGCATTAAGGATATCTATAAAACAGACTTCCGATTATTTGATTATGATGAAAACCCACCAACCTAAGTATCGTTTTTTCTCAGATATATCCACCCGAGACCCTGTAAATTTAAGACAAGGTTTATATGATGGTCAGATTTATTTAGGTGACACTGACCTCGGACATTTGGGCAATAAGCAGATCGCTGCTGTCATTGAAATAACCAACTGGCCAATTAAATCATTTCAAAATACCCGTTTCACTGTTGACCTTCGTCAATTTTCCTCTTTTTGTTTTGAAACCACGACAAAAAAGTCATTTTTTGTTATTACGACAATTTCTTACAAAGTCACACTTGTTTATTCCACAGGGAACAGCCATATATCCATGGGGCAAACTTATTTCTGACCTTGGGCGGGTACTGTTGCCCGCAACATCAGAGTACCTCCCAGAAAGCGGGCTACCAGCTCTAGACTGGTCCACAAATCAACTATCAGAATAGCCTAGAATAGGCTATTATGATATTCTACAGTGAGACCAGTCTACATCCGACCCGAAAGCGGACAAAAATAAGTTGGCCCCATGTCTAACACACGTGTTAGATCACATTCTTAATGACGTCATCCAACGTTCTATCGGTGTTTATATCATATGGACGTTCCAATAATTGTGTTCATTGTACAAAACCGGTGAGAAAAAGAATCTCTTACTCGATTTTTCATGAGAAAAGCTGATGTTAGCCTCGTCTAGAATAGATGTGTTATTAAGTTCGCAAACACTCGCATGATCACATTTATTTTAGACTCGTTAAAGATAAGTTCAAAATCTCAAGACCGATCCTATATATCTTTTACTGTCAAGTAACGTGTTTTGTGTTGTTATTTAGATTTGACGCAGCTTGACATATGTGTTGTCATGTGGTGATGTCAGCGATCAATTAAATAAAAATCCGATAATTCCGCTAAAAAATACACACGCAGTCAAGATATACATCGACTTTGAAATATGAAACATTGTATAAAGTTTCAGTGCTAAGTATTAACCTCATTTTTCTCAAAGGTTCATCGCGGGTCAAATAAACTAGACAAAGCAATTTAAGAAGCTGTTTAAATAACGTTTACTATCGTAAATATCCGAACGGTTATGTTTTTGTGTAAATAGGTCTATTGACATTTTTAATTGGAATATCATGTAACAATGAGAACATGCGAAACGATAATTAGGCAGAAATTTCAGCAGATTGGGGATTGTTTCATTAATTTTTTAGGACATATTGTTGTCTGAAAAAACATATCAGGGTATTTTTCTACACTAATGGGTTTTGTCAAACTCGAGAGGCTCATCGAGTCATTATACTTCATATGTGTATTGCCTGTTAGGCCTTCAAGTCATTTCCGTTTCTAGCTTAAGGTCATTAAACATGGTCAATGTCATTTTTAAAGGCAAAATATGTGGAAAGAAGCCACTGAACTGTTTCTGAAAACCCGAAATGGCAGGGATATTATTTAACAAAGGCATCTCTCATCTTAAAACGATTCTGGTGCGCTTTCGAACTCGAAAGCACGCTGTAGAAGAGTTGTGGCATCGCCATAAGTACCGTGCTGCACATAGGTAACAGGGGCTTTTTTTAATAAACATTTTTCGATCAATTTTGAGTAAGTCAAAAGTTAAAGTTGCTTCTACATAAGTAACTTAGTAATTTCTGTGATGCGTTATCTCATTTGAATCGTCTTCTAACGGCAATTCCAATGAGATATTACAAGGCTGAATCTAACAATGAATGAAAACACCAGGTACGATTTGGGATTTTGACTTTTTCGTAAGAAGTTTATTAAAAAAGGTCCCAGGTCCTTTACCATAGTCTTGCAGGTCCTTAAAATGGGTAAACATGAACAGACACAAGGAACAAGAGTGTAGAGCAAAAAGTGAAGAAAAAAAAAAACCGAATTGAAACTGCTTTTAAGATAAGTAATATCTTTTTCATGTACATGTAGTGCTCTCCGAATGGCTTTAATTCTTCTAATCAGGCCAAAGTCGGTATGCGCTGTATGAAGTTGCAATATGTTTGGCCTAACATCCACTGTGTTTTCTCAGCAAATAATGATTATGAAACTTCAGGATGTCACTCGAGCAATCCAGACAGCAGATTGATGTCAAATGTTCACATTTTGATGTGTGCGATGGTATTCTCCCGGTCAGATAATGAAGGAGAGACGGTTACCTTATCGTGCCTACTGAATATAGAATCTAAATTTTCAGAATTCTTTTAAATCTCTTCCTCCTTTTCGACTATGCTAATCAAGCATGCAGACATTTACGTTGTTGAAGCGGCACCAAAGTTTGTTCAAAGACACGGTTTCTATCATAAACTTGCCATGGTAACAAAAACGCTAAACATTAAAAAAAACAAAAAAAAAAAACAAAAAAAAAAAAACCATCAAGATTCTTCTCCTATCAAAGTTAAGGGCTTTAAGGTTTGACATTTTGCAAGCGGCGTTTATAGACTCAGGGATCCATATGAGCTCAACCGGACACATCCCATTTTACACCGTAACAAAGAAGGAAACATTGCTGTTTGATGCTTTGCGTGTGATAGTCCTCTAGAAATGGTAACAAAATAAGGCCCATGGGACCCATAAAGGGCTCTGCTTAGACCCACTCTGTTCAAGCTAATAGCTTTGATATCTTTAATTTGATATCACTTGATTATGTGCCTAAAAGGTTGTTATATGTATCTAGTGCACCATATGCTCCCGGGCACATCATAATTTTTATGTATAAATTAAGATGAAATAATTACAAATTTGAAGATCATCTTTTTTTTAATCAAAGACTCTAGAGATCTGCCATTTTTCATTTGAGTTAAGCAATAAACCTTCTTAAAAAGTGGAGAAGTAATTCTATTATCGCGTCATTTGCCCTAGAACAGCAATTTTATAAAGCGTTTTTTGCATTATAAAATTGTCTGTTTTCGAAATTTACTGGAAACAATAGAGAAAAAAACTTACGAAATGCTTATGCTCCACAGCTACAAAAAATGGGTATTTGCGCTTTTAGATCAAAGCATTTCAACAAACCCTATGTTGCTAATACTCATTGGAACCTTCTCGCCAAGAAAATTAACCAGAGTACCCACAACATTGAGTTTCACTGTTGTCATTTGTACCTCTGCTCATAAACAAACCGGCCACAACAAAAGTGCTCAATTAGTTGAGAGTCCCACTGAATTTACCGCTTCGTCCAAAAGTTGTGCCCAATACACGTTTTTTTGGAGCTTTCGCCTTTTCAACATTGATAAGTAATTGGAGACGGTACTATAGCCATAAATTCACAATTCTCCAACGATATATTTTAAAAAATTATGTACATAACTGTAGAACTACAAACGTTATATATAAGCGTTTTCATGAATTCTTTTTTTACAAAATGAATATATAAATATGAAAATTCATTTTGTAAAAAAAGAATTCATGAAAACGTTTTTTGAAGCAAAAGCATATATTGTTTTAAGTAATTTTCCATGTTCAGCTCTAATGGCCAAATACCGTCCTTGCAATGTGCCTTTTTACCATATACATGTATAGCTTGTCTTTGTGTCACCGATCGTCACAAAAACATCCAAAGCCCATGTCTGCCATACAGAAAGGGGATATACGAACATAAGTTTACCGGCAATAATCGCTTTTCAGGACTTGCAGTCGTTTGATTTGTGCATGTAATTAATCATTTAATCTTATGTAGTTTGAGATGACTTACTCAAGTGAGTGATTCTGGACTGCCAAAACCCTCTCATTTGTCGTAGTTACAGTTAGTTACATCGTAAAATTGACACTCATTCTTAAAAGCTCATTCAGCGCACCATTTATTCACTCCCAATACTCACTCAAACCATTCAAAAACGATCCTAAATCACTAAAACTGATAAGTTTTACAGTTTCATTCAAAAAAAAAAAAAACAAAAAAAAAACAAAAAAAAAAAAAAACCCAAAACAATCGGTAGATAAAATCCACAATTTCACTTACATAAATGATTTTTGTAAACGTATGATTGGTTCGTGGAGACAAAGAAAGCTATTTATAGAACATGTAAGCATATTTTATTCAATGGGTAATAAGTATAGCTAATTTTGTTCATCCTGAACAAAATTAGCGATAATGGATTACCTCCCTTGAATTTAATCAAAACTCGCTCCACACACTAATTCATTTTCGTTACAAAACGTTAAAACTCACCCATCTTGTCAATTTCTCGATGTTCTTAACTGTATACGCCATTAAGATAAAATTGATTTTGATCTAATATTGCTTTAGGACAAGAAAATTATTGATTAAGTTGTCCTATTTATTTAGATTTTTTTCATTATTTTTTATACATGGATATAAATTGTGGTATCTTAAAGTTTTTTTACGAAACGATCGACGTTCAGAAACTATTTTCGGAGACTGATGTTTGCGTGTAGTGGAGGCGAAAATTAAATGTGTTACTATTTACCAGAACTAGAGACATACTCTGTTTGAAAGGGATCAACATAGGTCTACACGGTAAATTTTAGCTCACTTTGGCCCAGTGCTCGAAAGCAGATTTTATGGGATAAGTCGTCATGCTTCTTCAACAATTTTAAACATTCTTCTACGTAAAAAAATGGATCAAATTCGACGTAAATTTGGCAAAAACATTGCTAAGAAACATTTTTTCGAAACGAGGTCGTGAATCTTTGATTTGCTGAAAAAAGGCTTGGCAGGGCTAAAGAGGGGGGGGGGGGGGGGGGGGGGGGTTAAATAATATTTTTTTGAAAATCATCTTCGTCACTTGATCAATTTCAACTGAACTCGGGATAAATATTTCTTGTGTGACTCCTTTAAAACTGGTTCGTGATTCTTTTTGGGCGACGAATAGAGTATTTGTTGATTTCATGGAGGTATGAAACTAAAAAAAAAAACATTTTGTATGAATACGCGAAGCGGATTCATACATGAGTGTCAATAGGCTTTTTTGTATCATAGCTCTATGAAATCACCAAAAAACATCTTCATATCTTTAGATTTATTTTTTTAAAGCAAAAATGTAAAGATTTACCCTCAAATATGTGGATTGTTTATGGGACTACTTTCTTCGGAAGTTCACAAAAAGCAACGTGCTCAAAATTGTTTTCATCGAGCAATAAAAGTAATTTTTAATCCAATCAAAATGCGCAAAAACTGATAGAAACAAATAATAGAAAAATATAAATTGTAAATCTAAATATTTTATGAGAAGCTTTGAGAAAATGACATTTTTTATACGCTTAAATGTAGCTGTTGAATACAAATGCTATTTGAAAAATTATATAAAAAATATCTCCAGTCTCTTATAACTTGTTTACTTCTTTGTCATTCGTACTTAGCAATGTATTTTGTCACTGATGTATAGTCAGTTATCATTAAAAAACATTCAATTGAAACTAGACTGTTGCAAAGCGAACTAATACCCCTCTACAATTGTTTGTCCTAAATGAAATACCAGTTACCATCAAAGGGACCTAGCTACGTCAAATTTCAATGGACCTTAAGCAAAATAGAACTTGCACATCTCTGCTTGATACTGATCCTATCTATGAAGTTTGAATGAACTCCTTCTTTTAGTTGCTGAGAAAATGAGCGGACCCGAAAAGGCTACAGACGGCTGACCGACGGACCGACAAGCTGATTCATAAATCCCCCCCCTTTTTCTCCCCCCCCCCCCCCTTCTCTGTTTTTTTTTTTTTTTTTTTTTTTTTTTTTTTTTTTTTTGGGGGGGGGGGGGGATATGAATTGAATAATATCTCTGCTTAGAACATGCTTATTTCAACCAAACTTGACATGATTGATTCTTTGGTGACCTTTTCAAACTACACTTGCTTTTTCCTTTGCATCTTCACGAGTCAAGGGGTATCGAATCGGTAGTTTTTTCTCGAAAAACGTAAGATAAGTAAACGTTCGTAACCCTTGGCTCGACAAGATGTTTCCTTTGGTGATCATTTACAAAATACAGCTTGTTATATTTTTTAAGAAAGGGCTACCATTCTAAGTACAATTTTCATTTAATTGAATAAAATGAACAATTGGTGTGAAAAAAAAATCGCCATATTCTTTTCTACTCTAAAATATTCTACGATTTATGTAATGCCAACAGTTGACATCATACATGTAGAGCCACAATCAATATCGAAGTAAAGAAGAATATCATAGTTAAAGAAATTCAGTTTCTGTAGACAATTGGGTCTTTGCAAAGAAAAGTTTTAATCGGAAAATCAAAATTTCGTATCCACGGCTTTAATAGTGATTGCTGTAGGTACGAAATTCTGGTTGCACAACGATATGTACGAAAGCGCCGTTATTACTGACTCCCGTCTATGCCACAGAATCGTAGTATTCAGTTCATTTATTAAGGCTATCTGACACAATTGGGAACCTTAACTCAATTTAGCAAAAATATTACCTCCCTTTAATAAAGAATTACCCCTATTGTTATTTTTTTAATCAATGATTCGTGCGTATTGGAAGTTGATTGTATGTTGTTTTGAAATTATATTGCAATAGAATGATTTTTTTTCTTCTGACGATAAAATTATTCGGTTATAAAATTGTAAACCCTTTTGAAAATTGTGAAATATTGATTTAGGGACAATTTTTCCTTTTCAATGTTATAATTACTTTTTCCGACTGGGACAATGAAATAACATTTGGTAGGTAACAATGCCATAGAAGCTTAAATGGGGAACTTTTATTTCTTTCATAGCCAACGTTTCGAAAAATTGGGATATTCAGTAGAGTTGGAAAGTGAGAAAACTGTTGTTGCAAGCAATGTTTCCTTTTCTTTTAATGTTATAACATGACTTTTCTCTGCCGTTGCATTATCTTTTAACTATTTTTTTGTCATTTGATTCATTTTTTCTAGAATATTCAACAAAGGGGTCTTGCGTATTAAGTATGACACGGACGCTTAAAAATTGTTGCCTGAAATGCATCATCTTATGACTGATATACATGATGATTGGGCTGATTTTTTTCTTGCATTTGTAGTTTCCTTCGTAAAAGTAAAGAAGAAGTAAAGGCATCTTTCCTTCTCAGTAATTATTACACATGTAGAAATCGAAATTTTATTTTATCTTGTAAGGAAAGAAGAGCACCAAAGGAACAAGTCTTCATCTAACCCTCTCGACCCCCCGAATGGCCTCCTATGTACCTGGATTATCAGTATTTAAAACTAAAATAGCAGTAATGCAAACATCAATGAGGTACATGTTTTGTATTACAGCAAATAAGATTAAACATTTGTCTTATGGATATTTATTTACAGAATAAGAAAATAGGTGAGCGCCTGAATTTGGAGGGTTGGTGGTTTCAAGGAAAGCAAAGTGGCCAAAAATGCCTGGATACACCTACTTAATCTTACCTTTTCTAATTCTACTAATGTTAAAAAAATTCTATCTTATTATTTCAACTTAAGGAGGGTGTATGTTTTGTGTTGATTCTAAAATAAAAAAAATAGATTTCAGTGAATAAATGAGAATTTTTCGAGAACGTTTTTCCTGCATTTTTGTCTTGTAAGAGTTACTTATCAAATATTTTACAATTCCTTGTATCATATGAATCATGGGTACCAACTCACTAACATTGAAGGGTATCATTCTTCTTCTTATCTTCCTTTTCTTGGCATTTTGCAAAAAAAAGGGTATTTTCAAAAAATCCCATTTTCTCCGAAAAATGCATGGAAAGCTATGCTGATTTTTTGGTCACATTATCGGAAAGGTACACTCTTCGAAGTATATTTATTTGATAAAGATTGGAACAAGTGCATAATGGTGTCAGACTACCTTAATCAGAACAATTTAATTCTAGTTGTGTTCACCAAGATTCTCGCATTCTGGCTGGCTGAAAAATTCATTTCATTACTCTATGAAACAATTATGATTACGCAGATTTTTTGAAAGCTGCCGCGGAAAGAAGTCCCATAAACAAGTCACGTTTTTTAGGCTAAATCTTCATTATTGCTCCAAGAAATAAAATTATAAGAAATGAAGATTTTTTTTTTTGGTTATTTCATGGAGGTATAAAACTAAAAACCTAATGACACTCATGTATGAATCCGCTTCGCGTTTCATACAGAGTGTGATTAGGTTTTTATTATCCTACCTCCATGAAATCAATATAAAACTCTCTCCATCTCTTCAATGTGTATGTGAAATATCTTTTGTATAGCTTTATTCGTGATGTAGGTATGAAATTTCAGTTGCACAACGATGAAGGGAAAAGCTATGTAATTACGGGCGTCTGCCTGCATATTTGACAATCTTGGGTCGACAAGATATTACGTGTAACCTAAAACATACCGACAAGCTGTAGTTACGATGTCTTAGAAGCCAACGAGCTGCGAAGACGGTATACGCCCTGACAACGTTTCAGCATAAAACACGAGGCACTCGAGAGTTCTTACAAATTTAGAAAAAATCTGGATTTCAGTAATATCAGTTGTTTGATTTTTAGAATAAGATACGGTTGTGAAGGTCAAAAAATATACAGACGTCGCGCACGCTAATTCTTAACATTTTGTAACGTCGATTTTGCCATTTAAACTTTATTACATTATATTTTTCTGAAGCGCTTCTTGTTCATCGCATGTAGATGTGTCATGCGTATTTATTTTTAAAATCGCTTTATAAGTTATATTCCGAATAAGAGAGAATAAACTCTTTTCTGCTAGAAGCATTTTTACTATCAATCGGCTTTAATAATTTTTATTTTGGATTGCTGAAAATCACAGCGCGCAATGTAAAAACGTAAGACGTTAAAAATGATACGTTTTTGAAAAGTATGTCCACACAGCCAAATCTAAATATTTGTGATATTTTCAAACGTATCTGTACGAAAATTTTCCTTGTGATTGTACGAAAAAATAATATTTCAAAAATGTACAATGATTTATGATAAATATTTTGATTATGAAATGCGTCAGCGAAGCATATTGAAAACCGGCTATAAAATTCGCGTACGTAAGAAATTGTGTCCACACAAATTTTCTTTCTTAATTTTGTTGTATATGACGAATTATCATTTTTAACCATATTAACGAAAACTAGAAAAAAATAATATTATTATTTTTGAATTTCACAAAAAATCATTCATTATTAATAAAGATATTAAGAAAACTTTACCATTTTTCACGCCGATTTTTCGTTAAAATTTGACGTTTTACAACTTTTGAATTGTAAATAAATCTCTATCAATTGTTATTTTACTGACGGTCATTTTAGTTCACCTACTAACATGATGTCACCTCTCGCGCAAATGTTAAGATTCTCAACATTTTTCATGAACTTTTTAATGCATTTTAGGGATTTTAAAGAAATCCACCCACATAATTTGTTACATTTTACAGACGTAATTCACGAGATTTTGTGACAAAGAAACTTAATCAAACGGGAATTTTATTCTACTAGATTCACATATCAAATGTACTTTAAAAGTATGCTTTCTTGTGGTTCAATTGGTGTAAAGGACATAGAAATCGACCAACAGGTTTGGAAATATGACAGATGAAACTTAACGGGAGATGTTCAATTTCAAATGTTAAGCTTTACTGTGCGCGACGTCACAGCGATTCTATTTATGATTGAAACAAAATGAATAAATAATCAAATAAATAAATAAATGAATAAGTAAAAAAAATGATTTTCACAAAATAGCCTTATGTAAGTGTGACGTCTCGAAATGTTGCCTCGCTTCATACGTGTATTCACGTGCAGAGCCGTAGGCCATAGAATCCGTCTAGAATTTTTTTGAAACAAGCTAATTTTAACCAAACTATCTATAGCCTAAACAGATGAAACGAGGCTTTGTCGAGTTTTCATCTTTTTATGATGACGAGTTTTATGAATTCGGTATTTCATAAGTACAAATTTGATATTCTATTTATGGCCTGAATTTTTGGCAATACATCGAGGAAATTCCAGATATTTGTGACGTCATTATCACAACGAAAATTTAACGTTGCTTTACATTCTTATATTTCTTTCGAATTGGACTTGTGAGCTGTCCCGTTTTTTAGAACGACGTTGCCATATTTAAGGTAGTGGTAGTGCAACGCACAATTTACAAATCGGCCCGAGATACGGATTTTCGAGTAACTTCGTTACCTTCCGAAGTCATAGAAATCGATAAGAGGAATCAAATGACCTTATAAAAACGTCGTGACTACGCCTAAGAATGCAATGTTCGATAATCCCGAAATGACCCGAAGTTATCTTGGAGAAGCCGTAATCGGCCAGTCAAAAACTAATTGAAACAAAATTACAAGAACATAAAAAAATTGCATAATGTAGTTTCTACCTAAAGGTAGTAATAGATCCGTAACATTTTGGAACTCGTGGTCTTTTACAATTTTACCAATTTTTCCTAATGAAATCATTAGGAAAACTCGGTTAACACTGTTAAATGTAATAACTAGCAAAACGTTGATGAACTATAACGGGTCCACTACCTAAAGGACGGGATCGATATGCCATGACTTTTGACGTCATTTGACAAACTTTGAATACCACTCGGATATTATGCTAGGAAACATCTGTCAACGAAATAAGACTAAAAAGAAAAAAAATGTTAGGATCTTTTAAAATAGAGAGATCAAGCATTAAAAAAACACCAATACAGCACTGATTGGTATTGTATGTTTCTAATGAATATGGAGGATTTGCGATGAGTGGGGCTTTTGACATCTTCTTCTGTTGCCTAGCAACAATAAATAGTTCAATACAATGCACGAAATATATAGAAACGATAATCTAATAAATATATATTGGATAATCGTTTGTTTCAGTGTAAGATTGATCTATATTTCATTGAGTGAACAAAAAAAGCTATATTTTCACGAGTGGTAGAGCCAAGAGTGAAAATACAGCTTTTGTTGTTCACGAAATGAAATATTTCTCGATCTTACACGAAAAACACACGATTATTCCATTTCTTTCATGCAA
Organism: Fragum whitleyi; assembly: GCA_948146395.1. Lineage (NCBI taxonomy): Eukaryota > Metazoa > Mollusca > Bivalvia > Cardiida > Cardiidae > Fragum > Fragum whitleyi. The sequence goes on along the minus strand of OX411543.1, from coordinate 86,293,973 downwards.
AAATGAGACAAAATGTGACATTTCTAGGACATATTTTCGTAAAGCGCGTCATTTTGCGCGTGATTGCTATGCAACGTTCAATGTGACGTCACTTATTTCGCCCCGCATAGATGACGTCATAGGATGAAATGCACCAAAGCAGGGTATACGTTTTTGATAATTTCACTGCCTTGCGGTGAGATTATCAAGTGATTATCTACCGTTATTTCTCGATAAACCACCGAAAAGCATTAAAGAATACCTCAATAAATAAATACTATCTTCGCCTATTACTATTTATTTTTGCAGATTAATGATGGGAGACATTAACACGGCCACTGGTGGCATGAGAACAAAAATAGACAATCATGACGCAAGTATAACACCCTCAAGACCACGAACAATAGCCAGGTTACTAATTCTAGGGACGATTGTCTCCCTTTATTTTCTTTCATACAAGACGAATTTCGGTAAAATAAGTAGTAAGTGTATTGAATTAATATTTAAGTAAACGAGAACCGGTAAAGAAAAAGTTACCGTATGGGAACACAGTAAAAAAAATGTTGTAAAAATAATATGATTTGTGACAAGGTCACTTTTTTTATAATTCCACTGATTAGGCGGTGAATTTATCAAATGATAATCTACCGTTTATTCATGATAATCCGCTGAAAAACATTAGAGAAACCACTGTTATGTTATTCAGGGATTTTTTTCTCGCGTTTTCCTTCTTATGGACAGACATGTCGGGGTTCGTATTTGAGTGATCTTCGAGGGTATGATTTGTTCTTAAATTCTATATAATATATATATATATATATATATATATATATATATATATATATATAACATGACCCACGGAGTGCAATTATCTCGGAGAAGGCTTTTTTCGAAACTTCATTGGCCTATAAAACCAAGAGGAAGATCTGATTTTTGCAGTTTTAAACATCTAATACCATGTTACTCCTGCAACGATTAAATAAAATATCACCTACTATTTGAAATCCCCCTGGGATAAAAACTCATTCAGCTTTGCTATCGTTCGAAACCATTTTGATGATTTATACTTTGACATTATTTCAATCGAATTAGTTTTTGTGTGTTTTGCGACTCCGAGATGTGAACACATCAGTACTGGGTATTCAAGAGCGACTCTTTAAGATTTTAAAGCTTCGGCGTAATCGACCTTAAACAAATTGGTATAAAATAAACTGGGTTAAAAAGATTCTGAATGAAGCTTTGTATTTTTCAGAAATGAAGGCAAACCTGCTAGTAGATTTTCACGGAATAAATGCTTATAGACTAGACATAGATGATAACAATAACAGAACATTTGTACAGGATGAGAGAATTCGACACTTAAGAGAAGTTTGTGAAGACAAAGAATTATTTTCTCAGACAGCGTACAGGGGAGACAAGTCTTTGACCTTCTATTATTCAGAAAACCATAACTTTGCCTTCTGCAAAGTGCCTAAATCAGGATGCACTTTTTGGACCCAAGTGTTTCTTGTTCTTAATAACCATTCAATTGAGCATACTTTTTCCATGACAAGAACGGATGTACATCGCTTTGAGAAAATGTTTGCTATTTCCTCCGCGAAACTGAAACTTACAAAGCCACGTATGGTTCTCGTATCACGTGACCCGTATTCTAGATTATATTCAGGTTACATTGATAAGATATATTTGGGGGATTTGTGTGCTTATAGGAGAATTATTCGTTTTAAGAATAATAACTGCAATTTCAACATTTCATTTGAACAGTTTTTGCAGTATATTATAAGACGTTCCAGAGCTAACATGACAATTAACAAACACTGGGCTCCAATATTTTCTCTCTGTGACCCTTGCGACGTCAATCAATATAGACTTGTCAAACAGGAAACTTTCTCGGAAGACACTGAACTAATTCTAAAAGAAATCGGTGTCGACACAACTAAATATAATGCGATAAGAAAAGCCCTTCATGATCTCAGGGCAGAGGCTACAATACCCGGTATAGTCGCAACTGCTTTTTTACCTGACAAACTTACAAAAGATGTCTTAGACTGCATTGGCTTATCTGGCGTTGCTCGACGGTTATGGGTATCTTTTCAAATACAAGGGTTTATTCGCAAAGATATCGCCTTCCCAGATGAGGCCTTTACCAGCGAGGACGATTTTGCTAATTATATAAAATTAACAGAACTGATTTTACAAACAGTGAAAAAATATCAAATGACTTCTGAGGAGAGAAAAGAGCAACGACACCAGGCGCTGGTCGCCGCGTATAAATCTGTGAGAAAGAAAACTATAGAAGGCATTAAGGATATCTATAGACCAGACTTTAAATTATTCAATTATGATGAAAATCCACCATCCTGAGTGTTGTTATTCCTTGGAAATATCTGAATGGGATTCTGCGCATTTCTAGAAAGAAAAAAAAAATAAAAAAAATGAAACAATGGTCGGTTTTATTTAGGCGACCTTTACCTCAGTCATTTCAACATTTAAAAAAAAAATGCTGCACGTGTTATCATAGCGCCATCGTATATCAACATGCACTTGGTAATTTTGTATAAAATTTCAATGCTAGTTTTTTTTAAATCACCTTTTCCATAAAGATCAACCCCAGGTCAGAAAAACGGGACAATACTACAGTTGGTTACATCTTGGAATCGACATTCAACGCTATCACAACGATTCTAATTTGCTCACCAAGCGCTTCATTCATTCATTCCAAACACTTACTCATATTCAATAACGCTCCGAATTCACTAAAAACGATAAGATCAATAATTATATTCAAAATAAAAATGGGTGGATAAAATCCACGATTCCACGGGCATAATTGAATTTTGTAAGCGCATAATGAATTTGTTGAGATATAGAAAGCTATTCAAAGAACCTGTATGCATATTTTATTAAAGAGAGGTAATAGATATCGCTAAGTTTGTTCATCTTGAACAAAATTAGCGATATTTGATTACCTCCCTTGAATTTTACTCAATACACGCTAAACACACTCATTCAATTTCTTTCCGAAATCATTCCAAATCGTTCATCTTGTCAATTTCTCGATGTTCTTAACTGTTTTGGAAGGGATCGGTGGTGAAAATACTGAACACTGACGATAAAACCAGAATGATAACAAAATTAAAGTTTTTTGTATGAACCCCCCCCCCCCCCCCCCCGGTAATAACCCTTTGATTAAGAGAGAACTGTCATTTACTTAAGAACTTTATGAAAAAACAAGAATACAAGAATAGAAAGGTAGAGATTTCAAAAGTCTGAAATCTGATTGATTACTCTTACTTTTCCTTTTGGTGGATAATCGAGACAGGTAAGTCTTATTTTAACAGTGATCGTGTGGGCCGTTACTGCATACTAATGGGCCCGTGGTAATAAAACTTTTTCTCGGGCTCAGGCTCAATTTTCTTAAATTTTAAATTTAAATAAATGAATGAAAATAAAAGATAATATCAATAAGTTGTTATTTCTAACAACTTATTAATATTATCGTTTATGTTTATACATTTAAATGAGTAATAAAACAGGATTGTGGTTTTAATTTCAAATTGAAATTTGAGAAAATTGAGCAGGCACAGAAAATGCTACAGAGGGACCGACCAACGAACTGACTCCTATATACCGAAAAATAAAGTTTTGGTGGGTATAAAGATAATTTTAATAGATTGTTGCCGATTTGTACCACTAAACCCCGCAAGTTTACCATTCTGTCGACATGTGTCCAGCCTTGCGTTCAGGAACAAAACGGTGAAAACAGTTTTCCATTTATACCCCGCTTTGCACGCAAGAGCACGTGCAAAGCGGGGTATAATTGGAAAACTGTTTTCACCGTTTTGTCATCCTGAACGCAAGGCAGAATGATTACCGGACACATGTGTAAATATACCAAGAAACTCCAGCCGTACCGATTTATACACATATTCTAAAAATAAACCCCCAAACGTCGAAATATTTTCCGTGTTTGGGCATTTTGAAAGCCACTAGACACAATGTTGTTGTAATTCAGGCCAACATTTTCTGGCCCCGCAGCACTTTTTATCAAAGGTCACCCAATGAACATTTTGATAAGGTTTCGTTGAAATTGCCGAATGATTAAAGAACATGTGTCATTGAAAGAATTCAAATTGAAAAAATTATACGCCCTATCACGTCAAAATTTATGGGCCTATCAGAATTTTGAGAACAAATTTTGAAAAGGGTTCCCAATGGAATATTCTTGCAAAGTTTCATTGACTTTAAAAAGACACTATGTTACCCCTCTGTCTCATCGGAAGAAAAGCCATGGACAAGAGCAAATCATGGTCATATATCGCGCATTATAGCATTTCTGGTACTGTTATTTGATATAACATGAGTAGTCAGCAATTGAATACGATCAAGCCGATATATAGACCTGATTATCGATTTAGTCTAACATTGACTTTCCTATTTATTTTTACGATTTGGAATTCAATGATTTTTACTTTTTCAGTGCTGTACTCTCTTGAGAAAACAGGTTCTATAAAAACCAAGTCAAAAGCTGTTAAATGTATTGTTGGGATCAAACATGAAGCAAACATTCGATTTACATGTATGATTCTTGTTTTTGTTTGTGTGTCCAAATCCGTTTTGGATCTAATAATAATATTGACTTTACTTTTTCAATCTGGGGATATTCACCCTAACCCTAGCCCAGGATCTTATTCTAGTTCAAATGATTCGATATCTTCGAGTGACTTTTACAGATTTCTCAACATTCCAAACCAACTTACCACTGTGCACTATAACGTTCAAAGTATTGAACATAAACTCGATAGTCTTATTTCAGAGTTCTCATATTTTGACATCGTGTCTTTTTCTGAGACTTTGTTAACAAGTATTGTCAAAATCAAGATTTGGCATTCCAATCATTTCACCTACCCGAGCGTAAAGATCGTATATATGGACGTCAAGGAGGAGTTATTTTGTATGTAAAAGATACGCTTTCATATATACGACGCAGGGACTTAGAAATTAACCGCGTAGAATGTATTTGGATTCATTTAACACTTGCCAATAAAAACGTACTTTACGGTGCATTCTACAGGCCTCCTAACGCTGATCATATATACGATAATTTGATTGATGATTCTATAGGTCTCGCAATAGATACAAACATAACAGATATCATCGTCACAGGAGATTTTAATTTTAATGCTCTTAATCAAAATCAGTGCAGGAAAATAAATTCCCTTTGTCAACAATATCAGTTGACTCAGTGTATAGATGAACCTACGCATTTCACAGAAAATTCAGATTCTTTGATAGACCTTTTATTTGTATCTAATACTGATTCGCTTATATTATCAGGTGTCGGAGAACCATGTCTTGATTTAAATATTCGCTACCATTGTCCTATCTATGCGGTCTTTAATCATAACAAATCAAAACATAAATGTTTTGAACGAACTATATGGAAATACGACCAAGGAGATTATGACAGTCTGAGACAAATCCTTGGAGACTTTGATTGGGGTTCATTAGTCGATGAAAAAATTGATATCTACGCAAATAATGTAACATCCTTCTTACTTAGTACTATCAGACGCTGTATTCCCCACAAAGTAGTTAAGGTCAAACCTTTCGAACCACCTTGGATAACAAGTGACATAAAACGCAAAATTCGCCAACGTAAACGTTTTTACCGCAAAGCAAAGCAAACAGGCAATGAAAGACACTGGTTAAAATTTCGGTCAACAAGAAACGAGGTCATATCTTTAATAAGAGAAAGTAAGGGCAATCATGTCAACAAATTAGTAGAAAATTTAAAATCGGGCAATCTCACATCAAAAGACTGGTGGAAAACAATCAAATCATTTATGTCTCAGTCATTATCGTCAAGTATACCGCCACTTTATGACGAAATTTCAGATACTATTTTAACTGACGAATTAAGTAAAGCCAACCTTCTCAACTCTTTTTTCGTAAGACAGACGATTATTGGCGAAGTAAATAAGTCTTTACCAACAAATTATCAAAACTTCCATGGAGAACCACTCACTACTATAGTAATCAGTCCACAGGAGGTTTTAGATATTCTTAAAAATTTAAAAACTGGGAAAGCGCCTGGTCCTAATTCAATTAATAACCGTATATTGTTTGAAGCTGCTTCACAGTTGGCAAACCCATTATGCAATCTTTTCAATTTATCTTTAAACAATTGCAAGGTACCATCGGCTTGGAAGCTTTCTAATGTCTGTCCGATTTCTAAAGGTGGGGATACCTCACTGCCCTCAAACTACAGACCCGTTTCTCTATTAAACACAATGGAAAAGTCTTAGAAAAAATAATTTTTAAACACGTATATAACTTTTTGAAAGATTCAAATTTTTTCACCCCCAGTCAATCTGGTTTTTTACCTGGAGATTCAACAGTTAATCAATTAACATACTTATATGATAAGATCTGTAGGGCTCTCGATGATGGATTGGAATTTAGGATGGTATTTTTTTGATATTAGTAAGGCTTTTGACCGAGTCTGGCATTCAGGTCTGATTTTTAAACTTGAAAAAGCCGGGGTTCAAGATAAGTTACTATCATGGTTTTCAGATTATTTATCCTGTAGAAGGCAATGTGTAGTGATACCTGGTACTGTCTCGAACCAAGAACAAATTAGCGCAGGTGTACCACAGAGTTATATTCTAGGCCCGTTATTATTTTTAATCTATATCAACGATATAGTCCAAGATATAGAATCCCAAATCAACTTATTTGCTGATGACACATGTCTTTCTATTGTTGTTGGCGATCCGAGTGAATCCGGTTCAATTTTGCAAAACGATATTGATAAAATTACAATATGGGCTGCTAAGTGGCTAGTAAAGTTTAACCCATCTAAATCAGAATCACTTGTCATTTCGAGAAAACGTAATAAACCTGCTCACCCTGGTGTTTTAATGCATAACACTGTAATTCCACAAGTAGAAAGTCATAAGGTGTCTTCATATCCAACGACGGATCATGGGACAAGCATATTGACGATATGTTGAACAAGTCTTGGAAAAGAATTCATGTAATGAGGCGTCTTAAGTATACTCTAGATAGACAGCCTTTACAAATCATGTATTTTACTTTCATTAGGCCTCTTCTTGAGTATGCAGACATTGTATTGGATAATATCCCTCTTTACTATAAGGAACAAATTGATAAAATCCAAAACGAGGCTGCACGTATTGTTACCGGGTGCACAAAACTAGTTTCTCTGAATGATCTAAGTAAAGAAACGGGTTGGGAGTCTCTAGGACATCGCAGGTACAAACACAGAATCACGCTATTTTTTTAAAATGTTTCATGGCATGGTTCCACAATATCTTGTTTCTATTATACCACCACTAGTAAGTGAACGTTCTAATTATAATTTGAGAAATTCAGAAAATGTACAGAACATAGCAGGTCGAACCAATATCTATAATAATTCGTTCATACCACAAACAGTTAATGAATGGAATGCACTACCAATAGAAGTAAGACATTCAGGAAATCTTTCAGCTTTTAAAACTTTTTTAAATAAAGAGAAACCCATTCCGAACAAGATATTTTTCTTTGGCGAAAGGAAATTCCAAATCATTCATAGTAGGATAAGAAATAAGTGTAGTGCACTCAATCAGCGTCTTTACTTAAGAAATATCGTTAACTCGCCTCTCTGTAGATGCGGGTCTGTTGAATCTAGTCAACATTTCTTTTTTCAGTGTAGATTTTATAGAGAAATCAGACAAAGGCTTATGAACCAGGTTTCACAATATACAAGGGTAAATTTAACCACACTTTTATTCGGAGATGATAATTTGTCATTAGATATTAATCGAAATATTTTCGTAGAGGTGCATTCATATATTCAATCTAGCAGAAGGTTTGTCAATTAATAATATTTTCTTTACTTAATAACAAGTTATTTCTAGATCGATATTGTGTCGTGTGCTTTATTCTGAAAACCGAATTCATGTCCACAGAAAACAGTTTCCCATCTTCAATATTGAATGACTTGATGACTTTATACAGGAGAGTGAGGCGACTGTTTTTTCTTCGCGCTTTCAGTGAGGGCCAGTTTAGGTCAGACAGCATATCATTCACTCGATCTGTTTCTGTAGTTGTTTTTAAGTTGGAATGCGGAGCAATTCCAACTTAGATTTAACAAAACCGCAAAATGAACACAAGATAATTTCATTTCGGGTTTTTTGATAACACATATCACGTGAACAGGATGTGAAGACACTCCGGCCTATTTTGTATATCTCAACTTGACACAGACATACAGTTTATTTCACCAAGAAGTAATAATGTTGAACAATTACACAACTATCACTTCATGTAAATTGTTAACACGCTAATTTATGTTTTAAACGAAATTTATTGAAACTTGCGCACGAATTTACTAGTAGCAAATGTTTGCATTACTATATTTGGAAATCATGTGATAATTCAAGTCCAATAAAGTAAGCTATTGACAACAGCACTGTCCAATCACGTGATCTGCTTATTAGGTAATACGCGACCTGTTTTCGTAGAATTGTGGCAATAGCACAAGCCAATCACGTGATCTGCTTATTTGGTAACTTCGCGACCTGTTTTTCGTAGAATTATGTTATAGCTTCTTTTAGAGGTCTAGTTTCTCTTTCTAGACGAACTTTTTACACACTTCAACAAAATACCGTAGTTCAAATGTTTTTTTTTTCTAATTGTTTCGTAAACCATAAGTGATAGATCAAACGTCAATTTTAACTAAACCTGTATAGACAAAATTGACCTTTGATCACTTGCGGTTCTATAGGCTAACATTTATCTTCGCTTTCTGCTTTTGTCCATTTTCTTTCAAATTGCTTAGACATAAATTCATTTTTGCAAAAATACACACGTGCGCAATGCTTTAAATGTCATTGAAGATTATCATAAGTTAACTACAGCCTTTGTTTTTATCAAATATCAGAACGAGTTTACCAACCCCACGTGTTTTGCCTTCAGGGGCCACGTTCAAGAAAGGTCCTACGACCGAAATTTGATCGTATCGTAATCGTACGATTGAAATTGGCTTTCAAGAAACATTTTTGGCTTTCAAAAAACATGTATTGTTTAATTTACGCATAAATTTGCGTTACCTAAAGGCTAGTCTTGAATTTTTCGAGTTTGACTGTGCAAGCATAGTATTTTCTCCGATTTCATTTTTATACGCAGCTTGAGGCGGTCGTATATTGGCGCCATCTTTTCCGTCTGTCCGTCCGTCCGTACGTACATCGACTTTCCTTGTGAGCACAACTCCTCCAAAATTTCTAGTTGGATTTGGATGAAACTTTCACAGAATGTTCCTAATCAACTGACCTTGCGCATAAAGTCACGGTTTGGTGAATTTTAGCCGCGTCATAGAAAAAGAGCCTTCATGTATAAAAAAAATCTTGTTAACACAACTTCTCCCTCATTTATGGACCGATTTCGATGAAACTTTCACAGAAAGTTCCTAGTCACCTGACCTAGTGCCTATTGTCACGGTTTGGCGAATATTAGTCATGTTATGGAAACAGAGGCCTTCATTTGAAAAAATCTTGTGAACGCAACTCCTCCTCCATTTATGGACCGATTTGGATGAAACTTTTACAAAATGTTCCTAGTAATCTGACCTAGCGCATATTTTAACGCGGTTTGGTGAATTTTTCAGTCAAAAGTCGATACGTATTATGTGATCACCTGGGCGGGAGGCGTCAGCTTCGTTAGTGTCTTGATGTCATAGTCTCTTGAACGCATTCCAACTTATCAGTACTTTCAGTACTTTGATTTTACAAAGCGGGCTCCCCTTCTTTGGATCTTTTCTATTCTGTCTATGTCTTTTTGTTCATATGGGTCCCAGACCGATGATGAATATTCAATAGTTGGACGTACTAGTTAGTGACATATAGGCAACTTCTTTTGCAGATGATGATGAGATATAGAGATTTCTCCTGACAAAGCTAAGGCTGCGATTGGCTTTATTAGTGATGTTACTGATATGCTCTATAAAACGAAAGCGGGGCCACAGTATCTTTTTTTTTTGTAGTTTTACTAGTTTGGCGGGAAGCCAGTTATCAAATGACAATCGACCGTTATTTCTCGATAATCCACAGAAAACCATCAGAAAGACACTAAAGTATCCTGCGTTATTTTTCAACTAGCAGTGCGTGGCTTAGCCGTGACGTAATTTGGCTAATTAGTTTTCAATAATTTAGGTTCTTTCAAAGGCTTCAAATTAATTTTCGTTTTCCCGTCTATAGGTTAAACCTATTAATATCATATTAAAATTGTCAAATTGTAAACAGTGATTGTTCGACTTCTGCTGGCCTATAAAAGATATCAATGTAGTCAGAGGCGACATCTCAATGTCAGCAGACGAAATCTACCATTTATTAGAGTAACGTTTTACGGTGAGTGGTGGTACAGTGGATAGAAAATTTCCTTTCCGTTATTAAATTTCCTTTGGGTAGAAATGAAAACCGTAAACCGGAAGCATGTGGTCCCCGCACGTCCTTTCACTTCCGCCAGTATTCTGACGGTATGCGAAAAAAGTCCAGAACGATGTTTTATCAAATAATCGCTCTTCTTTTATTCTAGAATAGCATTGACTGTAATAGAAAAACATGTGTTAACTCTTTTGTCAAGCCATTACAATAATTTGAATTCCTATCATATGTAATCAATTAAAACCGCACTTTGAAAGACCAATTTCCAGAGAAAGTTGTTTGTATTAGCGTGAACCAACAAGGGACGTCACTCGTGTAGCCCTAAATCAAGATGGTTCTCGAAAACGAGGTCAAAAAGAGTTACTTTCCATTGCCCGGGAAGCATTTCATGAACGCGTAAAAAACGGCATTTTTGATTGGATATTGGAAAGAAAACTGGCCAATGAAGAAAGAAGATAGATTTTTCTTCCGGTAGCGTGAACCAACAAGGGACGTCAGTCGTGTAGCCCTAAATCAAGATGGTTCTCGAAAATGAGGTCAAAAAGAGTTACTTTCCATTGCCCGGGAAGCATTTCATGAACGCGTAAAAAACGGCATTTTTGATTGGATATTGGAAAGAAAACTGGCCAATGAAGAAAGAAGATAGATTTTTCTTCCGGAACATCCCAAATGTGTTAAGTAAGTGCTTGGTTCTGCATACGAAAATAAACTTCGAAGTTTTAGAGATCATATTTTACACAGAATTAAACAGTGTTCTAAGTAAATGGTAAGATAGATTGTGAATTTAATATGCCATTTCAATATGTGTTAACAGAAAATGCCCAAATACGTCCGTTTTCAACATGATTTTAGCGTTTGAAATGGGGGCCTATCTTAGTTACGTAAGTTACCGAGCTCTCTCGGAAAAGTCCGGAAAATCCAAGATGGCGGCGCCCGTAATTTCAAATGTTTTTTTTAAAAGAAAATAAGCAATAAAAGTGTATAATCACTGACTAAACATGCATTTTTTGTCAAAGATCAATAAGTTTTGGCTTCTTTTTATCTTATATTCATACGTGTCATGAAATCTCACCAATTTTATCCAAAAAGCTCAAATTAACTGTGAAAATTGTTATTGAATTTTTTTTTTTGTTGTTGCAAATACTTCCAATGATTTGACAAGCTCTTTCCATGTATGTTTAAAATAGATTTGTGAAATTTTCTGAATTGATTGTGTTTCTAGCTTTGATCACAAATATATTGCATAACAATTTCTTAGCTCTATTCTGAATGGTTGCAACTCGGCCCATTGAACTACTCAGCGCTGTCAACTCGGCCTTTTGTAACATAGATTACTTTTCATAAAATATTTACATTTTTGCACAAATGATGCTATTTTACCATACTGTTTTTTTTTATTAGTTACCATAAATTTCTTATTTTTGTGTTTTTGAATAATATTTTATTGAATCATTGTTTGAATATAGGATTCTAAGAAATGGCCTTAAATTTCAATTGAACTTTTTAATTATCTGATGCATATGTAAATTTCCACGTAACTGAAAAAAGATTGAATACTTTTGTATTTGTAATAGAAATAGGGAAAAAAATAAATGAAATAAGAAGACTGGCATAATTAAAATGAAATTGGGGCCCGGCCAAGTTATAAGTTGGGCTGAGTTGACAAGTCACCACGGGATACATGTTATCTACAGAAATGGATTATTGTGGACAAGAGTTTAGAAAAGGGTAAAAGATACAAATGAGTTATTGAAAACACAAAAATAATTTTGAATATGGCAATTCATATATAATGTCATGGGATGGTTGACTCTCTACTTTCATATAATTATATGGTAGAAAATTAAATTAAAAAGAATTCTCAACCCTGAAAAGGTTGGACTATTTTTTTGTGTGTAAGAATCTCCTGTAATTGAGTTACTGAGAGGGAGCATAAAATAAGTAAACCTTTTAATCTTTAATTTCATTGATAGACTTGTCATGTCCAGCTCTGACTCTGACCCAGATACAATACCAGATTGGGTATACTTGTTGAGTGGACCCCCAGAAGTGAAAGAGGAGGAGGACGAGGAGGATTCGCAGCTGTTCTTTACACCAGAAAAGAAAAAGGAAGAGAATAGAGTAAGTTATTTTATTTACATAATATCATTGGCTACGCCGCTAGAATATAATAAAATCAAATTTAATTATAATATTAATCTCATTCTCTAGCAAAAGGGATTGCAATAAATTGGATATTAAATGAGCTTTCACATGACATTATTTTATGCGTGTGTCAGAATGTGACATCGAAAGTCATGGTTGCTAGGTACATAAATATCTAAGATTGTCAACATTAAAATTGTCATTAACTGTGTATTGAGCCCCTTGTGAAGATAATGAAATTGCTCAGTCTGATCCATGTCGTCACATAATAATCATATGAATTTGAGGTATCATAGACACAAACAACATGAAATCTAAAGAGGCTTATTTTAATCACTTGAATTATGAAGACAGTATTTATTAATTTCATTGAGGTATGAAACAAATTAAATTATCACACTTAATACTGTTAACTAAAGCAGATTCATAGTCATACATGATTGTGATTAGGTTTTTGGTTTCATACCCCCATGAAATCAACAAATATTATCTTTATATTTTATCATTTGATATCATGAAGCAAGGATGTAAAATTTTGTAAGTAAAGTCTTAAGAAATAGATTTCTTACAGGACAACTATATATTTACAGGAAAGAAGCTACTCTTTGGATTTTAACACTCCTGAACAAAAAACCCCACCTGTAACAAGGAAAAGACGAATACGGAGGGGGAAAGGAAAGCCTGTCCCAGTACTGAAACTACCTAGAGTGAATCCTGCCGTTAAGCCGTCCACATCTACCTCTAGCAAGGTTGGTAAATTTTTTGCCTCAAACAATTATCTGCCAACTGGTTGTTTGAAAACAAAATTTGATTTAAATAGACTTAATCTATAATTTTGCATTCTGATTGCCTGCAAAACTAGTTTCATTCCTCAATTAAAATGGTTTACATAGTAATCATGTTTAAAGTTTGGCACACAACTCATACCTTCAGAAAGATTATGTTATAAAATTATAAATGACATATGGAGTGAATAATTTCTAGAATTCATGGAGGCATGAAACTAAACACCTAATAACACATGCTAATTGTATGTTTTTAGTAAGGTTTTAATTTTGTGTTTCAATGAATTCTAAACACTTCTCTGTTCTCTCTTTAATCGAAATTTGTGCATGTCTATTGTATTGTCAGAAAATTTGTTAAAGCAAAAAGCGGTGAAAAGGTTAAGCAGTTTAGATCTACAGCAACAGCCCGAGAAAGATCATTATTTAGTGCATTAACTGCAGCCATAACACAGTGGGTAACATTTTCTAGTGACAATCTAAAGTCACTGGGTTTTATCCTCCATTTCAAAACTCATCTTTTCCATTCATTTTTTTGAATGAGGTTTAATACTGCTTTCAACAACCTTTCAGTTATATTGCGGCGGCTTGAGAACCTAACAATGGATTCTTGTTATTTCTCACAACAGTATTTTCATTACATCCTTTCCAAGCCTCCAGCTGCTATTCCACATGGGTTATGATTATCAACCCATTAATGGAAGCCCAATACATGTTTTCCAACTATGTATCTCCAACCTATGGGTTGATAGATGAAGACTTAAAGGCAGCGTAAAACTCAATTTAAACAAACAACCCAACTTTTTTTTTCATAAACCAGGTGGTTCTTATTTGCATGATTTAGTTATATTAGATTGTTTAATCATCAGTGTAATACAGACTTCACAAAGACAGCTGGCTTGACTGACATGTTAAAATTCATGCTGGTCTGATAAGTTGGGTGTCAATACAGGACAGACTGATCAGTTAAATCAAGCCACTTTCATAATGTGTTCTATTGTTCTGTCTGGTGGGGCTTAGTTTGGTCATGTTGAAAAATTTAAGTTTTCCATACCAACTGTCCAGCCAAAAAAATAGGTAATTTGTGAAGTCTGGCAATATGAGAATGATTAACCATTAGTGACTTGAATCAAAGCTGATTAAAAAAAGTTGCATAAAAATCAAGGGGCTGAAAGCACTGCAAGTACTAATTGTTATATTTTTTTCACTGTACAAAGTGAAATATATAAAGTGGTTTTCCGAAATGCATTTGTAGCCTAGCTGTTTATTTAAAACATATTAAACTACTGTCATGTTATGGATCAGATATTGGAATATTATTTTAAAAGTGTCTGTCTTACATTCTGTTAATCTGTTTTTGTATGCAAAACTTAACATTGCCACATCTACAATGTTCATAGTATGACATTTAAATGATAGGCATCCACTGATCATCTGAACAGGTCAAGGTGATCTATCAAGGTCAAACTTTTGAAAACAAATATTGTTTGGGGGGGGGGGGGGGGCATAGTGTTTGACAAACACATGTTGCTTGACTTAGAACTTTACTTGCCCACTGAAGAACTATTTTGACAAGTTGATGTTGTAGCAAGAGTTCAGCCCTTGTCATGATGAATTAAAAACCTTTGCAAAACTTGCATGAAAATTAAAGTGCTAAAAGCACCTGATGTACTAGTTGTGGGTCAATAATTATTTTAAAAAAATCTGATTCAAATACAAAAATGAGGTGAGTATACCAAGATCATACTGCAAAAAATGTGTTCAACATGATAAGGGTTGATTTATATGCAGTGCTTGTGTGATTCAAGAAATTGTTATATCTTTTTAAAGCTTTGTAGTCTTTATTTTATACATCTCTTCTCCCTCTGTCTGTCCACTGTAACTTTTGAATGCAACACCTTTATTTATGGAAGATTTGGAAGGAAATTTCAAAATGTTTCTATCCATATGTCTTTCGACATATTGTTAGCATTTGGGGATTTTTGGACATGCAATTATGTGGTGGAGTATATTGTAACTTAGATAGTCTTTTTAACTCTTGTCATTCAGATAAACCCTTTGGAAAATTGCAGTAAAACCAAAGTACTAAATATCTGATTAGAATTCAGTATTTGTATTGAAATTTGATTTTTAAACTTTCCTGTTTTAGAAATGAATTCAAGTGCAATAGACTTAGATCGGGATGCACAGGTACAGCCTGATATTTGTCTATACGTCTTACCATAGGAGGAAGATTCTTGGTTCAGCATGACAAGGATTAAAAGCATGTTTTAAATATGGTTTCAAAGATCAACTCCTCTTATTTACTGTGACTTTTTCAATTTATAGCACCTATAGCTAATGTGGGATCTGCTTGAGGTGCTCCTGTTGTTAATTTTGTATTTGGTTGTTGTAATTGTGTTATTATGTTGCATATTGATGCTTAAATATGTAAAATTTCCCCAAAACATTAGACAATTTTCATTGACATTATGATATAGGGCGTGCTGGAGGTAAGTAAAAGTTCCCAAACATATAGTACAGGAGATATTGGTACAACCAAACTGTTCATAGAAAAAACAGGAATTCAAACCATTAGTACTGGAGACATAATTATTAAGGACATCTTTACAGATATTTAGAAAATTTTAGATTCAACCATGGAACAACTACAGCATCATTTTGATATTGACCCTGCAACATATACATATAAAGATCTATTACAGTACAGTAAATTAACAAAGGACAAAGATAGTACTCATACTTTGAAAGATCTTGCTGAGCACCTTCAGACATTGCGAAAGACGTCGGACCGCGGACATTGTCCGATGTTTTTGACTTCGGTCCGATTGAAAATTCGATACCGTCGGTCCGCATGTCTGACATATTTTGACCATTTTGCTTTTTTTCAATACCTCGCGTTTGCATAATTATGGAAGCTTTTAACCAAAATATTTGTCATTCTGTTTGCGAGAAAATTGATAAACAACAAAGTACAAAGGGACGGCACTATTATATCGTGTTTTCGCCGATTATTTCCCTTAATTTGTAAACCGGAATGTGGTTGGCTGAAACAGGTATTGATTAGTCAATCGGAATACATATTACTTTTACTGTCGTAGTATAATTGCGTCCCATAAATACTTCGAGGGTGCAAAGCCTGGTAAAAAAAGGATGCCGAAGATGAATGCTTTGACTTTCAAAGTGAATTGTCTAATTTTGGAAGGCTTGTGGACTATGGGCGTGAATGATTAGAGTGTCAGTCATGTTTTTATATCTTTAGAATAAAAAAGGTGGTTACATGTTATTTTTCCTTGTTTTTTTCGGTCTGACAGATTTGTTTTTGGTCTGACAGATTTTTCAAGCCTGTCAGACCGAATGTCTGACAGTTTTTTTGAGCTTTCGCAATGTCTGCACCTTAATATCGAGGACAGCTGGTTGAGAAAACGGCTATTTACAATTAAAAGTGATTTAAAGAAGAAGAGGGGAATTGAAAAAGAAGACTATCTTAAAACAGTCCTTAAATGTGAGAAAGCAGAAACCCCTAGTACTTCCACACAAACTCAGTCAGACAAACTTGAAAAATTGATTTCTAAAACTACTGAAGAGACATTAAAGGAGAAAGTAGAACAATTAAAAGAAGAATTAATACAATGCCATGGAGACAAAAAGAAAACTATTGATGAACTAGAATCAAAACATTCAAAAACAGTTGATGATTTACAATCATCCCTAACATGCAGCAAACAGGACAGGAAGAAATTGAAAGATTCCAATTCAAAACTTCAAAAATCAAATGATGCCCTTAAAGATAGATTACAGAAAAAAGCGGTTTGTGTTAAAAGTCTACAGATAAGACAGAAAATTCTGAATAGAAGTTTGAGCAGAAAATCGTTCAGAATACTCAAAAGCAAAAAGACCGAAACAGATCTAAGAAAGAACGTTGTAAACCTGAAAAAGAAATTGGATAGCCTTAATAAGAAATGCTTGAAACAACAAAAAGAAAGGGAAGAAATAGAAGAATCTTTGAAGACAGCAATACAAAAGATGGAACATGATGGCGCTAAATTTAAAAAAGAAAATGAAGAGTTGAAACTTAGTTTGACATATACTGAAAACCTTTTACAAGATGAATCATCTACTGTTATAAAAACACGAGATGGGGATAGATATACTACAAATACCAGAGAGTGTATAATGAACTTACTAAGTGAAGGTGTGGGAGTACATCATGTAAATAAGGTTTTGGAAAGTGTATCTAAACTATGTGGTAAAACCCTATCTGAACTGCCATCTATATCATCAATCAATAGAATTGGAGATGAAAGGGCAAGTGTGGCTTACATGCAAATACAAGATCAATTACAGGAGCAATCAAACACAACATTACAGAGTGATGAAACAAGAAAACATGGTGATGTTTATGAAGTGTATGCTGTCAGAGACAAAGATAAAAAAGAATGGATTCTTGGTTTAAAAGACATGAAAGACAAAAGTAGTGATACATGTTTAGACACTCTTAAGTCTGTCATTGAAGATATATCTTCATGTACAAGTACAGAATGCGGTAAAAAGATTTTGATCAACATAAAGAACACTATGTCAGACAGAGCAGCAACTGAAAAAAAATTCCATGAATTACTCAAAGGGTATAGAGAAGAGCTGCTTCCAGCAATTTACACAAACTGGGAACAATTATCAGTTGAAGAAAGAGAATCAATTAGCACTATGAACAATTTCTATTGTGGACTTCACCTATTGGTTAATTTTGCTGAGGTATCTGATAGTCTTGTAAAGGAGTTTGAAAGTCATGTTAAGGACAGGGATTTCTTAGGTGCAGAAGCTCAGCCTGAAACTAAACAATTCACAGAAAAAGATGAAAGTGGGACAGTAAGGTTAGTTAGGACTGCGTGTAAGTGTTTATCTAGGGGAGGCGATGATAAGAGTGGCTGCTACTTAAACTTTAAAACATTTCTCAGAATGAAATATAAAGAAAAGAATACAAAAGTATCTCATCTGTTGGTTCCTTTTAGGGGTAACAGATTTAATATCCTTTTCTATAATGCTGAAGTGGTTTTCTTTTTAGCTGATGACATTAAGGAGTTTTTTGAGAAGGTACACAAGCCAGCAAATAGACTTCAAAAAGCTGTGTCATATGATATTTGTGTAGAGCTTTATCTTGCTGTATTGAAGGCATTGGGCCTCTGCTCAAAATTAATTACTGCTCCATTTTGGAGAGCTATGGAAGACAATCAGTGTACTATCGAAAAAGCTAGTGAAGTTTACCAGAAAATGTTTGCTTTCCTAGAGCATGCTAAAGAAGATAGCTCAGATGTTATCACTGGAGCATCTCCTCTGCCAGAACTAGTGAAAAAAGATGCAGTTTATTCAAGATTGACCTATGCTGATGAATTTGATCCTAAAACAATTGTAGTCTTGCAGCAAATCTTTGGATCCTGGAGTGCTTTATTGTCTAAAGCAGCTTGTGATTACCTCACAGGCGGAAAGTATTCACAGGTTGATGATTCCCTATCTGAAGAAACATCATCCACTCCAACTCATAACAAATTTCCGGAAAGAGTCTTTGCATTACTCGATGCATTGACTCGTTATCGGCCGATAGCTTCCACATTATGCAATGAAGCATACATCATGTTTTCTCTAAATAAAACTGCAGATTGGCTAGCATCACTAGATCAAAAGGACAAGGATGAACTTCTAATAAAGGCTAGAGGAGAAGGTCGTGAATTAAGGAAAAAGTATTTAAAGAGAGTGAAAGCAATAGAGGAAGCTCAAAGAGAGGCATTGAAAGCAAAAAGAGAACTGCTTGAAAATAAGGAAAGAGAAAGACTTAGAATGAAAGAACAGTTAGTGAATGACATGCTCTATTATGGTTTGTGGCAATATCCAGAAACTGTTGACCAGCATTTAAAGGGATTGCCTACTGAAAGTGAAAAGAAAAAGGCTCTTAAAACCCAGCTTCAATTCAGAAAGGTAGTGCTAGAACAGAAAGCGGACAAAAAACTGTTTCAACTGTCTGAACAAGGAAAGCAACACAAAGTTGAGAAGTTAACTGAAAATGTTAAAGCTTTGATAAAAGCATCATTAAGCATTCCAACTTCATCACAGGGAAACATATTCGTTGGTAGGCAAGTTGTTCATTACCAGATGGTGGATGACATTAGGACACCTTTCAAGGGAAGGGTCATTTCAAATGTCCCAGGCTACCCTGAATGGAGTAACGTTGTATATGAGGGTGATGATGCCAAGTATGCCTATAAGCTTGCAGATGATTACAACAGTGGCGACTTGGAAATACTTGTTGAAGGTTATTTTACATTGAATGCTACAAAAGTGTTGAACTGTTCTGTCTTGTTGTTGATATGCTTAAAACATGTATACTCTGCAGAGTTTATAGTTTTGAAAGTTCTTCAAAGTTATGAAAAGTTATGCATGAACATGTATCCATGTTTCAGTTGTTACTGTTTGAGCATGATTTTTAGAATGCCATTAAGTTTTTATTTAGTTCTGTTTTTCAGCATACAGAACTAATATCTAGATTATTTGAAAAGATAAATATTTAAAAAGCCAGTCAAAGCAAAAAAACAAAAAAATAAACATCATTATCACCTAAGCCCTATGTCATCAGCAGTGATTAAGGAACATGTTTGAATAGACACTTCTATATGATTAAAAAAATGATCTCATGATTTAATGAAACTTTGTTAGGATACACCTATAAAATAACTAGACTTTTATGGTTAAAACAGACAAATACATGTAATTTATTTGTTTATCATATAATGTTGTCGTGTCTTTGTGACACAACTTGTGAAAGGAGACTATATTATGGAAACGCAAGTGTAATTTGAGCAAGATAATGAATCCATCATAGTTCCTTTGAAATTTTAAATACAAGTCTTTATGAATGCAGAATGAATGTTATAGATTCAGAAAAAAAATATTTTTTGATTTCTGACCTATCATGTATCCTGATTTGCTGAAAAATTGGATTCATTCCTTGACTAAAACAATTTTGAGTAGGAGTCTATATGTAAGCTTGCAAAAAAGGCAATTCCAACTGAAATTTGTTTTATCATGGAATAATTCTTACAATTTTATTTTGTGATACTGAATAATAAGGTATGAAGGCAGTATTTCTTGAATTCATGGATGTTTGAAACTAGGTTTTTAATAAAAAATATTGTATGCATCCTTTTCATATATAATTACAGTGTGATTGTTTTTATTTGGTACCTCCATGATTTCAAAATTTCTCACTCCTCATTAAAATTGAAAAGATAGAATTTGATGAAAGATGAAGGGATTAGACTCAGGTCAGCCTTCTTTAAAGTCAGTGCAGTCTGACCATGTTGATACTTTTTGCACCCCCTTAGCAAATTGACTTTCCCTAGCAAAACAGGTCACATTTTCATTTTATCTGTAATATTGTTTTACCTCACAATCATTCTTTTCAGGAAAGAAAATATCAGTTAGATATTGATTGTACAAATCAATATGTCAATTTTTGATTGAATTTAATTCAGTCTAAAACTAAAAACATTTTCAGAAAACATTTTTTTGGAATTTTACACTACCAAATATACTTATATATTGTCTACAAATGTCTTGGATATCACAGATATTGAACATTGAATCCATAATCCATATCTTCCTCCTTTAGATGACATTGAAAAAAGTGTATCCTTTACTATGACCAAACCATTTCTCCTTTTTCCACATATTTTCAAATGAGAATGTCTTTTTTCCAATTGCACGTACCTACCATTTTTGTTTTTTCAGTTTATACATGCCTATATTTTATTGAAAAAGTGTCGAGTTGAACAGAAGAATAAGGTTCATGTATATGCTTAAAGGCTGATAAATAATTTCAAAGTATATTTCTGACATTGTTTATTTTTTAATACTGATGTGTGAAATTGTTATTGGTTTGGACCAGTCTAAAAGGATTTCATGAACATTTTTCTTTAACAACCTAGATTACTTTAAAAAAAAATGTAAAAAATGGTACCCCTTCTCATGCAAAGTCTATGGCAGACAACATGGACTAAGATCAGCATGCACAAACCTACAGTTTGATCCTAGTCTACATTGCTTGCTTTATCCTAGCTGTAGTTGGAAACATTTGAGCCATAGTGGTTGGAAAGGCCCAAAATTTTGCGATTTGTTTGGATTAACTTTATTAAACAGGATAAGGGGTAAAATAACTTATTTCATCATTAACCTCTATGTGGAATAACAACTGGAGGCTAGGAAAGGGATGTGGTGGTAGTACTGGTGTGAGAAATACCAGGAATCCATCGTTAGGTGCTCCAGTCGTCGCGATATAACTGAGAGATTGTTGAAAGCGACGTAAAACCCCAATTCAAATCAAAATCAAATCATTAACCTTTCAGAGCTACAGATAATTTTTTGTCTTAAAGGGTTTTTACCCCCTATTTTTTTCTGTAATGCTGATTTATAATGCAGCAATGCTGAAAAATATTTTAGGGTTAATATTAATTGTTTTCATCTTTAATTGTTAAATAACAATTTTAGCTATTAACATCCTGAATAATATCTTTGAAAAATATTTTTCAATTGCCCTGCTAAATATCTGTGATGGTTTCACAACTCAAATTCTTATATTTAAAGGATGTTCTGTTAAGCTGCCACCAGTCTCAAGTTGCAGTCACAGAAAGAGCATCCATGTTTCCTTGCCAAACATCCCTGAAGGGAAGGGATGAATTTATTATTTTGACCAACTTGCGATGAACAATAGCATAAGGCCCATTACCCTTTGATATTTTAAAAAAATCAAATTGGCAGATGATGACAAAGGACCCAGAAAAATTGGCCTGGCAGTCCTTTGTGGACAATAAACTGTCAGACCAAGGTCAAACCTGTTAAACTGAAAATCTTATTGGGCAAATGATATCATCCTTGTTTTCTTCCTCTTTGAGAAAACTTCTGGAATTGATAGAAATAACAAGCTTGTCAAAATCCTATCAATCTGTCAGTGCTTTCAGTGCTTTGATTCAAGACTTAAGAATCCAAGGTCAACAGGGTTAAAAAAATAGAAACTGTCTTTGTAAGTCACAATGTTACAATCACTTGTGGTTTTCATTAAAAATAAAAATGGACATAATTTTGGTGGTCGAACATTCTTGGGTACGAATAAGCGGAAAATTAATTTAGTCTTTGTGCTTTTCAAACTGGAAAAATACGAAAGATTCAGGTAAAATAAGATTAGCTACCAATAATTCTTTCTTAAATTGACCCCAAAATCATCTTTTCTTCCTCTTTATAGATACGATTTTTAAAGAGAATTTGCGCTCTAGCGGTTCCGAAAGTCGTAAGAAACTGTTGATAGAAGAAATGTAGACCCATGTAAAATTTAAGATTAATGTTTGTTTCCTTGAAAAAGTTATTCAGGATACTATTTTCAAAGGTTAGAGAAATTTTTAACTGTTAAAACAGATTGTTTGCGAAGAAAATAGTGTCGGACATTCGGAACAGAGCGGATCCGTTTTTTGCCACGACTGAAATTGTTGTCTACTTCTGTGTCAACTGTTCGCTTGGAATTCGCCAATGTTTGGATGTCATTTCCCATAATTTGTTTGGGAATATTAAGTCCAGATTTTCACGAATACCAAAATTATAGTAGACGGAAATCAGCACTGGACACTCTCGAAAGGTGTCATCTGTAGGAAATTTGAATTATGTTCAGGCATCATACGTACGAAAATACGCATTTTGAACCATTGGTAATGCTGATCGGCGATTTGAAATGCGTTTTTGTACCCCCTTAAATATCTTCAAATGCGTTTTTGTTGATTTTAAATGCGTTTTCACGCAAAAACGCATCTTATCTGTAGCTCTGCCTTTGTTAAACTAACCCTTTATCACTTACCACAAGTCAGATGTTTAATTACTTTCTCACAGATTTTATACTTTATGTGAAAATAGAACATTTCAGCCCTTACAAAAATACGGTTTGTAAATGTTTCAATTTATTAGACTGTAACCGTACTTCCTCTGTATATTTTCAGAATTGGGAGAGGTACCAAGCAAGAAAAGCAGGCTGGATGGATAGTTATTCAATAATTAATAGACTGTGAACTTGAAATATTGTAGTAAATAGAAATAAATACATTTAATTACCTTGAAAGTGTGTTTGTATCTGAAGTAAAAAGTGAGCACCAAAAGGAGTCATTGGTAAGCCACGCCCCTTTTTTAAAAAAAATCATAAAAAATCAATTAATGGAGATATTGTGTTGAAATAAAGTTTAATTTACTTCTTTCATTGGAAATAACAAGCATGCCAAGTTTTATTGTCCTATCTGTATTTTGAAATATTTGATGGTCCATGCTATTTGTATTTTTCATTCCGTTACATTATGGTGATCTTTGTAATATATCATGTAAACTTCAATGAAAACCTGCTATATCGAAGAAAGAAATGGATCCAGCAATAGGCAGTGTAGTGTTCGATAATGGGTATACTCATGACCAGGTGCCCGGTTAGCTCAGTTGGTAGAGCGCCATGCTAGTGTTCCGGGGGTCGTTGGTTTGAGTCCCATGTTGGGCACAACTTTCCCTCTAAAGTTTCTTCAATGGTGTCAGAAGTAAATGGAGAACGCTGGGTTTGGCCATTTGAGAGCGGTATGGGACCGGCTCCAATTGGTTAAAAGGGGGAGGAGTGTAGTGTTCAATATTGGGTAGACTCATGACCAGGTGCCCGGTTAGCTCAGTTGGTAGAGCGCCGTGCTAGTGTTCCGGGGGTCGTGGGTTTGAGTCCCATGTCGGGCACAACTTTTCCTCTAAAGTTACTTCATAGCTTACGACCTTTCCTCTATGTTCAAAACTCGGGGTCATTTTGCCACATTATGACCCCATTTAAACTAGATAAAGAATGTTTCTTTGACTAAAATGTTGGTCTTCTCTTAAAAAGGGGGTCAAAATTTAAAGAAACAGGGTCAACATTGTTACGTGATTTAATTGCAATAGTGTTGAAAATGGCTCCAAACAAACAAAAACTAAACAGATTGAACATCTGATGAACTTAAGCAAATAATTGAAAACTTCTTGAAACAGTATTCAATTATTATACCCCCCCGATAAGTATTTTTTCAGGGTGAATGGGAGGTCATTTGTCCACGCAGGCCTGTCAATCCTTTGGTTGTGAGCTTTAACATCAGCTTGACCAATTTTCATCTGATATGGCAACAGTCAATCGTGAGATGAGTAATTTGTCTTCTTGAAAATGGCTGTAGAATTAGTAGCATGTCTGTTGGATGAGCACTCCAGTGTTGTGCCTAGGTCAGAATTTTTGGGGGACACCTGTGTCCCCCTACCTAAATTTCAAAGGGACACTGGGAAATTTTGGGGGACAAGCTAAAACAACTATTTCTACCTTCTAATTAGTCCTCTACCGGCGAAAGCCGAAGGGGACTATAGGTTTGCGCTCCGTCCGTCTGTCTGTCCGTCCATCCGTCTGTCAGTCCGGATTTCAGTTTTCCGGACTTTTTTTCTTAACCCTTGGAGATATTGAGCTGATTTTTGGTATGTGAGTCCGCATCAATGAGTTACAGAACGAGTTTGAGTTTGGTTCCGGTCCATTGATTTTTGTGGAAGATACGGATGCTGGACTTAGAAAATTACCAAGAAATTTCAGTTTTCCGGACTGTTTTTCTTAACCCTTGAAGATATTGAGCTGATTTTTGGTATGTGTGTCCGCATCAATGAGTTACAGAACGAGTTTGAGTTTGGTTCCGGTCCATTGATTTTTGTGGAAGATACTGATGCTGGACTTAGAAAATTACCAGGAAATTTCAGTTTCCTGGACTTTTTTTCTTAACCCTTGGAGATATTGAGCTGATTTTTGGTATGTGAGTCTGCATCAATGAGTAACAGAACGATTTTGAGTTTGGTTCCGCTCCATTGATTTTGTGGAAGTTACGGATGCTGGACTTAGAAAATTACCAGGATATTTCAGTTTTCCGGACCTTTTTTCTTACCCCTTGGAGATATTGAGCTGATTTTTGGTATGTGAGTCCGCATCAATGAGTAACAGAAGGAGGCTGAGTTTGGTTCCAGTCCATTGATTTTTGTGGAAGATACGGATGCTGGACTAAGAAAATTACCAGGAAATTTCAGTTTTCCGGACTTTTTTTCTTTACCCTTGGAGATATTGAGCTGATTTTTGATATGTGAGTCCGCATCAATGAGTTACAGAACGAGTTTGAGTTCGGTTCCGGTCCATTGATTTTTGTGGAAGTTACGGATGCTGGACTTAGAAAATTACCAGGAAATTTCAGTTTTCCGGCTTTTTTTTCTTACCCCTTGGAGATATTGAGATATTTTTGGTATGTCAGTCCACATCAATGAGTTACAGATCGAGTTCGAATTTGGTTCTGGTCCATTGATTTTTGTCGAAGATACGGATGCTGGACTTAGAAAATTACCAAGAAATTTCCGGATTTTTTTCTTTATCCTCAGAGATATTGAGCTGATACATAAAATCTGATACAATTTATATTTTGGAGATGTAGTTATACCTTTACCACCAAAAGAGATACTGCTCTAGGGATATATATATAAATCCGGTAGGGGACTTGGTATTGCCATGCAATACTTCCAAATGCTTGTTTGAGTATAATTTTCTGTCCTTGCTGGATTTCCATAGCTTCAATGCTGGTTTCAAGTAAAATTCTTTTGGAAATTTCGTTCCTACCCTTTTTAGCTCACCTGAGCACGAAGTGCTCAAGGTGAGCTATTGGGATCGTAGAATGTCCGTCGTCCGTCGTCAGTCGTGCGTCGTGCGTCGTCCACAATTTCTTTAAACATCTTCTCCTCCTAAACCAGAGGGCCAATCTTGATGAAACTTGGCAGGGATGTTCCTTGGGTCAAGCTCTACCAAAGTTGTTCAAATAAATGAAATCCACCCTTAACTTTCCCTTTACCCTTAACAAAAAGGGTGAAAATATGAAAATCTTTAAAAATCTTCTTCTCTGAAACCAGAAGGCAGACAGCTTTCATATTTGGTATGTAGCATCATCTAGTGGACCTCTACCAAGTTTGTTCATATCAAGACCCTTGGGTCATATTTGGGCTTAGCCCGGGCCCAACCCTTTTTACATAGAATCAAAGAGCAAAAATCTTTAAAAATCTTCTTCTCTGTAACCAGATGGTAGACAGCTTAAATATTTGGTGTGTAGCATCACCTAGTGGGCCTCTACCAAGTTTGTTCATAACAAGACCCTTGGGTCATATTTGTGCTTTGCATGGGTGCATCCCTTTATCTCTTATGAGCACGAAGGGTAAAAAATTGAAAGTCTTCAAAAATCTTCTTCTCTGAAACCAGAAGGCAGACAGCTTTCATATTTGGTATGTAGCATCATCTAGTGGATCTCTACCAAGTTTGTTCATATCAAGACCCTAGGATCATGTTTGGGCTTTGCCCGGGCCCAACCCTTTTTACATAGAATCAAAGAGCAAAAATCTTTAAAAATCTTCTTCTCTGTAACCAGATGGCAGACAGCTTAAATATTTGGTGTGTAGCATCACCTAGTGGGCCTCTACCAAGTTTGTTCATATCAAGACCCTTGGGTCATATTTGGGCTTTGCACGGATGCATCCCTTTATCTCATATGAGCATGAAGGGTAAAAAAATGAAAACCTTCAAAAATCTTCTTCTCTGTAACCAGAAGGCAGACAGCTTTCATATTTGGTATGTAGCATCATCTAGTGGACATCTACCAAGTTTGTTCATATCAAGACCCTAGGATCATATTTGGGCTTCATCCGGGCGCAACCCTTTTTACATAGAATGAAAGAGCAAAAAGGCATATCTGTCTTGCTCTTCGCTGAAAACGTTGCATGGTATTGATCTTAGGCAATTATCTTCTTTTTGAAATCTGCCTATCTAATTAATGTGATGTCCCAGGGGTCATAGAGACTCAGGTGAGCGATCTAGGACCATCTTGGTCCTCTTGTTTGTGGAAAAAGATGACTGGGTCATTTCGCTGTCTGAATCGGTAGACGTAGACGCGCTGGTTCGGAGGTTTCGCAGCCATCTCCGTCGATTCAGCATCGTCTGCTAGTTTTCTTCTTTTTCCAGACATGAAGTCAGTCAAGCGCATCTGTCATTTCGCCATTTTAAATTTAGTAACAATTTTAAGACTGGTTCTCGTTATTCTATATTAAAATCGGCTGAATTGAATGGTAATTTTTTGGGTCACAGTCAAGTTTTTGAAAGTGCCCTAATTACGCGACCGGTTCACAATATTTTAGTTCAAAATCTGTAAAATTGAATGGTAAATTTCGGTCCACAGTCAAGTCTTTATGGGTGCACCGTGTACGCGTAACAATAGACAATGTGTGAAATATACTATCAAAACAAATATAAACGCCGATCGAGCAGGACTTTTTTGTAAGTCTATTACGCCTTACAGAAAATAAAAGATCGCGGAATTCTGAGCATGCCCGAAATCCCGCAATTGCTGAGATTCTAGGGGACATTGGGAATAAATTCGCGGGAATCCCGCGATGGCGCAGCCTAGGAACAACACTGGCACTGACATGTGATATCTCCTGATCTAGGCGTTTTCTCCCAATATTTTACCCTTCCTCCTGGTCCCCAGACTGAGAGACCATTTCTCTCCCAACATGAAAAAATTTGAGTATGAAAAAAGAAATCAGGATGCAAAAATGCTAAATTACAGGTAGTAGGGTCAAATGGTGAGTGTAAGATCCAATATTGGGTAAAGCGATGTTTATTTGTCTGGATGTGTCATAATTTTACGTCGGGGAAGATCGACTATTGTGACAAATGGGGTGCTGCTGTAATGTAGACTCGCTGTACCTATCACCCTTCACACTGTAAACCAATTTTGACAATTAGCATTATTGACCTTTCTAAGTAGATCTAAATCTGGTGAAACCTCGGTACCTGACATTACTTTAAATAATAAAGTGTAGTGGATACATTAAGCTTTGATTAGGAGATTTTTATCACCTATTTTGAAAAATTAAAATGATAGTTAACACGGTAAATTTTCCGCCGTATTTATAATATTCAATTCCATAAAGCACGCAATCTTGGTAAAACAAAGCTGCATTGGAGATAAAAGCCGTATTTATAATATCCAATTCCAAAAAGCACACAACTTTGGGAAAATAAGGCTGCATGAGATATAAATCCTCTCGGGTGACGCATGATTGAGTAAAACAACAAGTGGTTATGCTTTAATTTTGACGTAGATATTTATTTAGTAGATCTATGTATGTTATATGGTCATATTATTAAAGTAATAAAAAGTAAAAACTGTTGCATATGTTCTCAAATTATCATTCAAATTAAATATTTGATATTGAAGTTAAGAATGTGCTTTTATAAAGCCACAGCGATTTCACCAGATGCTCTCTTGAGTTGTTTGAGAGTTTTCGCATGATTCAAAGACCTGCCACTTTCCTCGAAACTGGAATCAAATGGACTTATCAAGTAATTTGTCAATACAAATGTTACAGATTTGAGAATAGAAAATTGCTCTTTACTGCTTACATGTAGCATCTCATAAAGCTTATCAACATGGATTAATTTGTCTGGATGTAGCTGTTTCACTTTGTTTTCTACTGTGTTCATCTTTAACATCTATAAACTCGATGTTGTCTGTAATGTCATTGACATTCTGCTATCAAAACCATTTATGATTTATTTATTTTTTACGTTCAGTAGAAGTTAATGCCAGTTAGGATTTATTGGTCTGTCTGGTCATCCATCCATCCATCTGTCAACAATTATAAAAATCCCCCAATGCAGTCATAGGATTTGAAATTTTCATACACTAACTGCACATAAATAAACCTAAGGACATGTCAGAGAAATAGAAATACAAAATTTCTCCGATAGTCCCTTGACAAGTAAAAGATAAGAGGACATAAAGTAATTTTTGTAACCAAATGTTCCTTCACATCTGATCGCTCTGTGTTTTGTGTCTTTCTTATTAGGGTATGTGCAATGGTATGACTTTAAATTTTGTGATAAAAAGTGAATGTCTGCTTGTTGCTTAATCCTTAAACATGTTGGCCCACATTTTGAAATGGGATGGCGTTGGCCCACTTTACTGAAACCCTAGATTCAGCTCTGCTATGGAAACAGAGTGAAAAAAAACCACCCTCCAATTATTAGGCCTAGAATTTCATATTCTGCATGAATGCATCATTACCCAATTCTTAACTACCAAATCACTTGAAAGTTCTCTCCAGTGAAAAGGAGCTTTTTATTTTGGTTTCTAGATTTCACATAGAAAAAAGGTAAACTTTAACAATCTCCTAAATTGTAATGCCTACATCTTTTATATTTGGAAGATATTATTTCTTACTGATTGTCAGCTTAAACTTCGAGCTTATGCTCTACTTAAAAAACAAAAACAAAAATCTACCAGTACTAGCATGTATATAGTCACATAGTGGGATCCGGAATTTTTCATAGAAATAAAAAGTGAATTTGTATCTATTATAACATCTTACATCTATTTCTCTAGAATTATAAGACCACATTCCGTAGTATAATTGCAATAACATTCTTTATTAAAACACTTTAAAAGATTACCTTTTTCAGAAAAAAAAAATCTAAGAAACTTTTTTAGAAGGTATTACAAGCAATTTTTGGTCAAGATGTGCATTGCAAAACCCCTCCTTTTTTAGCCTCAAAGGGCATTGTGCAAAATCTCCCTATTTGAGACTCAATCTCCCTACGAAAATGTTTTAATCTCCCCATGAGTGCCCATGGAGATATCACATGTATGTGAGCAGCTGGTGGCTTGGATGAAATGATGTGATTGTACTTCACTAGTGTGTGAAAACTACAATAAACCGTGGGACAATTGGGTAGCTGCACCAGTCTCTGAGATTCAACTGAAATGATGATAAAGTTTGTTTTAAACACATACAAACTTAAATCTAAAGTAAGCACCCTTGTTTTCCCATCTTTAAGTCAGTGGCCTAGTCCTTAGTAGAATGTAAGTCAAAGTGCTGTGGCAGTAAGTTTAAAATCATGTGAATATGTATGACCCAAATCTAGACTATAAAACCAAACTTTCACTTTTGAATAACTTGGATCCTAGTTCTCAATACTTGAGTTGACTATATTCTTAAGTTTCTTTTCAGGTTTAACCATGGAGAGTTGGGACGACTCCGCAGTGCCTGCTGTAGCAGAACTCCCAGAAATCAAATTGTTTGGAAAATGGTCAACTGAAGATGTTCAAGTTAGCGACATTAGTTTAACTGTAAGTGATAAATTTGATAGTCTGCCTTGAGACTCTTGATAAGGAACCATCTTCTAATTCCATACTTTTTAACGATTTGTAAAGAAATAAGCTGAAAAGGATGCTATTACTTAACAATTGTTTTTAGTTATTTACTGCATCATCAAGATAACATAACAAAATAAACATTAAATGAACAACATGTTGTATTGTACATAGATTATTGAAATAGTTCTGTTGTTTTAAAAAATGAAGGATGCTCTTTAGAAGTAGCATGAATTTTCTAGGGATCAATTTTTTAGATTGCAGTTCCTATATATCATGCAGACGTTTTATCTGCAAGCTGTGGGTACTTCCGACAGATTGAACATGTGTCTTTTTTTTTTTTACCCGCGTAATACACAACATACAAAAATGATTCTTTCCAATGCAATTGAAACGAAAGTTTTTGAGATTGATATTTTTTGTCTTTCTTCATTGGGATTTTTTTAAGCACTTTTTCATTGTCTTCAGTCTAAAACCAAAATTATACAAACTCATTTTACAAAATAATCAGATAGACCGCCCTGTCTAATAGAGGTGGAAATGGATATTGCCTTTAACGCTTTGGTGATTATGCTGATATATCAGGGAATAAGGGACCAGTATAGAAACCAGAAAAGTGTTGATAGATAATGCTTTGAGTAAGTCTAAAACCAGGAAACAGCCTGAATTACCTTACGAAATACAATCAAGTTTCTATTTGTTTGACGAGGTTGATTTATATTTGCCAGCCTTACCTACGTTTTTTAGATTTTTAGCTCACCTGAGCACATCGTGCTCAAGGTGAGCTTTTGTGATCATTGAATGTCCGTCGTCCGTCGTGCGTCGTCTGTCGTCATGAGTCAACAATTTTAGTGTTTACACTCTAGTGGCCACAAATATGGCCCAATCTTCATGAAACTTGGTCAGAATGTTTGTCAGGTCACAAGGATGGACCCTTTTGAAAATGGGAAGGATCTGTGCTATGTCACTGGAAAAGGGGCTTTAATGACAAATACTTGTTTTCACTCTAGAGGCTACAAATATTGTCCAATCTTCATGGAACTTGGTCAGAATGTTTGTTAGGTCACAATGATGAACCCTATTGAAAATGGGAAGGATCAGTACCATATCACAGAAAAAAACAAGATGTGTTTGTGAAACACGAAAGCCCCCGTAATGGCATTTTTTTTCAAAGTTTGACCTTGACAGATGACCTTGACCTTGTCACATGACCTTGACTTTGGTTCCAGCGGATGCGGATCATTGAGATCTATCATCATGCCAAATATTAGCTTTGTATCTTGAATAGGCTTGAAGATATTGGCAAGGTTAAGTTTTCGGGTTAAGTTTTCAAAGTTTGACCTTGACAGATGACCTTGACCTTGTCACATGACCTTGACTTTGGTATCAGCGGATGCGGATCATTGAGATCTTATCATCATGCCAAATATTAGCTTTGTATCTTGAATAGGCTTGAAGATATTGGCAAGGTTAAGTTTTCAGACAGACGGACAGACAGACTGACAGACGGACGGACGGACATGAGTAAAACAATATGCCCCCGATCTCTCGATACGGGGGCATAAAAATATGACCTTTGCTTGAAATTTGCTTATTAATGAGACAAAGAAACGAAGGTGAGCGATATAGGACCATCATGGTCCTCTTGTTTAAGTGAGTCTGATCCTAGAACTTGAAGGTCCCTGCCCTCATACCACCACTATTTTCTATCCCTGTATAATATAAGTTAACAACAAAAATTCTCATATATTTTACAGGATTATATTGCTGTTAAAGAGAAATCTGCCAAATACCTCCCACACTCAGCTGGACGATGGCAGGTGAAGCGATTCCGAAAGGCCCAGTGCCCAATTGTGGAGCGGGTTGTCAATTCCATGATGATGCATGGTCGTAACAATGGAAAGAAATTGATGTGCGTCAGAATCCTCAAACACGCTTTTGAAATTATCCATCTTCTAACTGGAGAGGTAAGCTTGTTAGGACCCTCAAAACTATCAAATGCGAGTCCCGTAGACCCTATTAACTCTAGATTAGAATTGAAGCAGGGATCGTGCTAGTGTTTGAAATTGAGGAGTCATTGATTCGGATAAACCATGAATTTCTTGGGGTCAAAAGTGATTTTAAAGGGGTCAAAACACTTGAAAGAGCAAATCATCAGTAGAATTTACGGGTTAAAGAGTCAAATTGACCTCTTGTTATGATATGAAGAAAGCAAAATTTAATTTAATATTGTAAAATTTAAGATAGTAACTAGGATACATCATTGTACACTTGAGGTCACAATGACCCTCCTGGAATAAATTTCTAACTTTCAAAATAAGATATTAGATTTTTGAGGGTCAAAGGTTTAAGAGTCAAACAAGAGCCCTGATTGGAGACTGTTTTAAAGTCTTCATTTCTTTCCTGGAGTTGATCCTCAAATATTCATTTATATATATCCAACACTGTCTTTATTTAAAACATTTGAAAGCTTTAATTCCTCATGAAAATAAGATAATTGCTTAAAAGGAATAGTCTTCTGTACATCTGAAGCTTTCAAGACAAAAACCTCAAGTAACAACCTCTTTTACTTGAACTTTTTAAATATTTGGATGTGAAGTTAAAGAAATATTCCCACTAATTGTAGCTCTGTAAATTGAAATCTCTAGATTATCTTTCATTTGAGACGCTGTTATTTCAGAATCCACTTCAAGTGTTGGTCAACGCCATTATCAACAGTGGACCTCGTGAAGATTCCACAAGAATTGGGCGTGCTGGTACTGTCCGTCGTCAAGCCGTTGATGTGTCCCCATTGAGGCGTGTAAACCAGGCCATCTGGCTGTTATGTACAGGAGCTCGTGGAGCCGCCTTCAGAAATATTAAAACCATTGCTGAGTGCTTAGCTGATGAACTGATCAATGCAGCAAAGGTACTTAAAATGTTTTCTTGGCTTATATTATACATGAAAGGAAATATAGTTACAAACTTTCTGTGGAAGGGAATTTTGGTGGAAGAGGTAAAACTGATGCTCACACAAAATGTAGGTCAGTTTGTTTAGCAAATTACTTTTCTGACCGAGTACTTTGTTTTATTTTTCACTTGACAGGTTGTGGCTTAGATGTAAAGTGATTTGGCAAGTACACTTTTCAATATATTGGATTCAGTCAATATTTTGTTTATAAGTATTGTTTACACATTTATTTCCTTAACAAAATTGAACACATTTATTTGTAAGGGTACAAATCATTGTAAATGAACAAGGTTTTGGTAAGCCAACAACAGTTTGTTTCTATGCATATTTAAAATACTGCAATAAAAATTCCGGCCTTTTAGTTGTCGAAATTTTCCTTCATGTGAGTGAAGTCATGTCACTAAGGAATATTGAGGAATAAAAGATGTATCATTTTAAATTTTGATTTGACGATTCTAGAAAGGCTTTGTCCTGCCTTATCTAGACATGTTGTTTACTGGGTTCAGGATGTCAAAATGTTTGTCAAGATTTTACACCAGTACTAGGATCGCCACTAACACCAGCATCCAGGCCTGGGACCTGTGGATTTTAGGGAAGAGCTGATAGAAATAACCATCTTCCAGGTCCATCAGGCCCTTAGTAAATGGCAAAATAAATCCAAACCCTACCAATTTTTGAAAATGGTTGCCTTTCCCATTACTGAAATTTCCATTACTCTTTGGTAAACATTGTGGAAAAAGAAGAACTTGCTTCATTGAAGCAATTTCTTCCTTTCCTACACTGTTTTCCCTACGGTTTACACCTTACTTTGCGATAATAAAAATAGTGTCTGAGTTCAAGGAAGAAATTTCTGCTTTTCCTACACTGTTTTCCTTACAGTTTACATCTTACTTTGCCAATATTCATTACTTTCAGGGATCCTCCAACTCCCACGCCATCAAGAAGAAGGATGAATTGGAAAGAGTGGCCAAGTCCAACAGATAGAATGTTACGCGTGCAAACTCTCTCTGGACACTTGTTTACATCCTGTATGTTACAGTGAAAAAATAAAGGAGAAAAATAGTGATCCATGCTTTGTTACTGTGCCATCTTTATCTCTAGCCTAATATGTTTGGTTCATCAGTGTTCGACACTGACTTTTGTTGGTAAGGAGTCCAGTGGACTCCCACCATCAGAAATTGTGGAGTCCACACTCAAACTAAGGAGTCCGAATTTCCATATTTGGAAGAACATTGTGAAAAGAAGAAATTGCTTGCTAAAAGCAATTTCCCCTTCTCCCCATGTTCCTTTTGAAATGTTATCTGCAGCATCTCTTATTGTGAATAGAGCTAAAATTTGAAAGTTGTTGAATTGTTCTCCCATGACCAAGGGAGTCCATTGGACTCCTCACTTACAAAATGCTTTGTTACTTTGCTGTCTATTACTCGAGCCTAAAATGTTGGGCTCACCATAACCCTTCATCTACATAGAAAATTGGGAACCATATCTATTGCTCAGCCAAGAACACTTGTAACTGCCTATTAACCCTTGTCATGCTGAATAAAAAACTCAGTAAAATTTATGCTAAATTTAAAGTATTGAAAGCACTGGATGTGCTTTAATGATTTTGAATCAGTAATTATTTTGAAAAACATAATTTATGAATTTTTCTTTGTTAAAAAGGGAAATCCCAGGTGGTATAGAATATGTTCAGACTGCATATGTGTGCAGACTAATCTTTCTCTATAGCTCCTGTTCCTGTCAAAGCAAGAATAATCTGGGTTCAGCATGAATTAACATTAGGCAAATAAAACTGATTTCTCACTCAGCTTTTGATATAGGCTTCACCATGTCTGACTATCCCATGGTCTGTCAATCCAGTTTTGATTTGGTTTTTGATCCTAGATCACTGCTTTTCCAAAATTTGGATATCATCAAAACGACCATTAGTTTACCAACCTGATCCATTTCCAACTTGCAAAAAATGTGGCATCATTAACCCTAAACATGCTGAACCCCGAATATTCCTGCTTTGTCAGGAGCTATAGACATACATCAGCCTGCACATATGTGCAGTCTGATGGTAGTCTACACCACCTGTTTTTCATTTTCAAACCAGAATTGTCAATAGATTTAGTTTTTTCAAATAAATGACCTACAGTTGGTACTTTCAGTGTTTTTTGCCCCTTGATTTTGATGAAAATTTTAGCCAAAATTTATTCAGCATGGCAAGGGTTAAGCATCTACATGTTTTTGTCATGCCTGCTTATGATGAGCAAGACATAAGTGTTAGATGACAAATCGGTCAATCGGAACAACACTTGGCCATTTCTGTAAACTGTAACAGACCTCAGATGTATATATGGCGAATGGATATGTAACAAAATTGTGCATTTTGTTAGGCGGATATAGTGTAATAAAAACTAGGGCAAAATCAACATGCACTATCTTAAGATTTATATTTTATACTGTAAATAACGGCTGAAAAATCTTAATGACGAATCATTCTCAAAAATTATGATTTTTCAGCCGTTATTTAAGAATCTAAAGATATTTATACAAGGATACGATTGTTTCACGTCAGTGAATTAAACGTGTTGATGTTGAATGTTTTCACTCAAAGTTTCGAGGGGTAA
Source organism: Fragum whitleyi (assembly GCA_948146395.1). Classification (NCBI taxonomy): domain Eukaryota; kingdom Metazoa; phylum Mollusca; class Bivalvia; order Cardiida; family Cardiidae; genus Fragum; species Fragum whitleyi. Next base: position 86,257,760 of record OX411543.1, on the reverse strand, counting down.
CGCCATTTTAACTGACGTCATCTAGTTTTTCCAAGGTTTTCCCATAATTTTTAAAAATAGTCCATCTTTGTAAATAAGAGGTTGAACGTGAGATTGGCCAAGTGGTGTTCCGAATGCAAGTCCTGTGTGTGTGGGTTGATTTGTTAGTCAAGTTTTGTCCAGACTGTAAGTCCTACACTATGGATGGTTTTCATTCAAACTTGGCGCATTGTTTTCCATCATGTGATATCTCTGCTCCAAAGTTTTCAGTTAAAGATCAAGCATTGAAATCAACATCATCTGGTGCATGTCTCGCACATTTATGCATGGGTTTCAAGTTAGCTTTGCACAATTTTCTTTATCAGAGATTCAGGCTGTCTTCCACAAAACAAGGTCTAAAGGAATCAAATATTTGGGATCTTATGGGTCTTTTCCTAAAGTTTTGGAGACTTTGCTTAAGGTACATGTATATTTCTTAAGACTATTTTTTTAAAGAACTTAATTTGATTTGAATAGTTTTTGAGACACTCTATTAAAGATATGCTCCAGACAAGGTGAATTTTTGATGAGTGAACTTAAATGTAGATTACCGAAAAAGCAGATTGTTTTTGACAATTTAGAAATCCATTCTAGATTGGACATTGAAAATATTCTCCAGGCAAGGTAAATTTTTATCCCCCCTCCCCGATGAAGAAGAGGGGGTATAATATTGCTTTGCACTTGTCTGTCAGTCAGTTGGTCCATCCATAGTCCATATTTTGTCGGGTGCATATCTCAAAAAGTATGTAAGCTAGAATCATGAAACTTCACACAAAGACAGATCTCATTCAGGAGAAGTGGCAGTGCACAAGAACCATAACTTCTTCTCATATTCTTGAGTTATTGCCCTTTGTTGTTTTGTGAAGAATAGGCCAATGACCTGCTCTTTTGGGGGCATTAATGTTTTACAAACATCTTTTGTTTCATTTAACCTTGCATTGTAACCTTTAGAGAGCTAGAGATGGGGGGGGGTGTATTTTGGATTTCAAATTGAAATTTTCAATAGTTCAAGCTGAATTCCTTTGTTGTGGGTACTCATTGGAATTGTCTCAATGAGACAATTCAAATGAGTACCAACAACATAGGGTGTCATTGAGAAATTAAGATTTTAGACTGGTATTTCCCCCTCTTATCCTTACCTCTGCTTTAGTGTTATCAAATTGTGTCATTGTTCTGCACACTGCACCATCAAGATACACCATTTTGTTAAATGTTTTGAAAGTTGAACAACACAGTAAGGAAATGCAGAGCAGACAAGCATTGGCTGAAAAAGTGACTGACAGATGGAGGCCATTCCTGCAATAACTTCGCACAATTGTTTGCCTTCAGAGAGGCCCAAGGTTGAGAGTACAAGGTCTAGCAATAAAATGGAGCTTGTCTGAAGCTTCAATTCTGAAATTAATGATGATTATGCACTACAGACAATAGACATTCAATGATAACAAAAGCTCACCTTGAGCACAATATTCTCAGATTAGCTAAATATCCTCATTATGCAATGCTCTTATTACAGTTGTTAGGCTATGTGATGCTGTATCATAGAAACAAAAGGGTGCTTAATGATTTAAAATACCTTCTTAACATGACTAATTTTATTGACTAATTTTCAAGACACTTTCACAGTATTCTGTCATTAAGGTCATTAACAAGAACTTCACAATATTACTGTTTCCACCTCAGAATTTTATGAATGCCACCAAAGTTGGTTGTCTAATGATATTCTCTGTCCACTTGTCTGTCCCTCCATTTCTTAATGCACAACCTATTCATTTATGGACAGATTTGCATATACTTTCAAACTATTCCTCATCATAGACCACGGGCAGGTTGTCTTCTCTTATGAAGACTGAACAAAAATCTTGGCTCCAAGAGTTTTAAAGGGAAAATTGTCATTTAACACCGGATCTTCCCATAATTTCCTACTTTCTGACCAAGTTTCATTACGATTGGGCCATATTTGTGGTCTCTAGAGTGAAATCAAAGAAAACTCATTCAGGCCCATTTTCCAGTGATATTAAATAGATCTCTCCCATTTTTAGCTCCACTGATCGAAGGCCGTGGTGCCTCTGTCCGTGTGTGTGTGCGTAAACTTTTCTTTAAACATCTCCTCCTAAACCAATAGTAGATTACGATGAAACTTGGCCAGAATTTTCCTTGCATGACCCTCTTTTAAAGTTGTTCAAGAAATTTGGATTGACCCCCAATTATTGGCGTGGCTTATTTTGACCCCGAAATATTTGAACGACATCTCCTCCTGAACCATTAGGCCGATTTCAATGAAACTTTACCAAAATGTTCCTTGGGTGACCCTCTTCTAAAGTTGTTCAAGAAATTTGGATTGACCCCCAAATATGGGCGTGGCAGGACAGGGCTTATTTTGATCCCGAAATCTCTGAACGACATCCCTCCTGAACTATTTGGACAATTACAATCACACTTTACCAAAATGTTCTTAGGGTGACCCTCTTCTAAAGTTGTTCAAGAAATTTGGATTGACCCCCAATTATGGGCGTGGCAGGGCGGGGCTTATTTTGACCCCAAAATCTTTGAGCTTCATCTCCTGAACCATTGGGCCAATCTCAATGAAACTTTACCAGAATGTTCCTTGGGTGACCCTCTTCTAAAGTTGTTCAAGAAATTTGGATTGGATGAGATCCATTGGATCAACAAAATTCAGGTGAGTGGTTTAGGGCCATTCTGGTCCTCTTGTTTCAAAGTGATATTTAAATAGTTTTCTTCCATGTAATTTTACACATTAGTTAAATAAGTTCATTCCTTCATAAGTCAGTTTCAACTAAGATAAAGTCGGAATTCCTTCTGAATGCTGTTCACTTTCATTACCTTCTATTTTCAATATCTCTCTTTCAAATCTTGAGATTTTAAAGCCATTGGAGCAATACAGGCCATCTTGTTTATCAAGTTCATCTTTGTGACCTGTCAAATATCCTGTCCAAGTGTCATGAAGATTGGACCAAATTTGTGAGTGTAAACAAAAAAATTATCATTCAGAACTTTTCCTGTTATAAATAATTGATCCTTCCCATTTTAAATAGGGTTCGTCCTTTTGACCTGACAACATTCTGACCATGTTTCATGAAGATTGGACCATATAAGTGTCCTCTACAGTGTAAATAAGAAAATTGTCATTAAGGCCCCTTTTCCAGTGCTATCAAATGGATCTTCCCCATTTTCAATTTTGTTCAATCTTGTTACCAGACAAACATTTTGACAAAGTTTTATCGGGATTGGACTAAATTTCTGGCCTCAGAGTGTAAACAAGAAAATTTTCATTTAGGCCCATTTTCGGGTGATATGGCATGGATCTTTCTCATTTTCTTTTGAGTTCATCCTTGTGACCTGACAAACATTCTGACCAAGTTTCACGAAGATTGAGCCATTTTTGTGGCCTCTAGACTGTAAACACCTAAATTGTTGATGACTGCCAACGCATGAAGGACAACAGACATTCAATGATCACAAAAGCTCACCTTGAGCATGTTATGCTCAGGTGAGCTTAAAGGATTACAAACCATTTCTTTTTCACAAAAGTGTATGAAAAAGTACTAAAGTCAACACCAAACATACTTTGTCATCTTTAATCTTGGTTACTTTAATCACATAAATACAAAACAGAAACCGAGCCACTATACAAGAAAGGAACATTCTGATATTCTGTTTAACTCTTTAAACGCTGTTGACGACACATTCTTGCAGTGCATAAAGCTTTGTCAGACAGTGAAGACTGAGATTGCAGTCTGCCCTTAGCCTTATACCTAAAATTGTGTAAAAAATTTGGGCCAGACTGGTTGAAATGTCACAAAAATTGGCAAAAAGCTAAAATTTAAATTTAGCAGGTTTGTGGTAAAAGTCAACAATCACTTAGATTTAAAAGTTTTAGTGGTGTCCAAAGGTCAGTTTTGTCTATACAGGTACAGACAAAATTGACCTTTGATCACTCACTTTATTCATCTTTACATTTTTTTTCTAACATTTGATATTTTTTTTCATGAACTAAAGAGTAGTGTACTAAGAGACTAAAGATCAGGTCAACAGATACTCAGATGTACCATTTTTGCATGACAGCTCACTTTCACAAGACATATATATCATTCTCAGTGCAACACTCACAACAAGAGGACCAAGATGGTCCTAGATCGCTCACCTGAGTCTCTATGACCCCTGGGACATCACATTTATTAGATAGGCAGATGTCAAAAAGAAGATAATTGCCTAAGATCAATACCATGGAATGTTTTCAGCGAAGAGCAAGACAGATATGCCTTTTTGCTCTTTGATTCTATGTAAAAAGTGATGCACCCGGGTGGACCCCAAAAGTGACCCCAGGGTCTTGATATGAACAAACTTGGAAGAGGTCCATAAGATGATGCTACATTCTAAATATGAAAGCTGTCTGCCTTCTGGTTTCATAGAAGAAGATTTTTGAAGATTTTCATTTTTTTACCCTTCATGCTCATAAGAGATAAAGGGATGCACCCGTGCAAAGCCCAAATATGACCCAAGGGTCTTGATATGGACAAACTTTGTAGAGGCTCACTAGGTGATGCTTAATACCAAATATGAAAGCTGTCTGCCATCTGGTTACAGAGAAGAAGATTTTTAAAGATTTTCGCTCTTTGATTCTATGTAAAAAGGGTTGCACCCGGGCAAAGCCCAAACATGACCCCAGGGTCTTGATATGAACAAACTTGGTAGAGGTCCACTAGATGATGCTACATACCAAATATGAAAGCTGTCTGCCTTCTGGTTTCATAGAAGAAGACTTTTGAAGGTTTTCATTTTTTAGCTCGGCTGTTTTCGGAGAAAACCCGAGGTATTGCTATAGCCTCCGTGTCGTCGTCGTTGGCGTCGTTGTCGTCGTCGTGCGAAAACTTTGACATTTTGTTATATCTCTGGTTCTACTGAAGGCATTCACTTGAAACTTGGCACACATGTTCACCATCAAAAGAGCAAGCTATACTATCAAGGGGGATAACTCTAGATGCATTTTGTGCAAATTATGCCCTTTTTCGACTTAGATTTTTTCCCACCATCCAGCACTTGACAGCCGAGTGTAGGCACCCGTAGGCGGTGCTCTTGTTTACCCTTCGTGCTCATAAGAGATAAAGGGATGCACCTGTGCAAAGCCCAAATATGACCCAAGGGTCTTGTTATAAACAAACTTGGTAGAGGCCCACTAGGTGATGCTACACACCAAATATTTAAGCTGTCTGCCATCTGGTTACAGAGAAGAAGATTTTTAAAGATTTTCACTCTTTGATTCTATGTAAAAAGGGTTAGGCCCGGGCAAAGCCCAAATATGACACCAGGGTCTTGATATGAACAAACTTGGTAGAGGTCCACTAGATGATGCTACATACCAAATATGAAAGCTGTCTGCCTTCTGGTTTCAGAGAAGAAGATTTTTAAAGATTTTCATATTTTCACCCTTTTTGTTAAGGGTAAAGGGAAAGTTAAGGGTGGATTTCATTTATTTGAACAACTTTGGTAGAGCTTTACCCAAGGAACATCCCTGCCAAGTTTCATCAAGATTGGCCCACTGGTATAGGAGGAGAAGATGTTTAAAGAAATTGTGGACGACGGACGACGCACGACTGACGACGGACATTCTAGGATCCCAATAGCTCACCTTGAGCACTTTGTGCTCAGGTGAGCTACAAATACAACATAATTGTGATACATATCCTAGCTCTTATGACATTTGGTAATACATGTACCATGGCTTTCAACATTGCCCTGCACTTGATGATTGACACTTGATATTAGACATAAGATTGGAATGTATTTCATGTACATGGCTTAAAATAGTCTTAGAAATTAAATGTAATTGATCCCTTGACCATAGAATTCTGGGGTTCAAAACTGTTTTAACAAGAGGGCCATAGTGGCCATAAATAGCTCACCTGAATTAACAATCTAGAACTTTTTTAAAGACAGTTTTAAACAGTCTTCAATTCTCAAATTGAGCCCCAACTATTAATATAATTCCATAAATTTCTTTACTTTTAACTAGGAAAATTACTCCAAATTAACATTATACAAGATTGTAGCCTGAAAGAAATAGTTTTCACCTTAAGCAGGGACTCCCAAAGTTTAACAAGAGCCATGTTGGACATGGCCATCCCCCACCATCATAGCTTGATAGTAAACTGAAGTCTAATCAAAAGGGAATAACTCCAAAATTATGCAAGCAAAAGTTGTTGTTCTTGTGAACTGCACTTCTCCTCTATGAGATCTATCCACCTATAAAGTTTCAAGTTGATAGCTTTTATGCTTTAGGATATATGCTCCGGATAAGTTTAGTGACAGAATGATGGACAACAGACAGAGACCATTACTATATCCCTTTTGCTGAAGGGCAGGGGATAATAAAGGAAGCCTAAGATCCCAATGATTGAGTCCTTTGGACCCCATTTTGTTGATGTCAGACTAAAACAGTGTTATGTGCAGGCTGATATTTAGCCAATTGTCTCCTGCGCAAACAAGAATAATCTGTGATAATATGAATTTCAATGAAAGATATTCTTACAAAGTTAATCTTCAGGATTAAATATGACTAGTAACTAGCATTAAACAAATATTAATTGCAGACTTGATACATCCATCACAAAAGAAAACTAACTCCATGATTCAACAAGGATTATCATATCTCTTCAAAGGATTGTGGAAAAGGTTCAACATTGTCAAAACATGATTACTCTGACCTTGATCTAACTTTTTAGCATTTGAATTGGTCATAATCTTGATTTTTCAGAAATATCAAACACAAAACTGTTCATCTGTATAGACTGTTTTCCTTTTCAGACTATATGTATATTTTCTAGAAAATCCTAATGTTTTAACCCTTGTCATGCCATGGCAAAATTACATCAAAATCAAAGTACTGAAAGTACTTGGTGAAGTTCAGTCGCTTGAGTCAGTATTTATTTTGATGAAATATATATAATTTTCAAGCTTTTCTTGTCTTAAAAGAAAAATGAGATAGTAGAGACTAAGATCAGACTGCACATGTGTGGAGGCTGATCCTTGTCTATACCTCTTACTAAAGCTAAAATTTTTCTGGTTAAGCATGACAAAGGTTTCAGGGGTGTCCCTCTCCATGTCATTGGTTGAAATAATTTTCATAACATCTATTTAGTTATCTATAACCTTAGGTTTTCATGAAGCTCTGGTTTTATATCATACACCATTTCTAACAGTTTTGATAATGCTTCTTGCTTATTTTTGTCCACTCGTTTTTCTATGGCTCTAATTTTCTCTGCTGTATCCTTATCTATCTGTTTCTCCCTGTCACCTCTGGATCCTAACACCTGTAATAGAGAACATTTCGATGGCTCAGTGCGAAACAGTTGTAACTCCATATATGTTTATATGGAGTTACAACTGTTTCGCACTGAGCCATCGATTTGTTTGGTTCAGAGTTAGTGTTCAGGCTGCCAATAGCCATTTTCGCAAAATGCGACAAAATATAAATTGTTGTGCATTTTTTTTTTTATTTGGCAAAAGTACAATGAGTAAGATTAATTCTTCTTTAAATGTATTCAGTGGATTGTTGAGAATAATGGTAGATTAGCATTTGATAAACTTACTGCCAAACCAGTGAAATAACCAAAATATTATACCTTGTATTAGTTCATTTCACCTGTTTTGATGCTGTCTATGCGTAGCTAAATAGATAATTGATGTCATAACATTGCATAGCAATCACCATCAAAATGCTGCAGGCTAAGAAAGTTTGTAGCATAATTTTTACATTTTCTCTTAATTTTTCATCAAAGAAATAGGATAATTGTTAGTTTTTCTGCGTAAGATCAATTGATATTTCATTTGTAAACAACAAAATCTATATTTTGACTTGCGACCCTACCACTTGTGAACAATAGAATTGGTTACTCTTGTGTTTAGAGCTGGGACAAGACTGAAGTACTCGAGGGGCTGCGTGCCGTTGACCGAAAGAAAATTTGTCAACATTTGCCCAAAATGTCCGATTAACGTTTTCTCAAAGCAACAGAAAGAAGAGGCAAATTTAATGTAAAATGAATTGTTTTGTATGCTTTCTGGTACACGAAAATGACTTAACCCTTTGCTGTTGAATCCCTGCTTTTTACGTGCCTGTCATTTTATGATTGAGAAAACATTGTGAAAAAAGAAGAAATTGCTCCTGACAAGCAATTTCTTCTTTTTCCACACTATTTTCTATCCTACTGAATGGTTATTTTTTCAAATTAAATCCACTTTAAATTTTCGTCTGCAAAACCTTTGAATTTGGACAGGTCCAAAATTTTGTAAAACAGGAAAGGGTTAAAATTACAAAGGCCATTTGAAAATATAATTAAATGAAACGCTCCTAAAATTAAAACTTTAATTATCAGGTAGGGTAACATTCCTACCGGGGTCCTGAATCATTCCCTGTAACAAGACTATTGCATAAGCACTATGTACCTTTATGGATCAAATTCAGAAAAAAATTGAAGACTGTTTATAACAGTCTTCAATTTTTTATACGCCCGTCGAAGACGGGACGTATTATGGGATCACCCGTGGCGTCCGGCGTCCGGTTGTCCAGGCGTCCGGGTTTCCGGGCGTCCGGCGGCGTCCACTTCTTTGTCCGGAGCATAACTCTGTCACTTGAAGTCCGATTGACTTCAAACTTGGCAATTATATTCTTCTCATCATTGCGGAGTGCAGTGCACAAGAACCATAACTCTACCTGGCCTATTTTTTGAGTTATTGCCCTTTGTTGTTTTTCAGACTTGAATCTTGTCCGGAGTATATCTCTTAAAGTATTATAGCTAGGATCATGAAACTTCATGGGTGTATAGACCTCACCAAGGGGGAGTGCAGTGCACAAGAACCATAACTCTACATGGCCTATTTTTTGAGTTATTGCCCTTTGTTGTTTTTCATACTAGAATCTTGTCCGGAGTATATCTCTTAAAGTATAATAGCTAGGATCATGAAACTTCATGGGTGTATAGATCTCACCAAGGGGGAGTGCAGTGCATAAGAACCATAACTCTACCTGGCCTATTTTTGAGTTATTGCCCTTTGTTGTTTTTCAGAATTGAATCTTGTCCGGAGTATATCTGTAAAAGTATTATAGCTAGAATCATGAAACTTCATGGGTGTATAGATCTCACCAAGGGGAGGTGCAGTGCACAAGAACCATAACTCTACCTGGCCTATTTTTTGAGTTATTGCCCTTTGTTGTTTTTCAGACTTGAATCTTGTCCGGAGTATATCTCTACAAGTATAATAGCTAGGATCATGAAACTGCATGGGTGTATAGATCTAACCAAGGGGTAGTGCAGTGTACAATAACCATAAGTCTACCAGGCCTATTTTTTGAGTTATTGCACTTTGTTTTTTTTCAGACTTGAATCTTGTCCAGAGTATATCTGTAAAAGTATAATAGCTAGGATCATGAAACTTCATGGGTGTATAGATGTCATCAAGGGGGAGTGCAGTGCACAAGAACCATAACTCTACCTGGCCTATTTTTTGAGTTATTGCCCTTTGTCGTTTTTCAGACTTGAATCTTGTCCGGAGTATATCTGTAAAAGTATAATAGGTAGGATAATGAAACTACATGGGTGCAAAAAATATTCATTCAAAATAACCTCAGTTCTATTCAAACCCCCAGTTTATACTAAGCAGTGTGACGGGCGTATCTTGTGACAATTTGGCACCTTGTTTCTGAAGTTGAAGTCCAGATGGTCCTACAGACTTTCATTAGATAGTCCTGGCTACTTTTATGCCAGTCACACATCCCCATTACACTTGTGTCCCTTAGCGTCCTGTTGAAAATTGATCGTTCAAACCCCTTTACAGGATTTCTTGATTCATCTTTGTACTTTGATGATAAAAAAAGTATATGGACAGTAATCATCAATACTTGAGTACCTGCGGGTAATGAGATCTTGGGTGCCCAGGTACAAAATTTCTACGCATCCCAGCTCTACTTGTGTTGGAGAAAATATCTGTCAAGTCTAATAAATGATGGCAAATTTCTTTAAGTCACATACAGTACTTATACTACTTGGAGTACTATAACATCCACAAAGACATGGTGATGACAAACCTGTCTTGGTGGCCACCTGTATTCAACAAGCAACCCGTATTACGCAAGCTGCCACTGAGTTCCCAATTAAACCAATTGCAAGTTCATGACTGAAAAGTTAGATATAATTTGCAAACAGTTTGCACTTTTTTTTAGGACTGCTGCATCACTGTTATGGGACACCACTCTCACTGTCTCACTCTCACTATGGTTTAAATACAATGCTTGACATCCGAGTCAGGGAAGATCTTCTTTGGCTCTGTGGTTTGCGAATTGGCCTTGTAAACCAATTATTTCTATATTTCTATTCCACAAGGGTTTGACACCAGTCTGTGTCGGTTATTTTCAGCTATTTTTCAGTTGCAGGCAAAGTTTTTTGTAAGATAGGGGCTGGTCCAAAGATTATGTTATTGGGCCTATTATGTCGGATTTATATCCATTTTGTTCGTAGTTAAAGCATATTACTGGCTCAAGGCTTATATTGTCATCATTGATGACTTAAGGGGGGGGTTGGTTATGGGAGACTACTCTCATTGTCCAGCATAGCTTTTATGGTTTACAATGCTTGACACCTGCATTTGGCAAAATCTTTTTGGCTCAGTGGTTAGTTCATTGGGCTTATAAATTTATTATTATATTTCATACCACATGGGCTCAACATTTGCCAGCGTTGATTATTTTCACCAATACTTCAGTTGCGAACTATTTGTAGTAAGATCACTTACTGACTGTTCATATTTGACATATTCCTTTTCCCTTTTGTTTTTATACGACTCTATTTCTGACTGGGCCTCTTCTTTAGCCTGCTTCAGTCTCTTTCCTTTGCCTGGAATGTATATACAATACGTTCTTAATGTTTTGTATGAAATAGAGGATATTGAATGATTGGTCATGGGTACCAAATTTATTCAACGAGTCTTCTATAAACAGATAACAAGAGGACCAAGATGGTCCTAGATCGCTCACCTGAGTCTCTATGACCCCTGGGACATCACATTAATTAGATAGGCAGATGTCAAAAAAAAGATAATTGCCTAAGATCAATGCCATGGAACACTTTCAGCGAAGAGCAAGACAGATATGCCTTTTTGCTCTTTGATTCTATGTAAAAAGGGATGCACCCGGGTGGACCCCAAAACTGACCCCAGGGTCTTGATATGAACAAACTTGGAAGAGGTCCATAAGATGATGCTACATTCTAAATATGAAAGCTGTCTGCCTTCTGGTTTCAGAGAGGAAGATTTTTGAAGGTTTTCCCATTTTCACCCATCATGCTCAGATGAGCTGAAAGGGATGCACCCGGGTGGAGCCCAAATATGACCCAAGGGTCTTGATATGAACAAACTTGGTAGGGGCCCACAAGATGATGCTATATACCGAAAATGAAAGCAGTGTGCCCTCTGGTTTCAATTAAAGAAGATTTTAAAAGAATTTCGCGCTTTGATTCTATGTATAAAGGGTTGCGCCCGGGCAAAGCCCAAACATGACCCAAGGGTCTTGTTATGAACAAACTTGGTAGAGGTCCACTAGATGATGCTACATACCAAATATGAAAGCTGTCTGCCTTCTGGTTTCAGAGAAGAAAATTTTTGAAGATTTTTATTTTTTTACCCTTCGTGCTCATAAGAGATAAAGGGATGCACCCGTGCAAAGCCCAAATATGACCCAAGGGTCTTGTTATGAACAAACTTGGTAGAGGCCCACTAGGTGATGCTACATACCAAATATTTAAGCTGTCTGCCATCTGGTTACAGAGAAGAAGATTTTTAAAGATTTTCGCTCTTTGATTCTAGGTAAAAAGGGTTGGGCCCGGGCAAAGCCCAAATATGACCCCAGGGTCTTGTTATGAACAAACTTGGTAGAGGTCCACTAGATGATGCTACATACCAAATATGAAAGCTGTCTGCCTTCTGGTTTCAGAGAAGAAGATTTTTAAAGATTTTCATATTTTCACCCTTTTTGTTAAGGGTAAAGGGAAAGTTAAGGGTGGTTTTCATTTATTTGAACAACTTTGGTAGAGCTTGACCCAAGGAACATCCCTGCCAAGTTTCATCAAGATTGGCCCACTGGTTTAGGAGGAGAAGATGTTTAAAGAAATTGTGGACGACGCACGACGGACGACGCCCGACGGACGACGGACATTCTACGATCCCAATAGCTCACCTTGAGCACTTCATGCTCAGGTGAGCTAAAAACGGGGCTGAACTGAGTTTTTATCTATTTATAGACGATGAGTTTAATAAATTCTGTATTTTATGAACACAAATTTTATATTATATTTATAATATGACCCGAATTTTTCCAAAAAATTGTCAAAATTCTTGAAATTCAACATTTCAATTTTCCACAAAACTTATAATGCCGCAAATGAGATATACAATTAACCACCCATTGTTATCTTAATGGTTTTATGGCCCTTATCTTAATCACTTAATCACCTTGTTTATCCTACCAATATGTTTATCGGTAGAGATACACAGACAGAGAATTAAATTGATTTTACTACATATTTGGTAGTTATAAAATTAATTATAGTTTAAAAAATAAAACAAGATAATGAAACATAATTAATTGATTTATCAATTAATATTTTTTTTATCTTATTTCATTTTTGAATATTTTTGATCGGTCCCTTTTGAATAAATAAATTAAGATTTATTTTATGTTCTTTCACCGTTCTATTCATTTCTCATTTTTGTGTTATATGTTTTTACTAATAAGATTGTACTTTTGATTTTAGATCCAAGTAATGTGATTTGTTGTTGTGATAAAATAGTCCTAAATACAGCTCGAAAAAGCTGTAGTTACGACAATCTTGTCGTCCCTGACAAAATTGTTATAAGTGAAAAAGCTAATATGTTTGCATAGCACTGGAAAGAAAACATGTTTTCCAAATCCCCCCCCCCCCCCCCCCCCAAAAAAAAACACAACCTTATATGGAGCCCAAATGGGGTTGAATTGTGCTATTGACTGTGTGAACGAGTTCCTAAATTGAAAATATCATTTTTTATGATGATTTCTTATTACTTGTCTGACCAATAAACACTGTGTTTCTAAGAAATGAGAAATATACGGCCATATAGAGACTATCTAATGCCTGCATGTTGTAGGCAGTTGAAAACATTAATTGATATGATTAAATTCTGACTACAATCTCTTTCTTATTATATGACTCACATTTGAAAAACTGTCATTACTTTTTTCTAAATTTTATTTTTTTGTGTGTGTTATAGGAAAATTTGTTAAAGTTGCTTTACCAGATTTCTAATGCTAATAAACAACAACATTTTTAAAAAAAAAAAAATGAACTTGTCAATTTGCCATAAATAAAAAAATGAAAAACGTTTTATGCTAGTCTTTATTAAAATGTCAACAGTATAAAACTATTGGTGCAAAAATTATTATGAAGAAATGACAAAAACAGTAGACTGTCAAATATTGGAATAGACAAGGTGATTAACCCCCTGGTGTCATACTGAGATAAACAATTAGCTTATCAGTAGGGCCTGAGATACACAACATTCCTTAAACTAGGTCTTTAAGACTGGCATTACAATATATACATTATGACGTCATTTTCATGGTAACAAAATAGCATTGTTATACGCTCTGAGCTCATTTGCATAATTATTCCACCAGTGTAATATCAAACATATTCAACGGGGCTATTTCACTCCCGCGGCGTAGGTCATTAAAAAAATTATCTAACCAGGTTTTTGGAATTGATAATTGTTGAGGCTCTGCTGAGACAATTATCGATTCCCACAACCAAGTTAGATAATTTTTCATACAATTCACTAAGTATGTATATTTATCTTATAACATCTTTTTGCCTTGTTTTTTGTCGATGTTTCTAACAGAAATTTTGCGAGTTTCTAAAAATAACCACATTATGTCATTGTTCTATTAATATACACACACAAAGAAATATATATATACATGGAATATCATAAAAAATATCATATGGGATGTTATCACATTGATAATTGTATTGTTATAAGATAGAGTTTAATATAAAGTTTCACCAATATACACAAAAAACAAGGATTCAGCCCAAAACTTTTTTTAGTAACCATACATTTGTATTTATCAGAGCTACAGAATAGATAGAGGGGGTATTTTGGATTTAAAATTAGTTTATTTCAACCAAACTTGCTCAAATCTTATATTGTGGGTACTCATTGGAATCGTCTCATCAAGACAATTCAAATGAGTACCAACAGCATAGGGTTTCAACAAGAAATTAAGGTTTTGGACATTACCCCCCTAAATGTACCTCTGAATTTAACAAATCATATCTTTTCAAAATTGAATTCACTAGCTGACAGAGTTGTGTTAAAGTGAAAACTGGTGCAATTGGAAAAAGATGAAAAGAGACGGAACATAACCCAAGATCAAGGGAGACTTATCCCAACATCAAAGAGCAAAATTTATGACTTGCCCAAATTTAAGTGAACTCATCACAAGATAATCACATTCAGAATTATCAAATTTAATATGAAATCGGATAAAATATTCAACCCCTTTAGATAAAATTTATATTGTTCTATGGTAAAAACTAATTACCAATGAATATTTGAGCCTGTGTGTGACATTTCTAATGATTTCAATTTTGCGCAAAGTAAAGTTTCTGACCAGTCTGTGCATCAAAATTATCTGCTAAATTGAACCCTGATTCTATCAGACTGTCCTCTTGAACAATCAATTGATGTCTTTCCTTTACTTACAATGTAAAACATAATTCATTTTTATGCATAGTGATACACATTGCATTAAATCCCCTCAATTTAACCAATAACCAGTCCATGAAAACACGGTCAGAAAGGAAAATAAGACTCCCTTAAAAAGTTTATTGAATGATAATTGATAGCGTGTACAAAAAAATAATCATATGTTATTTGAAAGCATTTAAAGATAAGACCGTTTCTCTTAAGGCAGTCAAGGGTCAAGGGCAGGGATAACTTTATCAAAATTCCCTTTTCCAGTGATACTTGACCCATTTTCAAAATAAAAAGATCTTTGTGTGGGTACAATCATTCTGCAAATGTTTGAAGCAATTCAAATAAACTGAGGAGTATATCATGCTAATGAGGATCTTTTGATCAAAATTCCACAAGGCCCCTTTTCCCATGATACTTGATGGACCTAACCCATTTTCAAAAGGAACCATCCTTAGGTTGGTACAATCATTCTGTGCAAGTTTGATGCAAATTGGACAAAAACTGTGGACTATATTGCAATTATCAAGAAAAAGGTTACAGACACACGAACAGACACACAGATGGCTGTACGCAGCGTTTTTTCTCAGGCTTTTGGGAACAGGTCCAAAACTAGGCATTTTCGGAAAAATGTGTTATTTTCACAAAAATCTTTTTCAAGTAGTTTTGGACAAAAACTTTAGTAATGTGAACAGATTTCTTCCAGAATAAAGTTTTCTTTGACATTCAAATTAAAATTAATCTAAGAAACAACATGTTTCAGGGTTTTCGTTTGACCCGGGACCCCGGGTTTTGACGCGCAGAAATAAAAAATGATGCAATTTTGACTCTCGGAAATTTGAGCTGGTGCGTCATTTTGACTCTTCAAAATTAGCAGTCGTGCGTCAAGGGTTGTAAGAAGTGTGCCATAATATTTGAAAATGGTTAATTGTCGGTCTAATATTACCTAGCTTGATTGGCAATTAATACACTCCAGTGAGCGGCTATGCATCGGCGATCGTAAATGTCAGTCTTTTGACACCTGGGAAATTCAGCTAAAACCCCTTTACTTAAAGTTTGATTTCACCAAAATCAACTTGTCTTTGAATATTTTCACTATAATTCGAACAGTATCTACATGGTAAGTCAATAAACATCAAGTGGAGGATCAGTTGGGAATTGTCATGGGTTTTCGTGGTTTAACTCCACTTCTTTTTGTGAAAACTAAAAATCATTAGAAACTTTTACTTGCATTTGCAACTTCAAAACATTCTCCTCTTTATTGTACTTACGAAAAAACAAGTCTTTTGTCTGAAATTAGGCTCCTTAGTAGTTATTTAATGACTGGACATTGTGGTGAACTATGAGGTTGAAAATCTATGAATCATTTATTGAGTTTATTTTCAGGCACCTTTGGAAAAATTATCCAGACCTAGTTTTATCTATTTCAATACTTTAAAAATGTTTTTTTTTCTTTTTTATAAATTTGATTCTTTTTGTGTGTGAGGGGGGGGGGGAGATTCTGTCCTGGTTTGACTCTTGAGATTTTTATTTTGACTCTTGGAAATTTTGGCTCAAGGGTCATTGACTCTTGGCTTTTGGATGCTAATGAAAACCCTGTGTTTCGTCTTTAATTTCCACTTTAAGACTTTGGTTAGGTCCTCGACCTTGATAAATTGGGATTTTTTTTATAATTTTGGGAAAAAATGGGACTTTTTGGCATGGGGAACGGGTCCTTTTTAGGGTACCAACACCTATTCTCACGAGATGCGGGATTTGCATATCGGCATGTTGTATGTGCTTTTGTTAAAGCAATGTTTAGAATTTATACTGTTTTTCCATCGCAGTTACTATGAAGAATCTTTTGAAAAATATAAATCTTGTACTTGAACATTTTTAAACAGAACCTGGCTCACAATTACACATAATTGTAACGTTCGATACTGTCGCTTTTTATGAAGTAAAAATTATCCATCATATTCTCAATTGAGTTAAAGAGCAAGTTAAAAAATTCGCCCTTTTTACAAAAAACGCTAGTTTCTACATTACGTATGCGAATTATCAAAGTTGAAATTAGTATAAATTACATAATTAGAACATCAAATTGTTCTGTCGCCTCTTTTTAACGAATGCTGAAATGTCCGCTACCAGTTGTTTATAAAGAAGATGACGAGTAAAGTATTAAATAAAATAAACAGTAACTATGATTAAGATTACCGATATACACTATACTAACAATATTATAGCCATTACCATCTGTGGCGAATGTCGTTTTCCTGAAATTCTACGACAAAATAGACTACATGGTTCCTGAAGTTTTTTTGTGTAAGGTTCGATACATTATTTTCTCTGAAGTGCAATTTATTTTTCCATTTGAATTGTACCTGTCGAAAGTTATATTAAAGTAGCTTACCGATCGTAATAGATCTTCATTTTAAAATCCATTTATAAGTTTTTCTGTCCTTATTTAGATCAGTTTGTAATGTACGCGATGTAATGTCCAATACTGTGAAAATAAATTATCGTTGCTGAATAATTGGCTCACGTCATTGACAATGTGACGTAGATAATGACGTAAAAAAACTATTTTCCACGCGAGAATTTGTGGGCAGCCATTTTTTGGACCATTTAGATGTTCTAAAGGGCGAATTTTGGTAAGTGATTTCCATTCCTAAATCTTGATACATTTCAACATATTATCTTTACTACTTCGTTTAAATCTTAAAACTTGTATTTAATGGTACATGAATGAGTATTTTTGGTCTTCGAAAATTGATTTTTGATTACAATTATTTTGAATGTAATGTACGCTACTTGTGGTATCGGACATTACATGTTTTGAAAAGGCTGCTTAAATGCACTATATGAGTTAGATACGCATCCATAGTGAAATTTAATGCAAGAAATATATACGCACATAATGAATACGTAGTTCATATCGATTAATGTTAAGAATATCCCTAGATTATTTTTCCCGAATTATGTCTTAACATGTTTGTTTATTTTTGGAAAGGCAGCTAAGCGAATTTACTTATATTTACAACAAAACATTTTACTCATTTTAAAATACCCCGTCAGGGACACAATTTAGATTATCGGTTCCTAATATTGTATGGAATTAATGATGAATTATGGTATCGAACATTACAAGTAAAAGTATCGAACATTACAATAATCGCTGATCGAGATTCGTTGTTGTTTTTTCCAGCGCCGTCTGGTTGTATGTATATACATCCGTCCGTCTGTCTGTCTGTCTATCTGTCAGACCATATTGTTATTTGCGTGTCTTAAATAAGTTAACCTTCTTTGTGAAATCTAACGCTCTGGTTCACCTTGAATTGAAAGCAGTGTCCCTATTTCTAATTCAATGGTCAGTGTCAAATTTCAAGAATCACCAAATTGTTATATTAATATTATTGGAAGACACATCGTTGATAGGGGGATATCGTATCTGCAATTTGAATATAGCTGTAGACCCGATATTCGATCACCAAACTACAATATGTCTTTTAAGAAAAGTAATCTCTGGTATAATATAGTGTTGTTGCTGATTTCCAGGTTAAAATGGTCAAGTCACGGTCTGAGATTTGTAAAGACTACAGAGAGCGCCTGAAACGTGAAGATAAAGAAGGTTATTTGCGTAAAGAACGCGACAGAAGGAGAAAGAACTATGTTGCGACAAGTCTTCTTAGTTCATCAGAAAAGGCGGCTCGCAGAAAACAAATACGCGAAGCTGTTAAACGGTGCAGAGATAAGAAAAAACGTGAGCAAGAACACCAACCTCATCATGATAACGATGTAGACACAAGTGGATATGAGAGCGTCCAAAATGGAAAAAGGGATAATATGATTGTAGCTATGGGGTTTCCAAACCGAAGAGCAGGACCAAGAAAAAGATTGACAAAACAGCTAAACCAGGCCCAAAAGACAATTTCAGAGCTGAAAAGAGAAAATGATTTACTAGCTAAGAGACTGAAAACAGAGCAGAGAAGAAGACAGCGGATGGCTAAACGTTTGCATTCATCTCCAAATACGCCTAGGAGTAAAGCAGAACGTCTCATGAACAATGCTGGACTTACATCCGTGCAAAAAGACAAAGTTAGAAAATCTATTATATTTGGAGATGTCTTAGCCAACCAGTTGTTGAGAAGTAAGCAAGTCAAAAGCAGAGCATCCGTAAGCAAGCTTAGTAAAGTCGTTGCTGGAAAAATCATTAGTAAATATAAGCTGAATGGAATGTTGACAAGGAAGTTGTGCTTGGGTAAAAACACAATTTCCAAGTACGCAAGTATTACACCTGAGAGTCGTCCAGATAATGTCCATGTCACTAGAAAATTTGAAAGAGAGATAAAAGAGTTCCTAGAGCGGGATGACAATAGCAGAATCCAACCTGGAAAGGCAGATACAGTCAAATGTAAAGGAGGGCTACAACAAGTTCGAGTGCTTACTGATTATATGCGTAATCTTTATCAAAAGTTCATGTCAGAGAATGTACAATGTAATGTTTCATTTGCCACATTCTGTCGGGTAAGACCCAAGAATATAAAACTTGCAGCGTTTATATCCAGAAGTAGTTGTCTGTGCACACAACACCAGAATATGTCACTTACAGCCAAAACATTAAGAAGAGAAGGTGTACCAGTATCAGTTAATCCAGATGTGTTCATCAAGTCTAACATAGACAACGCTACACTAGAAGCTATGTTACCAGAAAAAACCAAAGTCCCACAATGGAAGCGAATAGAGGTTGAAGAGAGGGGAAAGCGTAAACAAGTGATGAGAATTGTTGACAATGAAATGTCGAAAGAAAATTTTCTTAACCACATAGACAAACAGAAGCAAAATTTCTCCGATCACATCGAAAAAGTCAAAACACAATATGCGGGAATTAGAATTTTGAAGCAAAACTTACCCGATAACCATGTTGTTATCCAAATGGATTTCGCTGAAAATTTTTCATGTAGAAATTCAGATGAAATACAGTCTGCGTACTTTAATCAAACTGGTGTAACATTACATCCTGTAGTTCTGTATTTTAAAGAAGCTCATGAATTGAAACACAAGAGTTTTGTCATTATATCCGACACACTCGGACATAATGCCAACACTGTTGTGACATTTCTAGACACAATTATATCAGATGTTAAACAACTTATTCCAAATGTAAAAGTTTGCCACTACTGGACTGATAGTCCTACATCTCAGTATAGGAATAAGCTTATATTTGACACAGTTGCAAACCACCAATCATTGTTCGGTTGTAATGCCGTCTGGAATTATTTTGAAGCTGGACATGGGAAAGGTCCGTGTGATGGCTTAGGGGGTATGGTTAAGCGTATGGCTGATACGGCCATCAAAACCGGTAAGAGAGTAATTCAGGATGCGGCTGACTTTTTTAACTGGGCAAGTGAAGCGTCAAGCTTTGTTAATGTGGTTTTCAGGTATGTTGCAGAAGCGACTATCACAGACAAGGTGAGTAGGATGTCGACGTACATTAATGATCTCAGGCCTATAAAGGGTACGATGAAACTTCACGCTGTAGCTGGCGATGGCGAGTCAAATGTTTTTGTTAGGGAAACAAGCTGTTATTGTGCCAGTTGTTTATTTGACGATCGATGTGATACATGGAGAAAGGAAAGTACAAGAAAGAGGATACCTACTACTGTTGCAGAAATCAATACAAGGAGTGATGAGACACCAGGAAATAATGATCAAGATGTACAAGTACAGGTAGGTAACTATGTAGCCGCAGTGTACGATGAGAATTGGTATGTGGGTAAAGTGGAAGATATTGATCAATCTGATGAAGAAGTAGAGATAACTTTTATGGAGAGGAGGAAGGAACTGTTTCAATGGCCAAGACAGAGAGACGTCTTATGGGTAAGCAAATCTGACGTACTAGGAATCATCAGTCCTCCTCTTGAAACAGGTAAATCAAAGAGAATGTATAAACTATCACAAGCTGATCTTTCTGTCTGTACTGAAAAATTTGAGGCTAGAAAATAGGTAAATTTCTTAAGTCATACAGGATTCTTCACACGGACCTTTCCTTTGTTCCACACATGGCATCTTTGTCACTGTATTAATACCCATGTATTTCTTTCATTGATTGTCGCAGATTGACTAACTTTTTGTAAGGCTGTCTGTCTGTCTGTCCGTTTGTCTTTGACTAACTTTCAGTATATTCAGTGTATTCTTGTTTTACTATATGACTTCTGAAACGAAATATTGAATATATGAATATTCATTTGCTGTGTTTAAAATAGTTGATTTAATTTCAGGATACATGTATTACAATGTTTATTAACAACATTATTCAAAGTTGGATAGATAAAACACGCTTAATTTCAATATTTCGACAAAAATGCCTTGATTAAGAAAAATAGTAAAAATTAATTACAACAACATAATAGAACTAAAACATCCTTTTTAAAGGATTCGTTATTTTTCTTCGCATTTTCTAAATAAAGACATTTTCCCCGAAATATTGAAATTTAGAGTGTTTTTATAGATAATTATATCCATTAGAGACAAAAACGTTTATAGGCTTATGCATGTATACCCGGAATGTGTAATGTCCGATACAATTTACTAGTATTAATTGCTGTCAATAGCGTTTTTATTGCTTAAAGGTATAAATTTGAATTGTTAACATAGTTAAAATTTTGATATAGTGGAATTGTTTTGAGAGTAGATAGCGCTTATTTGGTACGCATAACATGTTTATCGTTGTTATAAAATACCAGCTGCATTTGTAATGTCCGCTACATTTCTCATAAAGAATTCCCGTTCAACAAAAATGTGTTATCATTGTTCCTGTTGTTGTTTCTTTGAAGTTTTAAAGTTTCTTAAAAATTCAGATACGTTAATGACAGAATATTTCAGAATATTTTGTCAAGTACGCAAATATATTTCATTTCTTGGCAAAAAAAATCTAAAAAATCACAAGGTTATCGCTGATTTTGAATCTAATTGGACTTGCATCGATGTATTTTAGATTTGATAAGATATAATGAATCTACTTAACATTAAACTTCATATTAAACTGATTTCGAGTGAAAATATATTTCATTTTAATTTACGTGATAAAATTGTAATGTCCGATACAATTTACATGCATATGTTAATATTCCCGTTTAAAAAGATTTTGCAAATGCAGGGCTACCAAACTTGCTTTTGTTTAAAGATGAACATCTGAATCTTAATTGCACTAGTAAATTGATGTTTTTCTTAATTGTTTAATTACTTGAATTATATGGTAAAAATAGCATTCGTAAAAGGAGTGGTTGTAATGGTTACATCTTGGATAGTTGCCATTTTCCTTGAAGCACTTATCAGACGTATCACAATGAATATTTTCTGTATGACAGCTTACATATAATCAGAAGGGTATCTGGTATGCTATATTACAAGATAATTCCACGTCAAGAACATGTAAGTAGTTATTACAAGAATACTTGTGGCAATAGTACTCGATGATCGTACATTACTGTAGAAAAAAATCGTGATTTTACTGTCCTCGTTCCATAGTTTGTCACGTGAATATGCTTTCAATCATGTTCAAACAAACTTTACACAACATTGTTGGATGATTTTTCTTTTTGTTTCAATGTTAATTAAAGGGTTCAGAAAAAGTTCATTTTTCGGATTTTCATATGCCACAGATCCCTCATAAAATGAGAATACGTGTCAGCAAAGAAGGAGAAAAAACGCTGTGTACGGGAAACACAAAATCACTATAGCTCATCTGATTTTTTGGTCAGTAGAGATAACAAGAGCACCACCAATGAGTGCAACACTCGGCTGCAGGTACTGGATAATGCAAAAATTCTAAGTTGAAAAAGGGGCATAACTTTTACACAAATGCTTCCAGAGTTATCCGACTTCATAGTCTGGGTAGCTCTTGTGATGGTGAACACATGCCAAGTTTCATGAAGATATCTTCAATAGCAGCAGAGATATGATCAAGGTAAAATTATGTCATGTCAATGCCAACACCACCATCTGCAAACAACATCAAAGGAGGGTTTAAGTTAGACATCAACAAAATTGGGTCCAAAAGACTGGATCTTTTGAGTTCTTTATATTTTGAGAGTCCCTGCTTAAAGGAAAAGATCATTTCTTTTAGACAATAATATTTTTTGTAGATTTAGAGCTATACCCTGGTTAAAGGTAAAGATTTTTGATAGAAGCTAGCTGCAATAATGTGGCCCTCTCTCAGATGTTTTGATGACGAGGGCTTAGGCTACAACGCTTCATTGTTGCAGAATCTTAATCCAAAAAAGTCAATCTTTTATATAAAGATAGCTAACAATAAGCTCTTGTATACAATTACAATTAAATGCGATGTAGTTTTTTTTCAAATCTGTCGAAAAATGTTCTGTTAATTCGCAAATTAAAAGTTTGTTTATCTTCGATTCTCCCAAACTAGTCGCCATAACAGCTTCCGGTCTCGAATAGACCACATGACTATATCACTTTCCAAATATGTAAAACCTTACTTCGATTTGTTTATAAGAGGTGAGTGCACGGCGCGTTGTTTGAATAAAGATGGATGCTTGCTGCAATTTTCCAAATCCGGTTGTTGGAAGAGCAAAAAACATCTTTCTTTTGTACTGCAAGTTCGATTAAGATCTTTTACCTATCTTTCAGTATAATATCTTCAAAGCCATAACGGTTTTTCACTCTCTCGATAGCTTCGTGAAGGTCAGCCATTTTTGAAAATACTACGCTACCATTATATGGAATATGATTTTTGATTGGCCAACAGTTTGTTGGAAAATGACAACATCGCAAGAATCTCTTCAAAATGGCGGAAGACATAAAGAATTTCTTGTGAAACGTCAGGGTTGTCCCGGAAAAAGTTGTTTTCTCTCTCTCTATTGATTTGTTGGCCTATGAATTCTGATCTTTTAGAAAGATAAATGGTATACCTGTCTAACAAGATATCTATCAATATTTGTTTTCTTAAAAGATAAAGTAGAATCGTACTCAAAACATGCCCGAAGTGAATCACTCCGGGCCCTGCAATAT
This sequence comes from Fragum whitleyi, assembly GCA_948146395.1. Lineage (NCBI taxonomy): Eukaryota > Metazoa > Mollusca > Bivalvia > Cardiida > Cardiidae > Fragum > Fragum whitleyi. The sequence goes on along the minus strand of OX411543.1, from coordinate 86,233,934 downwards.
AGAACCATTGGGAACGCGTCGCAACCCCATCCCACATCAGACTATCAAAAGGGATGGGGGTACGTTATCGCAAATAGATAGAAGCATATTAATATTTGGGGCTCAACTTCAGGACAGAATTGAAAATTGTTAAGCAGTCTTCAATACTTTTCTGATGTGTAGCTCCAGAGGGCCAGAAAGTCTATGGGACTCACATCACATAGTTTTGAGGGTTCTAGCTACTTATCTTTGCGTCTCAGATGCGCAAAACCTGTGTCCCTTAAAATCCTACCAAGGTGATTGTATACCCATATACCTCGGGTTTTCTCGGAAACTGCCTAGCTAAAAATGATTGTCTTTTGTAGTATCCAGTTTTATACACAAATGACTGATTGATATTGATCATCAAATCAGTCAGTCAAATTCAATTCTATGTGAAGTGTTACATTTGACTCTTTGATAAAGCGCTATAAAGTTCAACTATCAATCAGATGTCTGTTCAGAGATTTTAAGGCCCTAAATAAGAACCTTAGGAATTCTAAATGAGGAAACGAAGCTTGCTTGACAGTGCATTAAAAGAGTAGTGTTGGTGACATTCAATATTTTCACTGAAACTTCTGTATCAAAAATCAGTCCTTAGGACATTTTAGAAATCCCCTTTAGCTGGATTTTTCAACTTTTCAACTTCATATGATGAACACACCTCAGATACTGTGCAGCAATAGTCGGTTCAAAATTTATGGTCGGTTCAAGCACTTCATTCAAACTTATGTTATTCTGTTATTTTGCACTGCCTGCTTAAAATAGATTTAATTTTATCAATCAATCAGCTGATGACAATGATGTGAACATCTTTCCAACACTGTTTGACTGTTCACAATGTTTTCACAAATGTCTTAACTGATTGATCTTTCGTAACTAGATTCTAAGCAAACAACTCACGCTTTCTGGCCTCAGATACTTTTTCTGCTGCCCGTTTTTCAGCTGCAAGAAGCTGTTGAATTCCAGTGGTCTGACTTGCCATTTCTGACGGAAGTGTCATGTGAGAAATGAGGTCAAGTAAGGCAAACATAGTGAATAAACGGAAGTTTCTTTTCATTAAAAAATATTTGGTTTCTAGAAAAACAGTTAATGTGAATGATTGAAAATTGTTTTTTTTATAACATTTTTTCAATCAAATTTGAAGTTGATTTTTTTTAAATTATCAATATAATTCGAATATTCGACTACTTTGGTTCATAAATAACGCACACATACTGATGACGTAGTTCACAAGTGGCTGCAGAAAATAGATTAGTTTGGGATGTTAAAAACCACATTCCTGGCATTCCATCAAATTTAGTAAGCTTTCAAGGAGCTAACAGAGCTTGAAAGAACTAACCTTTCTTGTAAGTTCAAAATGATCAAACAGTTTTTAGTTGCTATTGCACTAGTTTATGAGTTAACAAGACAATGTCATTGAATTCATCAATTTTCTTTGGTGCTGCATGCTTTTCAACAATGCACATGTATATTTGTGCACTTGTCATCAATTTAGATATAAAACAAGATGTGCCTCTAGCCTATATAGTGCTTAAGAGAATCTTTGATAGGTCTTAGGTTTTAATTAAACTAATTAACATGCAGATCTGAAAATGACAAATCCATTCATGATTCAGAGAAAATGATACTTTACCTCGTATTGTTACGGCTTATGCTGTCTGTTTGACGTTGACGTTGTTTTAGCAGGAAAAAGTAGCATCTTATTTCCCCAAAGTGTAGAATGACGTCATTTGGGGAGGGTAAAAAGAAAAGGTCATCCAGATGATATCATTTTGAAAATGCTTCGCTAATGCTTTCATCCTGAACGCAGGGCAGCAATCATATTTCTTAAATTTTAGATAGATTACAAGTCAATAGCCTATATTATGAATACTGTTAACTAGAATATTTTATCTTGTTTTCTAGGCTTGCAGATTCAATTTCTAATAACAATGGCTTCAGATATCTTAACACTGGAACAGCGATTGATTCGATATTTAAAGACAGGAACTGAAAGATCCTTTTTTCTTCCGGGAAAGAACAAACTGTTTAGATCTGGAGGGAATGCCATGAAGTTAATGATTGAAGCTGGACAGGGTGAGGAAGCAATTGGCCACATGAAAAGGATCAATGCAGATAAATCATACTTCAAACGTGAACCATTTTTGTTTTTCTTGGCTACTGCTGTTCATTCTGATAATCTAGAAATAAAACGTGCAGCCTACGCAATTGTGAATGAGGTTTGTGAGACACCAATTGACTTGTTTTTGTTTTTAAAACATATGAAAACATTGAGTCAGTTGTGTAAAGGTTGGGGTCATGGATTGAGGCGGGTAGTGTGTGACTGGTACAACACCAAAGATCCAATGGTTGTTGCTGAAATGGTGACTTGCTACAAAGAGGTTGAGAATTGGAGCCACAAAGATGTGTTCAGACTGTCCCATATAAAGCCTGCTAATGAAGGTAATGTTGGCTAAATTAACTTTGTTTTGCTGATAGAAATTAAACCTTGTCATGGTGAATAAAACATTAGCAAAATTAAAATGTGCTGAAGGCATCAGATGCACTAATTTTGAGTCTGTATCTATTTTGAAATTAAAATCAGGGGTGTTAGAATTCCGATGTCCAACACAGGCTTTTCTACTTTTGACAACATTTTTCTAGACAACTCGTCCCTAGACAAGTTGATGCCAGGGTAAATCTTGGAATAGTACTAAAAAAGATTTAAGGGACATAATATCCAGGGTTTTCACTAGCACCCAAAAGCCAAGAGTCAATGACCCTTGAGTCAAAATTTCCAAGAGTCAAAATGAAAATCTCACGCGTCAAAATGTGACCGAATCATGCGTCTACCCCTACCCCTTTCCTGGAAGAAAAAAAAAAAAAAATCAAAAATAAAATGAAAAAAAAAAAAAAAAAAATGAGTTTCAAATTTATGAAAAATGGGGGAAAATCATTTTAATAGTATTGAAACAGATAAAATTAGGTACATGTCATTTTTCAAAAGGTGCCTGAAAATAAACAATAAATGATTCATCACCATCATAGTTCACCACAATTTCCAGTCATTAAATAATTACTAAAGGGCTTAATTTCGGACTAAATGCTTGTTTTTTTCGTAAGTACAATGAGGTGGAAAAAGTTTTGAAGTTGCAAATGCTAGTAAAAGGTTCTGAAGATTTTGATTTTTCGCTAAAAGATATAGATTCCAACCACGAAAACGCATGACAATTCACAACAGATCCTTCTCTTGATGTTTTAGATACTGTTTGAATTATAGTGAAATTATTCAATAATAGGTTGATTTTAGTGTGAACCAAAGTAAAGCAAAGGGGTTTTAGATTATTTTCACAGGTGTCAACAGACTGTCCATTACGATCGCCGATGCGTATCCGATCACCGGAATGTGTTAATTGCCAATCAAGTTAGGTGTTATTAGACCAATAATTAACTATTTTCCAATAATATGACACACTTCTTTTAACCCTTGACGCACAGCTGCTATTTTTGAAGAGTCAAAATGACGCACCAGCTCAAATTGCCAAGAGTCAAAATTGCATCATTTTGAAATTCTGCGCGTCAAAACCCGGGGTCCCGGGTCAAACGAAAACCCTGATATCTAATATCTATTATAATATATCACAGGGGTGTGGAAATACGAGTTTTCTCCACTTGTCCCTGGACAAGTAAAAGCGGATTTTCTACTTGTCCAGGATCAAAATGAACTTGTCCGCTAAAGAGTAAATAGAAAAATTTGAAAAAAAAATGCCTTTTAATGAAGAAAATGCTGGTATCCAGCATTTTCTTCATTAAAAACAATCTTTTCTACCCTATGATATGAACGTAAGGATGATTTCTCTCTTAATTCTTTTAAGTAAAATACCAAGATTTGCCCTGGTATTTACTTGTCCTTGGACAAGTGGCTTAGAAAAATTTACTTGTCCTCAAGTACAAAAGCCCGAGTCGGACAAGTCGGGCATGGGAATTCCACACCCCTGATATATCTATATATAATTATATCAAAGAAGAAGATTTCAATAAAATGCTGGGTGTCAACATTTTCTTCACTTAAACAATGCTTTCTCAAAATTTATATTATCCTCACTTATTTGGGCACAAGTCCATTTGATCTAGAGGTATGTTTTCAGAGCAAGATGAAAAATCCTGCTTAATAAGATTATTTAGACGCCATAGAAAATGATTTTCAATTTTTTGTGTGTGATGACTTGACTCCGTTTAGGCTAACCTACTTGTTTTAAGCCAATGCAAACAATCTTGGATTTCTCATTTAGATATCATTCTTAAAAATGCTTAAAAATCTTAATCTAAAAATCCCCCATCTTAAAAGTCTTCATTAGATTCAGAATCATTCTGGACAATGAAGGATTTTCAGGAAATATCTGGCTAGAGTTTAGAAGTAATGATAGCAATATAAATCTGTTATTTCTCATCCAAAGCCCATGTTGTATCATCTTTTTTAGAAGATGCCATTGTGTACCCACAACATACTAGGGCTTAAGTCACAAATATAAAATGGTTTGGGCTGTAAATGAAATGGCTCCCTTTATCTGGATATCTTTTTTATGTGTACGCAGGGTAGATTGCAGGACTGTTCTCAGATTATTGCGTGTGCAAGCCTTTGAAATTTAAGAGTCATTGACACCTTGTAGGGGTTGACACTAACTCCTGAGATGAAGGAGTCAATTGGACTCCTAACATATGAAATTGTGGAGTCCAACCTCAAAGTAAGGAGTCTGAATTTTCATAATGGGAGAACATTGTGGCAAAGAAGAAATTGCTTGTTATAAGCAATTTCTTCTTTTCCACAATTTTCTTCCAAAGAAGAGGGTTTTTTTTCTCAAAACACGACAGGATACAGGCATATGTTTTCTTTAACAACTTTTGCAGTGAAAAGTTTTGGCAGGTGTTAGAAAGGACACTGCTTTGGGCATTTGTTTTTCAAAATATTCTCATATGACTCTTGGAGTCAATCAGACTCCTTATTTGCAAATGGAAGGAGTCCTTACTGGTGAACAGACTCCCGGTCTCCCCTTAATGTCGAACCCTGCCTTGACCATAAAAGTCTTGCATTTCATGAGTAAATTTAAGATTGCCTAAAAATTGGCAGTCTGGTTGATAGGAAGGGATGAGAATTATAATTTTGATGCATGTTCAGGGAGCCGCTGTCATAGGGTAGAGGTAGGGCATTGGACTAGCATTCAAAAGGTCCTAGGTTTGATTCCCAACAGCGGCACTCATCCTTTTCAACTATTTGTCTTCGACCAATGGGTTGATAATCATAGACCTTTGTGAGACATCAGCTGGAGGCTAGGAAAGAATATAATGGTAGTACAGGTGTGGGAAATACCAGGAATCCATTGGTAGGTGCTCCAGCTGTCGGGATATAACTGAAAGATTGTTGAAAGCAGCGTAAAACCCAATTCAAACAAACAATTTATGCATGCACAGATCAATATGTGGGGACTAGGATTCCAGACACAGTGCATCCCACAATATAATCAAAATATGGTTATTAAGTCAAAAGATCTCAAAAAAAATGAAAATGTCATATGGTCAGTGGGTGAGCAAATCATTGTAACCGGTAGTTACAACATTTCTCTGGCCCACTTGGAAAATATTATAAGAAAAAAAGGCTTTTGGTTTGATTCCCAATGATAGCCTGTATATCTGGCATGGATTAGCTGTTAATAGACCTTCAGTGGTTCTGAAATATTTTGAAAGTCTGCTTGTCACCAGACAACTATCAATCACAGACAAGCATGTCCGTATCATAAGCATACTTATCCGTTTGGTTTTTTAAGAGTCTGCAAAATATTGAAAACAAAATTGAAATCGCTAAAGTAACTAAAAGTATCCTAGAAATAGACTTACTGTTGACATGGGATTACATGGAATATCAAAAAACGGCTAACTTTTTAAGAAAATATTTTCTCTAGAGATTTTTTTATACGCCCATCGAAGACGGGACGTATTATGGGATCACCTGTGGCGTCCCGTTGTACGGGTGTCCGACGGCGTCCACTTCTTTGTCCGGAGCATAACTCTGTCACTTGAAGTCCGATGGACTTCAAACTTGGCAATTGTATTCTTCTTATCATTGCCGAGTGCAGTGCACAAGAACCACAACTCTACCTGGCCTATTTTTTGAGTAATTGCCCTTTGTTGTTGTTTTTCATACTAGAATCTTGTCCGGAGTATATCTCTAAAAGTATAATAGCTAGGATGGATCATGAAACTTCATGGGTGTATAGATCTCACCAAGGGGGAGTGCAGTGCACAAGAACCACAACTCTACCTGGCCTATTTTTTGAGTTATTGCCCTTTTTTGTTTTTCAGACTTGAATCTTGTCCGGAGTATATCTCTAAAAGTATAATAGCTAGGATCATGAAACTTCATGGGTGTATAGATCTCACCAAGGGGGAGTGCAGTGCACAAGAACCATAACTCTAACTAGCCTATTTTTTGAGTTATTGCCCTTTGTTGTTTTTCATACTAGAATCTTGTCCGGAGTATATCTCTAAAAGTATAATTTCTAGGATCATGAAACTTCATGGGTGTATAGATCTCACCAAGAGGGAGTGCAGTGCACAAGAACCACAACTCTACCTGGCCAATTTTTTGAGTTTTTGCCCTTTGTTGTTTTTCAGACTTGAATCTTGTCTGGAGTATATCTCTTAAAGTATAATAGCTAGGATCATGAAACTTCATGGGTGTATAGATCTCACCAAGGGGGAGTGCAGTGCAAAAGAACCACAACTCTACCTGGATCATTTTTTGAGTTATTGCCCTTTGTTGTTTTTCAGACTTGAATCTTGTCCGGGGTATTTCTCTTAAAGTATAATAGCTAGGATCATGAAACTTCATGGGTGTATAGATCTCACCAAGGGGGAGTGCAGTGTACAAGAACCACAACACTACCTGGCCTATTTTTTGAGTCATGCCCTTTGTTGTTTTTCATACTAGAATCTTGTCTGGAGTATATCTCTGAAAGTAAAATAGCTAGGACCATGAAACTGCATGGGTGCAAAAAATATTCATTCAAAATAACCTCAGTTCTATTCAAACCCCCAGTTAGTACTAAGCTGTGTGACGGGCGTATCTTGTGACAATTTGGCACCTTGTTTTCATTTGTCTACGGACAACCTTGCCATGTAAAATCTGCTTGTCCGTGCAGCTTAATGGATAAGTCAGACAACTTTGGCAGACTGACCTTTATAGTAGAGCTCTATCCTCAGAGCAAACAGAGATGACTCTGGTAATGATACGGAGAATGCTCATACTTACAAATAACAACTTATTAATATTTCCTTTTATCTTCATACATTTTATTTGAATTCTAAGTTTGAGGAAATTTTCAGTTGGGAAAGAGAAAAGGTCAAATTACTCAAAAACTTGATAAAAAAAACTTAATATTGCCAATATCTTTAAGCAGGGGTGTGGAATTCCCATGCTTAATTTTTCTGACACGGTCTTTTATCACCTGCGGGCAAGTACATTTTTCTAGGCCACTTTTCCATAGACAAGTAAATGCCAAGAGCAAATCTTTATACAGCACTAAATAGATCTAGGAGAAAGTCCTCCTATTGTTTGTATCAAAGAAGAGAAAACATTGTCTTAAATGAATGAAGAAAATGCTTGGTTACAGCATTTTCTTCATTGAAAACAATGTTTTTCTCAATATTTATCAATTCTTTTTTGTGGACAAGTTCATTTAGATCAACATTTACTTGTCCATGGACAAGTTGAAAAAGTCATATCTCCACATCCCTGCTTTAAGCCTATTTAAGATACAAGCCTCATATTTGGCATGGTGATAAATCTTGATGAAGTGCATCTGCTAATAGTAAGGTCAAGGTCATATGACAATTTCAAGGTCATTTTTCAAGACAGGGCTCGTGTTTGACCCTTAAACCAGGGTTTTGACCAGCAAAAATCTGATATCTTAACTTGACCCCTAGAAATTTCTCATAAGGGGGTCATTTTGACCCCCTTGAGAGGAATTACTACGGGTAAAAACAGTTTCATACCTAAACTTTCATAAATTACTATATAAAGTGCAATAAATTAATTATTTCATATCATTACAAGAAGCAGTAAAAGTGACTCTTAAATATGCAAAATTCTACTTTTAATTTGCTTTTTCTGTAGTTTTGACCCCTTTAAATTCAGATTTGACCCCCAGAATTTCTTAAGTGAGGGGTCAATGACTCCCCAATGTCAAACACTAACACGAGCCTTGCAAGGTCAAGCTTCTGAAAACTTAACCAAAAAGCTTAAAATTGCCATCGTCTTCAGGCCTGATTTATCACTAAGGTACAAGCCTAATAATTTGGCTTGATGATAGATCTCAATAATGTGCATCTGTAGATACCAAGGTCAAGGTATTCAAGGCCATCAGTCAAAGTCATATTGTCTAGGTCACTTTTAAACCTTCAAAATAAGATTCTAACATTGGTCATAACTTTTCATTGGTTTGTGTTAGAGTCCACATATTTCATCTGTTTTACTTGTGGAAAGACCCTTCTGCTGGTACTGATTCAAATATCAATGGTTAAGGTAGTTTGCCAAGATCAAGCTTATTTTAGTATTATAAAACACATATTTCTAAATAATGGCAGTAAGGTGGGCATTTCTGTTCAATAAAACACATTTCGTTTTTGCTTAGAATTGTCAACTCTTCTTTTTTAAAGAATATTTCATTTGATTAATTCTAAAACCCTGTGACTACAGCTTGATTAAAAGCTATAGGTCCTGGTACTAGGTTTTAGAATTAAACTGACTTTTTAAGGGATGTGGAATTTTTAGCTCCTCTGGCCACTTGGCATGGATGTTCCTTGGGTGACCCTTTATTTAAAGTGTTCACGAAATTTTGATTGGCCCATAAATATGGGTGTTTGGAACCCGAAATCTTCCTCCTCAGGAATCACTGGGCCAATTTCAATGAAACTTTAATAGAATATTCCTTGGGTGACCCTTTACTTAAATTGTTCAAGAAAATTTGATTGACCCATAAATACGGCGTGGCAGGGTGGGGCCTATTTAAAGACCGAAATCTTTGAACAACATCTCCTCCTGAACCACTGGGCCAATTTCAATGAAACTTTACCAGAATCATCCTTGGGTGACTCTTTTCAAAAACTTTTTGTAAAATTTTGATCGGCCCATAAATATAGGCTGGCAAGGCGGGCTTATTTTGAGCCTGAAATATTTGAACGACATCTCCTCCTGAACCACTTCGCCAATTTTAATGAATCTTTACCAGAATGTTCCTTGGGTGACTCTTTACTTTAATTGTTCAAGAAATTTTGATGGCCCATAAATATGAGCGTGTCAGGACAGGGTCTATTTTGAGCCTGAAATCACATCTCCTTCTAAACCTTATGTTTTAATAAGATGGGTAAAGGGATGCAGGTTCATTGTGATTGAGTATTTTGGAGCAATGTGGACCAGAACCAGTTAATTATTATAAAATAGGTCTAAAGAGATTTTGGAGTGTTAATGTATTCATTTAAAGTAAGCTTTATTAAATGAAAGTCTAAAGATGTTGAAGCCAGTGAAGCTTTACATGCCCTCTTGGGCCTCTTGTTTTTTATGTATGTGCATGAAAGGTTCTAATGATTGCTCGCTGAAAGGGTTACTATGTGTAAAGAATCTAGAATGCTTTTTAATCTCAGCCACCTATAAAAAAGTACTTTATCAAGCATTATCACTGATAGAAATCTAAAGGTGGTCAGATAAAATAGTTCATAATGTAGGAAAGACTTCTGACTCATTAAAATGTACATAAGATTTAAATGGATTTTCTCAAAGTAGTCCTTGGACAACATAACATTTAAATTTTCCTTGTCCATGAAAGAGACTCAATTTTCATTTTTTTTATGCCCCCGTATCGAAAGATCGGGGGCATATTGTTTTACCGTTGTCCGTCTGTCCGTCTGTCTGTCTGTCCGTCTGTCTGTCTGTCTGTCTGTCTGTCTGCAAAAGTTAACCAAAAAACTTAACATTGCCAATTTCTTCAAGCCTATTCCAGATACAAGGCTCATATTTGGCATGATGATAGATCTCAATGATCCGCATCTGCTGATACCAAAGTCAAGGTCATGTGACAAGGTCAAGGTCATCTCTCAAGGTCAAATAACTCAAAAAGTTAACCAAAAAACTTAACATTGCCAATATCTTCAAGCCTATTCAAGATACAAGGCTCATATTTGGCATAATGATAGATCTCAATGATCCGCATCTCCTGATACCAAAGTCAAGGTCATGTGACAAGGTCAAGGTCATCTCTCAAGGTCAAATAACTCAAAAAGTTAACCAAAAAACTTAACATTGCCAATATCTTCAAGCCTATTCAAGATACAAGGCTCATATTTGGCATGATGATAGATCTCAATGATCCGCATCTGCTGATACCAAAGTCAAGGTCATGTGACAAGGTCAAGGTCATCTCTCAAGGTCAAATAACTCAAAAAGTTAACCAAAAAACTTAACATTGCCAATATCTTCAAGCCTATTCAAGATACAAGGCTCATATTTGGCTTGATGATAGATCTCAATGATCCGCATCCGCTGGTACCAAAGTCATGGTCATGTGACAAGGTCAAGGTCATTTCTCAAGGTCAAACTTTGAAAAAAATGCTGTTACGGGGGGCATTCGTGTTTCACAAACACATCTTGTTTTTACAAAAGATAAATTTAGCAAAAAAGATACGATAAATATAAGAGAAAAAACAAACAACAACAACAAAAAACCTTGCTTGCAATCAAAACCTTGCTTTCTTTCAATGTTTTCGTTCCTGTAAGGCTATCCCTCATATCTAATAGGACAAGGGATACAGTTTTGGCGTTTTATTAGCTCACCTGAGCAAAAAGTGCTCAAGGTGAGCTTTTGGGATCGAGCTGTGTCCGTCGTCCAGTTGTCCATCAACATCTTGTGTGCACTCTAGAGGTAATATTTTTGGCCCAAATGTCTTGTTACTTGGTCACAATCTTTGTCTCCATCAAATCTCAGTCAAGTTTGAAATTGGGTCAAGTTGGGTCAAAAATGGGGTCAAGGGGTCAAATCTTAGAAAAACCTTGTGTTCGCTCTAGAGGCCTCATGTATGACCGGAATGTCTTGAAACTTGGTCAGAATGTTTGTTTCCATCAAATCTCAGTCAAGTTCGAAATTGGGTCAAGTGGGGTCAAAAAATGGGGTCAAGGGCTCAAACTTAGAAAAACCTTGTGTGCACTCTAGAGGCAATATTTTTGGTCCAAATGTCTTGAAACTTGGTCAGAATGTATGTCTCTATCAAATCTCGGTCAAGTTTGAAATTGGGTCAAGTTGGGTCAAAAAATGGGGTCAAGGGGTCAAATCTCAGAAAAACCTTGTGTGCACTCTAGAGGCCATATTTTGGGTACAAAAGTCTTGAAACTTGGTCAGAATGTTTGTCTCCATCAAATCTTGGTCAAGTTCGAAATTGGGTTAAGTGGGGTCAAAAATGGAATCAAGGGGTCAAACTTAGAAAAACCTTGTGTGCACTCTAGAGGACACATTTTTGGCTCAAATGTCTTGAAACTTGGTCAGAATGTTTGTCACCATCAAATCTCAGTCAAGTTTGAAATTGGGTCAAGTGGGGTCAAAAATTGGGTCAAGGGTTCAAATCTTGGAAAAACCTTGTGTGCTGTCTAGAAGCCATATTTTTGGCCCAAATGTCTTGAAACTTGGTCAGAAAGTTTGTCTCCATCAAATCTTGGTCAAGTTCGACATTGGGTCAAGTGGGGTCAAAAATGGGGTCAAGGGTTCAAATCTTGAAAAACTTTGTGTGCACTCTAGAGGCAATATTTTTGGTCCAAATGTCGTGAAACTTGGTCAGAATGTTTGTCTCCATCAAATCTCAGCTAAATTTGAAATAGGGTCAAGTGGGGTCAAAAATGGGGTCAAGGGGTCAAATCTTAGAAAAACCTTGTGTGCACTCTAGAGGCCATATTTTTGGTACAAAAGTCTTGAAACTTGGTCAGAATGTTTGTCTCCATAAATCTCGGTCAAGTTCGAAATTGGGTTAATCGGGGTCAAAAATGGAGTCAAGGGGTCAAATCTTATAAAAACCTTGTGTGCACTCTAGTGGACACATTTTTGGCTCAATTGTCTTGAAACTTGGTCAGAATGTTTGTCACCATCAAATCTCAGTCAAGTTCGAAATTGGGTCAAGTGGTGTCAAAAATGGGGTCAAGGGTTCAAATCTTGAAAAAACCTTGTGTGCACTCTAGAGGCCATATTTTTGGCCCAAATGTCTTGAAACTTGGTCAGAATGTTTGTCTCCATCAAATCTTGGTCAAGTTCGACATTGGGTCAAGTGGGGCAAAAATGGGGTCAGGGGGTCAAATCTTAGAAAAACCTTGCATCCACTCTTAAGGCCACATTTTTGGCCCAAATCTCTTGAAACTTGGTCAGAATGTTTGTCTCCATCAAATCTCAGTCAAGTTTGAAATTGGGTCAATAGGGGTTAAAATTGGGTTCAAGGGGTCAAATCTTAAAAAAAAAACAAAACCATGTTTACTCAAATATCTTGAAACTTGATCAGAATGTTTTGTATGAAACCTAGGTCAAGTTTGAAATTGCCTTGAAATCTTACACAAGTTTGATAGAGGGTCAAAAACGTTTTTTAGTACTTTAGAGGCAACATTTTTAACTGAAATGTTTTCTTCTTGATCTCTTTGACTTTTGTTAAGCCATGCACCAGATGAGCGCTTTAGGGCCAATGGTCCTCTTGTTTATAGATGGACCTTGTTATGATAATAACAAACAATGTCTCCTTTTGCCATATTATTTTCAACCTCATTAGATGGTTTCATATTAAATTACAAACATTTTTTTGTGTCAGTTGTAGCCTCTTTTTCAAAGAATGGGAAACAGTTCAGTTCAGTGGCACCTTTCATTCATAATCCAGATTCTTTCTGGTGAAGAGAGTACAAATAATGAAAACTAGCAAAATTATTGTGGGTAAAAAAGAAATTGCTTGTAAAAAGCAATTTCCTTTTTATCACAATATTTTCGAACAAATGGAGTGTTTTCATATAAGAAATGAAGAGAATATGTATTGTTTTCATGGAGGTATGAAACAAAAAACAAGTGAGATTAGGTACAGTATCTAGTTTAACTCCTCCATGAAACCAACATACTATAAAGTCTTTTCATATCTTACAATTTGAAGCAAAAACAGAGAAATATCCCTAAAAGATCTTCAATTGAACTACTTTTTGCAGAAGCTCACAAAATAGCTGCATTCTCAAAATCTTTTTCACAAAAAAGTAAAAACAAAGCCAATTAGAATGTGCAAAAGTTGTTGAAATCATATAAATGTACAATTAAGTTATTTCAAATTTTACCCGCTTCTTTGAATTTGGACCAGTCTTGATTAAAATAAAAGATGGGAACAGTTCAGTAATGATGTCTTTCATTCATAATACAGAATGTTCCTAGTGCATGGAGTACAGATATTGAAAAAGATATTATGGAAAAAGAAGAAAATGCTTGAATAAAGTGGTTTCTTCTTTCTCACAATATTATCCTTCACATAGGATGGTTTCATTTCATTTCATATGACACCTACTTTCCTTTGGTATATCAGCAGGCTGTTTGAATTTGGAACTGCCCTAAAACTCTTTTGCTGTTCACAACATATTCTTATTGTACACAAAGCTTTGGCAGACAGTATAGAGAAAGATCAGCTTGCACAGACATGCAGTCTGATCTAAGCCTCTCCTGCCTGCTTTATACTTAATCCTGTTTTGAAAAAAACTTGAACTAGTTAAATTAAAATGTCCAAAAATAGGCATTTTATTTGAAATAGAAATTCACATTCTGTAGAACATTGATGGATTAAATCATTTAAACCTTGTCATGCTGAACCTTGAACATTTCAGCTTTGGTAGGAGGCATAGACAAAGATCAGCCTGCACATATGTGCAGTCTGATCTTAGTCTTTACCTCCTGATTTTCAATTTAAAACTAGAATTTAAGAAATAAAAGATATTCCAAAATTAAAATTAATACTGCCTCTTAAATAGACCATCTTGTGCTTTTAGTTTAGCACATTGATTTTAATGAATTTTTGCCTAGATTTGATTCAGTATGACATGGGTTAAAAAATTGGAGAAGGTCTAGTTGATGGATTTTATTCATTATGCAGAATGTTGTTAGTGCAGGGAGTACAAATATTCCAAAGATTTAATGAGCACCATGTGGAAATGATTGTTATTTTACCTCCATTCATCCCTCTGAGTGCTTTGATTGTTCATTAAACCTGGAAGCTCTTGATTGTTTGAAAGAATATTTTACAAGAATGAACAGTGACTCATATGAGAAGTGCTGTTACAATTACAAGCTGATCTTGGTCTACACTTCTTTGTAAATTTGTCTATATTTTTTTTCTGACTTTGGCTGGGTGTACGTATGCTGCATAATGATACTGATGTGATTTTATTGAACTTTTGTTCCAATGTAGTAACAGTTCTAGTTCAGAGTCTGAGTTAATGACCATTCATTAATAAATGTATTGCAGTATACTTTCGGGTAGAGGGAGGGATTTCAAAAAGAAAAAATTCAATTATAGGTCATAAGAAAATTGGTTTTCCCATACCGAAATCTTTCTACATACATGTACTTTACTTTTTAACAATGTACCTAATTTGTTTATTTAGAAGATTGTAAAAAAATCAGTCTTGCTGATGTTTGAAAAGAAAATTATACTTTATGTCCTAATGAGATGATATATATCACATAAAAGCTTTTAAGGAAAAGTTTAATTAGTCAATTTCCATTAAGTATGTCTTTTACATTTGTTATGGAAATTCCATGATATTATGGTGTAGTAAAGAGTCAGGAGGTATTTGGCATGAAGCATTGTTGGTATTTACTACAGCATACAAATATTAGGAGACATAATTTGGCAACCAGACAATAGCTGCAACAAGTTTTGCAGTCTTCGACAGTTCTTAGATTAGCAATGTGAATTCCCATTCAATGATTGATGTATTTTACCTTGGAAAGTATGCAAGTGAATTTTGAAGTTTTTTTTTTATGCTAGCACTTTTTCTGATAATGCTATCATGTGCTAAGTTCAACACCATTGTTACACCATGATTAGTGCATTATAATGCGTTCATCATTACACTTGCTTATAGATTTTCTTGGACAATATCAACCACCAAAAAGTTATTATCCATGATTAATGCCCTGGCAGGGCGGAGCCTAAGTAACATGTCGTTGCACTTAAGGTTAAGGGAAATCAGCTTTTATCTAAAATAACCTACTTCCAAAGAGAGTCGACATAAATAACTGGAGACCTTAAATCATGGATTGGTAACAAAATCCTTGTAACTTCAGGTTAATCAAGCTGAAGTTACGAGGCATTGGTAACCAAACGATGAAATGTGTTCACTCTCTCAAAGCACATGAACCCTTTAGGTTTTAGGTTACAGTTATTTGCACGCGTTTACGATGATTACCGACTAAAATTTGAAAGAACCCAAACTATTGAAAAGTTAACTCGCCAAATTACGTCACAGTTAAGCCCCGTCCTGCCAGTTCATTGATTACGGAGAATAGTCACTTGTCAAACCCTTGCAGTAAAAGAAAATTCTTTTGTTGTTATCCAATGCAATAGCTTGAAAAACCTGCCTCAATTAAAACCCTGCATAATTGACAAAATATTTTGCCCCGAAGTGTTAACTTAACTTTTCAAAATTATACCTAAATCTATTCATATACTTAACCTTTGCCATACTGAAGCCTGAATATTCCTGCTTTTGCAGAAGGTATAGGCAAAGATCAGCCTGCATATATCTGATCTTAGTTAATATCACCTGTTTGCTTTTTTAATCCAGAAAAGTTTAGAAAGGATATTTTTAAAAAGAATACTGACCCACATTAAGTGCTCTCAAGGCTTTGAGAAAGTTCTGATTTCTGATTTTAATGCAGTTTTGCAAATATTTTTATTCAGTTTAAGAAGGGTTAAACACTAATACATGTTGTTTAATTTTAGATGATTCCACCAATTTTTGTGCATTCTGATTGGCCAAAATATTTATTTTATTTAGCAATGAAAACAACTCAGAGTACACAGCTATTTTGTAAGCTTCTACAAAAAGTAGTCCCATAAGATAGTGCTTTCATTATTGATGAATCTTATATTTTGCTTCATGATATTAAATTTTAAGACTTGAAGATAATATTTGTTAATTTTTTGGAGTATGAAAATAAATATCTTATAACAAATGTGTATGAATCTGTGTTGCCTATTCATACAGTGCAATAAGTTTTTTTATTTAACACTTTCCTGTTTTACAAAACCTGTCCAAATTCGAAGGTTTGGCAGACGAAAATTTAAAGTGGATTTAATTTGAAAAAAACAAACCATTCAGTAGGGTAGAAAATAGTGTGGAAAAAGAAGAAATTGCTTGTCAGAAGCAATTTCTTCTTTTTATGCCCCCGCATTGATAGATCCGGGGCATTTTGTTTTACTCATGTCCGTCTGTCTGTCTGTCCGTCCGTCTGTCTGTCTGTCCGTCTGTCCGAAAACTTAACCCGAAAACTTAACCTTGCCAATATCTTCAAGCCTATTCAAGATACAAAGCTAATATTTGGCATGATGATAGATCTCAATGATCCTCATCCGCTGGTACCAAAGTCAAGGTCATGTGACAAGGTCAAGGTCATCTGTCAAGGTCAAACTTTGAAAAAAATGCTGATAGATCGGGGGCATATTGTTTTACTCATGTCCGTCTGTCTGTCTGTCCGTCCGCCCGTCTGTCCGAAAACTTAACCCGAAAACTTAACCTTGCCAATATCTTCAAGCCTATTCAAGATACAAAGCTAATATTTGGCATGATAATAGATCTCAATGATCTGCATCCGCTGGTACCAAAGTCAAGGTCATGTGACAAGGTCAAGGTCATCTGTAAAGGTCAAACTTTGAAGAAAAAATGCCGTTACGGGGGCATTCGTGTTTCACAAACACATCTCGTTTTCACAATGTTTTCTCAATCATAAAATCACAGGCATGTAAAAAGCAGGGATTAAACAGCAAAGGGTTAATACCTCCATAAAATCAACATATATTCTCTTTATTTCTTTAAATGTAATCTGTTTCAGGTATTGGTTTTATAGTCAAGGTTGTATGTAGAGGTTTGAAAGCAGCTAAAGAAGCAAATCCTGAACCTAGCGGGGTTGTCCAAAACTTGATTGATTACTTCGACGCGGTAGAGTTGGTCAAACATTCGGAGGATGGTTCAGCTGCTGCAAGAATATTGGAGGAGAAAAATTTATCCTTTGAACATATCCCATCCACAATTCTGACCTCAAAAGAGGTAAGTCAGCAGTGTATATTCTAGGAGAGGGGGGGGGGGTTGTGTATTTAAGTACTTTTTTTTTTGAAAAATACCCCTGTTTTGGAAGGTGATGGGGGATTTTTTTTCATAGATGAAGTGTAAAAGTTTCCATCATTTTTTGAATGTTGATGATTCTCAATAAAATCCCCCCTACTTATACTGTATATTTTCATGTGGTTCAGGTGAGTTATGTCTTTTATACTTTCATAATTGCAATCCAATAAAATAAAGAACTCTGATTGGTTTAAATCGCATCACGTGGGGAAATCCATTGCACTTTATTTCTGTATAAAATGCAATAGGTCATTCATGAAACCCCCGAAATTCGATCTGCAAGTCCTGTGTTGTAGGAACTCAAATTAACCTAGTTCCTGATCATCAACCCATCATTGCTATTCAATCTATTATAAATTAATATATTTTCGAAAAAGTTTACGATAACAGGCATGCAGTTCTGATACTGAGCCGACCTAAACTTAGAAAACAGCGAGTCGACGAAGACTGTCAAGCAACCCTCTCAACAAAGACCGACCACGCCGTTTTCGTTCAAAAATACAGACTAACCTGGCAGAAACAAGCTTATTTGTCATAAGTACCTCTACGAATTTTAATGTTGTCTTTTATTTGTGTATCATTTGTTTTACTATATGACATTTCACTTCGATAGCGAGATAAACAATACACGATCTAAAAATAGATCGTGTAATTTATACGCGCAGAAAGTAGACTTGAAGCTTTAATGTTTGGCTGAGTATTTTAATAGTTTCTTCGATCTAGATGATTGCAATTATAAGGGATGAGTGTCTTTTTCACTGGCTTAATCATAACGCCCTACGGGCGTTATTTGCCATGTGCTAAGGCAATTGCACTTTATACCCCAATAAACGCAGTGAAAAAGACACTCATCCCTATATAATAAGTTTTTGCCTGGGTTTCTTTTAGAGGAGTAAGTGCAAAATGATAGTTAGTGCTCATATATTTTAGGTTTTTACATTAGATTTGTGCTGACTCATTAAGAATTTTTCCCATAAGATGAAGCAATAAATGAAACTCTTTTAGTCCTAATGAAGATTACCTGCAACTAACATGAAAATGCTGAGTATATATATCATTATTTCATGTCAAGTATACTTTGAGGAAATGGTATTCCCATTGATTTTCATTGAACTTCTCATTTGAAACATGTGAAATGGAGAAAATATTGGGGACAAGAATAAATTGCAAAATAATTTCTTCTCTTCCCACAATATTTTCTACCATGCTTGTGCCATATGTATTTTGTACCTGAAACAACCTCTCAACAAGAATAAATAATTTTTCAATAAAACAAGTGTAAATAACATTTTATTATACACCCCACCCCACCCCACCCCACCATGAAGAGGAGGGTATGCTGGAATTGCATCTGTCTGTCCGTGCATCCATCTGTGCATCTGTTTGTGCATCCATCCATCTGTCTGTCTGTATGTCCATCCATCATTCCACCCACCCATCCATCCATCCATCCATCCATCCATCCATCCATCCATCCATCCATCCATCCATCCATCCATCCATCCATCCATCCATCCATCCATCCATCCATCCATCCATCCATCCATCCATCCATCCATCCATCCATCCATCCATCCATATGTCTGTTATTGGACACTATTTTGTTTAAGTTTTCTCAGACACTAAAATAGCTGCAGCTTTGAAATTTATATGTATTGTGTATCTGAATTTGAAGTTTGGCACCAGCTATTTGAAGCCCTTTTATTTGTTGCTGAATTATTTCCACTTGAAAATGTAAATTTCAAAATATTACTGTTTTTTGGAGCATAATCTTTTACACTTGCAATTACACGTGGGGTGATGTCCATAATCGGAGCCACTGGCTCCACTTTCAAAATCATGTGTGGAACTTCCGCTCCACGTGCGTCTCCGATTATGTAGATGTAAACATTTCATTTTTGGACTGAAAAAATGGGATAGGTGTCAAAACTTCCTCATTTATATCGGATTTTATTCATTAATCATTAAAAAGTCGAATGCTATTCGACCAGTTATACATTTTGCCACGTTAACGTACTCAAGAGCTGTAAAAACGCTCGTTGGTTTTTGTTAAAAATGATTTCTTCTCAGAGCAATCTTTAGCCAGGAATATCAAAACACGTGGTTTTACCTCCAAAATGCAATATTCTGGACAAGATTAATAACATATACTATTGTTTTCAGTAGGCATGAGTTTAACAAAACAACCACAATACTCTACCTCAATATACTTGCCTACAATATGAGATAATTCAAAGAAAATAGTTTGGTTCCGATTATGTGGATTGGCTCTGATTATGTATCCTGGCTCTGAAGTTGTGGAGTGTCTTATTCTTCTTCCTTATACCCTAACCTCCTTCGATATGAAGTTTCTGCTGGTTTCATGGTGCGACTTTTCTTGTCATTCCACGACGCCCTTTGTCTATGTTACGTCTCACCTCATCGTGGTTACTTTTATTATAAAATTCCAGTGACTAGACAGTCAGCTACATTTATTTTACTTTTAACCGTAAGCGTACAAGGGAATTGTATGACTAATATTTAGAATAGAACTTGAAAAGAGATAAAAAAGATTCTACGGAACCTGCCAATAGTTTGCCATGATTATCATACTTCGCACGTTTAGCGTTCCTGTTATGGCAACGTCACTACTGTCGCTCTTTCAACGTCAATAATTCCATGAAATTTGATTAGGTAATATAGCGAGTGGCATCAAATAAATTGTCACAAAGTTCGCACTCGGATTCAAAGTTTTAAGAAATCCGATTTATATATCTTACAAAAAACTACGCAATGATCCTTAAAACGTCCGTTTTTATGTCTCTCGTACCATTTAGTTCGGAATTTTCGGAAAGTTTTAAGCATATGTTTAAATTCCGAATATTGCATAAAATGTACGTTTTCGGGGCATCATTGGCATACGTTAACCAACAAAACTAGAGCATTACAGGGAGAAACCGTGTATTAATAAGTTAATTCACGTGCCGTTAAAGCCCAGGTATTTTTTTTCTTTTTACTTAAATATCCTCGGTCTAGGCCTATACACTGTTGAATTGTGTTTTACGCCGCTTTCAACATTTTTTTCAGTTATATCGCGGCGACTGGAGCACCTAACAATGGATTCCTGGTATTTCTCTCACCAGTACAAGCATCACATCCTTTCCTAGCCTCCAGCTGCTATCTCACATAGGTCTACGATTATCAACCCATTTGTGAGAGACAAACAATCGGAAAGAATGAGTACTGTCGTCAGGAATCGAACCTGGGAGCCTATACACTGTATCAGTTCCTTTGTTTACATTAATTTATAGCATAAATAAAAACGTCGTTTCTATTCCAGCATTAATTTTTATGACGTCATTGATTTACCAAGAAACGTCGGTTTAAATAAATGTGACGGCGCAATGCATATAGCAATTTTTTCGACACATTATTGGTTTTGGTGATAGTTTTACAGCTAGTTCCTACGAATGAATTTACAATTTCTGTTAAAATAGATACTATTGTCTTTCTTTTTATGCAACAATAGCGTCAATTCACGTTTTTTTAGGCGATAACATTTGCAGAGACCCTCAAAATGCTTTAACGACCTTGTGCTTCGCACACGGGCGTTAAACCATTTTTCAGGTCTCTGCAAATGTTACCGCCCTCAAAAACGTGAATTAACCCTATATTAATGTCAGAATTAACTACTTCATCTTAGGATTTGATATTTGTCAACTTTTCAATCGGAAAGGAATTTATCTAAATTCATTGGAATTAAAAAAAATATTTAAGACAATGAAATAAACTACTTAGAAATGTCCCGGTCGATTTTGCGGTAAAGAGGTTTTTATAAATGCAGTGTTAAGATTTAAACAGAATTACATATGTATATAAATTTGACATTTAGCATAATGGATCATATACAAGGGTGAAAATATGTATCATATTAGATCAAAATACATGTATGTGACCATTATGATTTAATCAATATACGATCCATTACCTTCATGATGTCCGGGACGTCATTTTATAGAAAGTTTTGAAACAGAAAATGCTTGTTCTTACATAGAGCAAAATGTTTTGTTTTAAAAATTCAAAATTGTCAGGTACAACAAGATTTATGCTCCCCGAAGGGAGAGCATATAGCCGCCGCTTTGTCTGTCCGTCCGTACGTCCGTAATTCCGTCGCTCCGTCCGTCCGTCCCCACCTATTTCTCCATAGCCCCTGGGCCAAGTTGAATGAAACTTACCATGTGAACTCCCTATGATATAGTGATGATGCATCTCTGACGTTTTTTGGATTTGAGGCCTCATCACGGGAAAAGGGGACTTAGGGTAAAAAACAGTTTTTCCCAAATTTCTCCTAGTCTAACAGTCAGAATTTAGTGAAATTTCATATTTGTGTAGCAAATCAGATGCCCTTTACTATAAACAATTTGAAATTAACGTAAAAAAATATATATCATGGAAAAAGTGGGCTTAATGTTTGTTACCTTTACGTAAGCACGTAAATTACAGTTATTCTTTCATTTCTCCAAGTCTTATGCTCAGAATTTGATGAAATTTCACATTTGAGTAGCAAATCAGATGCTCTTTACCCTAAACTATTTGAAATTTGTGTCTTAAAATATGTCATGCAAAAAGGGGGTTTAATGTTTGTTACCTTTATGTTGACTGTATAAGATAACAGCTTATTTGAGTCTTTGAAATCTGACCACAGAGCATATCTCCTAAAGTATAATAGCTATCAACTTGAAACTTTATGGGTGGATAGACCTTATGGAGGAGAAGTGCAGTGCACAAGAACTAAAACTCTTGCTTGTATAACTTTGGAGTTATTGCCCTTTGTTATTTTTGATACTTAGATTATGTCTTGAGCATATCTCCTAAAGTAAAATAGCTATCAACTTGAAACTTTATGGGTGGATAGATCTCATGGAGGAGAAGTGCTATGCACAGGGACTTCAACTCTCGCTTGCATAATTTTAGAGTTACTGCCCTTTGTTATTTTTGATACTTAGATCATATAGCCGCCGCTTTGTCTGTCCGTCCGCTCTAACATTTCCAGATTAGGGATTAAAATATTGGTACAGGACAGGATTATGTTCTATTTTGGACTAAGGGCTACTAGCCCCTAAATTTTTCCAAAAAGGTCGGAAGTCCAAGATTATGTTTTGAAATCGCATTTGAACACCTAATAAAATTAGCCCATTATCCAATTGACACCGAATGTCCGTTTTGTCCAATGCCTCTTATTTGAGTTGCTTCCCTTGGTCGGCAAATATCGGTCCCCTTGACGTATATTCCAAAGAGATCCGCATGAACATAACTGTGAACTTATCCGTGACCAAGAAATAGCGACTGTTTCGATTTTCGCGGTTTTTTACGAAGCCGGTGTACTGCGACTGCGCAGTGACATTACTCAAGATAATTCGGCGAAGAAGAATACAAAATGTCAAAAAGTAAGTCAAACAAGTTTTTATTTATGTATTTCGTTATTCAGTGTTAAATTCAGGCCACGATTCTTTGATGTTATCGCAATTATATTGCAAAAATGTCGAAATGTGATTCTTGTCAGCATGTCCTAATTTCGCGTTTGTCAACACCTGGTTCTCGGTGGAAATACTCTCCTTTTTGTAAGGATATATAAGTAAAAGGAAATTCTTCTTGTCATAAACACCAATAAATTAGTTGATATACTGTTATAGGCTTGTTCAAAAACTGCCAAGAAAGAAAAAGAAAGCACCAACCTAAATGTACCAGTAACCGGACGAACCATAATTCGGATACGAAATTCTTCAAAATATATGCACTTTGAAAAGTTTTGTACAGCTTTTGATACTCAACTTTTGAAATGTTGAGTTTTTTTTCATTTTTGTTTGTTTTTATTTGTTTTTTTTCATTGACTTGGAGAAATTATGAAAAGATATATACACTTATCCTCCCTTTCCACGTACAAACTTAGGTTGATCAAAGTAAACACTAGAATGGAATGAGTGTTTTCAGCTCACATGAGCAAGATGTTTCGTGAACTTTTTTGATAGAATGTGATTGATATCCATCTTGCATGTCTAAACAACTTGTCACATTTTAAAATGCTTCTAGGGTTTGGGAATCCCAAGTGATTCAAAATAACTGAGTAGCAATTTAAAAATTATTTTGTCATGCCAGTGCATCGAATTTTTATTGAAGAGAGGGGTTGGTTCAATTTTCACTCTATTATTTACATTCTATCCAATAAAGGCAAGTAAGATTCTCTAAGAGAAAACGCCCCAGCTTGACTGCTTCTGTCCTTTTCCTACACTTTCAATTAGCCAGGGATGTGGGTCGGGTTGGTTAGAAAAGTGCCTCGGCCTAGGCTAGGGGCCGCTATGCCCGGTATTTCCCAGAAAGAGGGTAGGGGGATGAAAAGTATCACAAAGAAACATCAGTTACATGCAGGGTTTTAAGGGACGCAGGTTTTGAGAGTCTGAGACCCCCATATCAGTAGCTAGGACTCTCAAAACTGTCTGATGTGAGGCCTTGGGACCCTCTCAGGAAAAAAAGTATTGTCACCCCTCCAGCCTTATCAAATTCTTAGACATTACAACAGGCAGTTGACAATCTGCAACCTCTTCTTTTGATTTAGAAAAAAGGCAATTTAAACTTCCTGTACAAATTATTTATACATAAGATCATCATCTTCTTATATATTTTCTATTAAATCACTAGTCAGCTGATTGTCTATATGTAACACATGCAATTTTCTGTTATCACACTCTTATTCATAACCATGTGCATTCTATAACAACAACAGATCATAACCATTAATGTCTCATCATGATTTATATACCTGCCATTGATGAAACCAGCATTGTCGTACATGGTATAATTAAGAAGTAAAATTCTACTTCATTTTCAAAATCACAAATTAAATTACTTAATTCACTTCATTTAAAAAAAACCCCAAAAAATGGTTAAATGGATATTTAATAACCTATTTATAAAAAAAGGTAGTGAAACGTCAATACAAATACAAAAAGGTAGTGAAACATCTGAATAGTGAAATGTCTCAGGTGTGAACAGTCTCAATAACAGTGCGTTTTGAGATGCATATTAGGTTCAACTAGCTTGATTTAAGTGAGACTCTTAATAATCAAGAATGCTTTATGCTGCTATGTAAAAAAAAACCCTGAAATATGATGGCCCCTTGTTGTAGAATTATTGAAACAACAATGCAGGAATATTTGACAAATAGCCTCTAATCAAAGTTAGTTTAACTCAGGGGTGTGGAAATACGAGGTTTCTCTACTTGTCCCTGGACAAGTAAAGGCGGATTTTCTACTTGTCCAGGATCAAAATGAACTTGTCCGCTACAGAATAAATAGAAAAAAAAAGAAAAAAACATTGCCTTTTGATGAAGAAAATGCTGGTATCCAGCATTTTCTTCATTAAAAACAATGTTTTCTACCCTATGATATGAACATTAGGATGATTTCTCTCTTGATTCTTTTAAGTAACATTCCAAGATTCGCCCTGGTATTTACTTGTCCTTGGACAAGTGGCTGAGAAAAATTAACTTGTCTGCAAGTACAAAAGCCCGAGTCGGACAAGTCGGGCATGGGAATTCCACACCCCTGAGTTTAACTTTCCTATTCTTGTAAATAATTTGTGTGCCAGAGCTTAAACATTAAATAAATAGCAATAGCACAACAATTGCTTTTTTCATTTATTATTATTCCTAGATTTCTGTTTGTATCCTCAGACTTCGTTTCCTTACATATAAATTATGCATCCTAAAACCCTGTCTTTGAATGTAGTGAGAACACCTATGAATTTCCCTTTACACGCAGCTAGAGTTAAAACTAAAATCTTAAAATGAAAGTAGAAAGAATATGGAAACATGTATGATTAATTCTTTTACATAAGTACAGTGAGTAAGGCTGATTTTCATCTTCCAAACTACTGGCACATGTTCATCTTTTTTTTGCTATATCGCTTGGAAAGGAATCTGTCAGAATTTACAATTTTTCCACAATTTCTAACGTTGATGTGTTCTTCCAAACAAAAAACTACATCTCATTAGAACAAGGTTTTGTATTGCCTAAAAAAAGTAAATATGCTGTCTTGTTATGTGTAATGATTATGTGAAGAAATAATATGATTATTTCAGTTTGGAAATGTGGCACATTGTTATTAGCGGCATTCAACACATGAAAACATGACATCTATACTGTGCAAAAAACGTTTTTTTGTTAAATTTCTAATTTGCACAGTAAAATTCGTAAATTCTTTCTGATTTTGTTTAAATATTTGAAGATTATTTTTTAGCTCACCTGAGCACTAAGTGCTCAAGGTGAACTTTATGTGGCCATATGATGCCCATCGTGCATTGTCTGTCATGCGTCTTCGACATTAACCTTGTATACACTCTAGAAGCTATGTTTTTAGCTCACATGAGCACAAAGTGCTCAAGGTAAGCTTTTGTGATCGTATAATGTCCATCGTCAGTCGTCCATCTTCCACAATTTCTTGAAACATCTCCTCTTAAACCGGTGGACAAATCTTGATGAAACTTGGCAAGGATGTTCCCTGGGTCAAGCTCTACCAAAGTTGTTTAAATATATGAAATCCACCCTTAACTTTCCCTTTACTCATAACAAAAAGGGTGAAATGAGGAAAATCTTCTTCTCTGAAACCAGAAGGTAGACAGCTTTCATATTATATGTAGCATCATCTAGCCGTAAGGGGACCTCTACCAAGTTTGTTCATATCAAGACCCTGGTGTCATATTGGGGCTCCACCTGGGGGCAACCCTTTTAAATGAGAATCAAAGAGCAGAAATCTTTAAAAATCTTCTTTTCTGAAACCCAAAGGCACGCAGCTTTCATATATGGTATGCAGCATCATCATCATCATGGGCCATACTAAGTTTGTTCACATCAGGACCCTGGGTTCAATGCATATTTGGCCGACGGCGGCACCCATTCTTTCCGACAATTTGTCTCTCACCAATGGGTTGATAATCGTAGACCTATGTGAGATAGCGGCTGGAGGCTAGGAAAGAATGTGGTGGTTATACTGGTGAGAGAAATACCAGGAATCCATTGTTAGGTGCTCCAGCCGCCGCGATATAACTGAAATAATGTTGAAAGCGGCGTTAAACTCCATTCAATCAATCAATCAATCAATGCATATTTGGGTTCCACCAGGGCGGATCCCTTTTAGCTCATGTGAGCATGGAGGGTTAAAAAAAGGAAAATCTTCAAAAATCGTCTTCTCTGAAACCAGAAGGCAGACAGCTTTCATATTAAGTATGTAGCATCATTTAGTGGACCTCAACCAAGTTTTATCTAATCAAGACTTTGGAATCAGATTTGGGCTCCGACCGGGTGCATCCCATTTTACATAGAATCAAAGAGAGAAAAGGCATGTCCTTGCTCTTAGCTAAAAATGTTCCATGGTATTGATCTTTTGTAGAAATTATCCCCTTGTTGACATTTGCTCATTTAATTATTGTGATGTCCCAGGGGCCACAGAGACTCAGGTGAGCCATCTTGTACCTTCATTAGTGATCTGGCGAGGCCGCGATTCTGCGACAATCTCGCTTTAAAAATTGTACATGTCCCATAAAATCTTTGCAAGATGCGACTTTTGTCCCAAGTAAATATGCGCTCAAGTTTCAATTGAAACGGCCTAGAACGACTTCAATTGTACTTAAAGTGAAAGTAACAAGGATTTTCCAAACTAACACCTGCTGCAAGGTTAAAGGTCAAATGTAAATTACGTACTATCCCAGAATTCAACGCGTCAACACTGGACATCCTCGCGTGCCGAAATAAAATTCCCGGGGTGTTTTGACGTCGAGTTTGATTACTAACTCTAAACGCGGGTGAGGTTGATTGTTTACTCGATATGCATGACCGATATAATTTAAAGATGTCAAAATAAATTAAATTAGAAAAACATATTCAAATTCAAAATGTTTTAATTTTTCGTACACATTATTTGTTATTTCAAGTGGCCAAAAATTAAGGAATACTCGAAAGAACGAATTGTATCTTGATTTCAAATCGAACACGCCATCGTTTTGCGTCGCATAGTAACCTGCATAGAAATCGGGTGTTATCATTCGTGACTGTTCGGTCGATGAGTAATTAAACAATGTCCGGCAATTTCTCTTTTTTTTCCCACCAAACATTGCACAGTTCGAGATTCAAATAGGATAAACAGATTGAAGCAGACGAGTTCTGACAAGGACTCATCAACGAAAAATCATGGCGATGAACAAATTCGTCTGCATTTTCTACATCATGGCTTAACTCAAGACTCGCAAAGAGACATAAGAAAATGCTATAATCGTGATTGATAGCCTGAGACTTAAGTTGTTTGAGAGATCATGACCTGGAATGTAGACCGAGGCCTTAGTTTATTCAAGTTCAGTTCATCAAAACTCCAGGAGAGAACTGGAGGTACTTTTTTTTTTTTTTTTTTTTTTGAAAACTTTTAACATCTTATATAGTTTTAATTTCATATACAGCTAGTATATCAGTCGTTTGAAACAATAAAAAAATGAATTAAAATTAAAGTTTTAGAAATTGTCTCAGGTTTTCCAAAAATGTCCCTAACTTTTTAGCTAGCATGAGACATTTGTCCCATACTTTTTTCTTCCTCGCCAGAACACTGCATCATGGTCCTCTTGTTTACTCAATCAACATGACTTTCTAGATGTCATATTTTTTGCCCAATCAACCTGAATTTGAAACTGGTCTGACTGATTGCCTTGATGAAATTGAGCCAACTGGGGTCAAAGCAAGGTCTAGGGGTCGAATATATAAGAAAACATCTTGTAGACACTCAAGAGGCCATATTTTTGCCAATTCAACCTTAAAATTGGTCATTATGATTATCTTGATAAATCTTGGTAAAGTTCGAAAATGGGTCAACTTGGGTAAAAAATCAGGTCAAGGGTCAAATCTTTAAAAAATGTTTCGTAATCCTGATTGGCCCATGAATATGAGTCTGTGTTTTTTCACTTTGAAATATTTGACCCATATCTCCTGAACCACTGGGTCGATTTCAATAAAACTTTACAAGAATTTTTCTGGGGTGACCCTCTTAAAAATTGTTCACAGAATTTTGATTGAGCCCTATATATGGGCGAAGCAGGATGTGGCTTAGTTTGAGCCCAAAATCTTTGAACGACACCTCCTCCTGAACCACTTGGTCGATTTCAATGAAACTTGTCCTTCTTTGAATGACCCTCTTTGAAAATTATTTACAAATTTTTGATTGGCCCATAAATAGAAGTGTGGTAGGGCTGGGCTTATTGAAATCTTTGAATTACATCTTCTGAACCACTGAGCCAATTTCAATGAACCTTACTAAAATGTTTCTTTGGCAAACCTTTAAAAAATATTTGCAAAATTTTGATTTGCTTTTAAATGTGGGCCTGCCTTGATTAAGCATGAAATCTTTGCATGAAATTTCTGGGCGTGGCAGGGTTGGGCTTATTTTGAGCTGCAAATCTTTAAAAATCTTCATCTCAGAAACCACTGGGTGGGCAGGGTCTTTTTTTACTTTGAATTCTTGGAATAAAGTGTCTTCTTAAACAAGTAGGCAATTGTGAATAAAACCTTGCCAGAAAATTACTTGGATGAGATCCGCTGAACCAATTAACCTTAGGTGAACGGTTCAGGGCCATTCTGGCCTTCTTTTGTTTTACAATTTATATCAATTTGTGAATTAAATACTAAGACACTGGGAAATTATTTGTTTAGTTGAATTTTATTACTTTCAGGTTAATGCGGGCAAAGATTCAGGGAAATATCTGGCCTTTCAAAAGGCATGATTGTGGTGATCAGATGCATGTACATGTTTATGTGAACTCTGATAATGCTATGTATGTATATCATGTTTTCTATTTTTTGAAATCATGCAACTTAATCAAAAAGTGAAAAAAATGGCGTATTGTCATTATTTACATACACATTAAATAATATTGGAGCACTACCACCAATGGGTTGATAATCGGAGACCTATGTGGAATAGCAGCTGGAGGCTAAGAAAGGATGTGATGGTAGTACTGGTGTGATAAATACCAAGAATGCATTGTTAGGTGCTCCAGCCTCTGCTATATGGCTGAAATAATGTTAAAAGTCGCGTAA
This sequence comes from Fragum whitleyi, assembly GCA_948146395.1. Classification (NCBI taxonomy): domain Eukaryota; kingdom Metazoa; phylum Mollusca; class Bivalvia; order Cardiida; family Cardiidae; genus Fragum; species Fragum whitleyi. The sequence continues at coordinate 86,204,378 of OX411543.1, read as the reverse complement.
AACCATTCAATCCATCCTAATTATAAACATGTCTCCTTATGTAGGATGTTGAATTCCCATGCCTGTCTTGTCTGACAAGTCCCCGACGGCGGCACTCATTCTTTCCGACTATTTGTCTCTCACCAATGGGTTGATAATCGTAGACCTATGTGAGATAGTAGCTGGAGGCTAGGAAAGAAAGTGGTGGTTGTACTGGTGAGAGAAATACCAGGAAACCACCGTTAGGTGCTCCAGCTGCCGCGATATAACTGAAATAATGTTGAAAGTGGCGTTAATCTCCATTCAATCAATCAATCAATTGTCTGACAAGGGTTTTTCTACGTGTGGACAAGTACATTTTGCAAAACCACTTGTCCATGGACAAATAAATAAACTAGGACAAATTTTAGAATGGCACTTAAAGAAATAAATAGATCAATAATTTATTGTTTGTTTCAATCTAAGAATAGAAATCATTGTTTTTCAATGTTTTCTCAAAACATCTATTCTATTTCTTGTTGACAAGTTCATTTTAATCCTGGTGTAGTAGAAAATCACACTTTATTTGTCATGGCACAAGTGGAGCAAATCTGTGTTTCCACATCGCTGCTAATGATGAGCAGTTTCAGAAATTAATGATGGACACTAACTAGATCTTTATAGTGGGCATGATTTAACTCCTTATGTGTCCATATTTAATAAAAAGTTAATTTTGGAGTATAGTCATTATAATACATGTCTCAAAATAATGAACATTTTAAGAACCTATTGACGGACACTTACTAGCTCTTTATAGTGGACATGGCAAAGCTCTTAATGTGTCCATATTTGATAAACAGTTAATTTTTGGAGCATTGTCAAAATTATATACATGCCCTTAATGATGAACAGTTTCGGAACCTAATGATGGACACGTACTAGCTCTTTATAGTGGACATGGTATAATTTTTAATGAGTCCATATTTAATAAAAAGTTAAGATTGGAGCATTGTCATAATTATATACTCCCTTAAGGCGTCACTCATCCTTTCCGATTACTTTTCTACCACCAATGGGTTGATAATCGGAGACCTAAGGCTATGTGGAATAGAACTTGAGGCAAGAAAAAGATGCGATTGTAGCACTGGTGTGAAAAATACCAAGAATGCATTATTAGGTGCTCCAGCCCCCGCGATATGGCTGAAATCATGTCAAAAGTGGCGAAAAAACCCATTCAATCCTTCCTAATTATATACTGTCTCATTTACTAGGATGTTGAATTCCCATGCTTGTCTTGTCTGACAAGGGTTTTTCTACGTGCGGACAAGTACATTTTGCAAGACCACTTGTCCATGGACAAAAAAAACAAGGGCAAATTTTAGAATGGCACTTAAAAGATTAAATTGATCAATAATTTATTGTTTGTATCAAAGAATAGAAAACATTGTTTTCAATGTTTTCTCAAAATCTATCTTTTCGATTTCTTGTTGACAAGTTCATTTTCATCCTGGACTAGTATAAGATCACACTTTATTTGTCATAGCACAAGTGGAGAAAATCTGTTGCTGTATTTCCACATCCCTACTAATGATTAACTGTTTCAGAACCTAATTATGGACACTTAGTAGCTCTTAATAGCGGACATGGTGTAGCTCTTAATGTGTCCATATTTCACGAAAAGTTAATTTCGTAGTATTGTTTTCATTATATACATGTCTCCTAATGATGGACAGTTTTAGAACCTAATGATGGACACTTACTAGCTCTTTATAGTGGACATGATGTACCTCTTAATGTGTCCATATTAAATAAAAAGTTACTTTTGTAGTATTGTCTTGACTATATACATGTCTCTTAATGATGAACAGTTTCAGAACCCAATGATGGACGCTCTTTAGCTCTTTATAGTGGACATGGTCTAGCTCTGAATGTATCCATATTAAATAATATTGGAGCATTGTCATAATTATATACTCCCAGACGGGGGCACTCATCCTTTCTTACTACTTGTCTACCACCAATGGGTTGATAATCGGAGACCTATGTGGGATAGCAGTTGGTTGGCTAGGAAAGGATGTGATGGTAGTACTTGAGATAAATACCAGGAATCCATTGTTAGATGCTCAAGCTAGTGGGATAAAGCGGAAAAAGTGTTGAAATCGGCATAAAACTCCATCCAATCAATCTTTCATTTAGCCAGTTTCAATGAGATTTCTGGCTGGAAAAAGAGGGATTCCACATATTTCACCCCAAAATGATTCCTGGGCATGGCTGAAATTATGTAAAAGTGGAGTAAAACCCCTTCAATTCATAATAATTATATAAATGTCTCCTTGTGTAGGATGTTGAAACCCCATGCCTGCCTCGTCTGGAATATGTTTTTCTAGGTGCGGACAAGTTCATTTTGCAAGACCACTTGTCCTTGGACAAATAAAAAAAAAGGGCAAATTTTAGAATGGCACTTAAAAGATTAAATTGATCAATAATTTATTGTTTGTATCAAAGAATAGAAAACATTGTTTTCAATGTTTTCTCAAAATCTATCTTTTCGATTTCTTGTTGACAAGTTCATTTTCATCCTGGACTAGTATAAGATCACACTTTATTTGTGATGGCACAAGTGGAGAAAATCTATTGCTGTATTTCCACATCCCTACTAATGATTAACTGTTTCAGAACCTAATTATGGACACTTAGTAGCTCTTAATAGTGGACATGGTGTAGCTCTTAATGTGTCCATATTTAATGAAAAGTTAATTTCGTAGTATTGTTTTCATTATATACATGTCTCCTAATGATGGACAGTTTTAGAACCTAATGATGGACAGTTTTAGAACCTAATGATGGACACTTACTAGCTCTTTATAGTGGACATGATGTACCTCTTAATGTGTCCATATTAAATAAAAAGTTACTTTTGTAGTATTGTCTTGACTATATACATGTCTCTTAATACAAACTTTATAGCTCTTGATAGTGGACAAGCTGAGGCCCTCAATCCTTTTTAGCTAAGTAGAGAAAAACATTAAAAAGCATTAAGGGATAACTCTGGCTCATGAGCTGTTCTCAACCTACCATTTGGGTTGCTTTTGGTTTTCTAGGGTAAAGTTTTTCATGCAACATTATCATATCTATGTAAATACTCAAGCTTTTGCTTTGAAATTTGCACATATATTTTGGACCTCTTTGACTTTTTAAACACTTTGACAATGGTTCATGACTTTATACTATTTTATGATCGTTGCTTTACATGATAATGGACACAAATAATTCAACCTTATTATGTAACTATGCAAGACATACAGGCTTGAAAAGTACTTGGCAAATAAGAGACATCTTGAAGAGAACTTTAATTTCAATACATTTGGTCTCCTGATGAACTTAATTGAAAGAACTTGTTAAAATATAAACATGCATGGTTTATATAGGGATTTAACATACTGATAAGGAGAAAAACATTGATGGAACAGGTTAAATTGCTCTTCATGAGCATTTTCGCCTTTTTGCACAATGATTCCCTACACTGTCCAATATTATAAAGCATTATATGTCAGAAAAGGGATGAAAGAATAAGTCCTTGAAAATGAGTATTTATGATGGTGAAAAATCCCTAAATAGACCTTTAATTTTGAATCACTACTTTCCTGTATTGAACCTGCTTTTAATCCTTAAAATGATATCATTTTTTTCAGTTAAACTAAAAAAGAAAGTAAACACTCTGAACACATTAAGGACCGACTTTCAGTGGTGTATTGAGAAACAGCTACAGTCAGACTCGGAACATGAAATAAAAGCCAAAGTGTGTAAGTCCATTTGTGAACTTTACCGAAATCTGAACGACTCTGATGAACAAGGTGATCTGATCAACTCTGTTAATTCGAAAACTGACAGTTGCTGTCACTGGCTTACAAAGAATATTGTGTGTGGTACCTGTGAAGAAATGTCATGGCATAGGTTTCACTGGAATGCAGTTTATGTGAAATACAGAGGAGTTAACCTAGTTTGTCAATTACTTCAATGTGATTAAAGATAGACATATATACCATTAGCATAAAGTTAAGCATATTTTTCTAGAAGTTTTTAAAAATCTTTGACAATTTTGTACGACTTTACTGCAGGAGAAGGTATTCGAAATTCACATGTGTAAGACATAAAGATTATGAATTTGATGATGAAGTGGTGGTGAGTCGTCGTTTGATAGAGGGGGGGATAACACAGTATATGCCGGAATTTGAAAGAAGCCATTGACTGCACTTTTCAATATCGCACATGATTCTGAAAGTGTTAAGCAAAATGAATAAATCTTGAAGATTTCATTAATTGTGTGGTGTTATGTTATTTAAAGAGTTTTGATGTGTTTTGGGCATCACAATTATTTAAGGTAGACTTTCAAATTCGCATACTCAGTTTATATGTCAGTGATAGTGACAATTATTTTATTCGTTGTCATCTAAGTAAATGAATGCTCTGAAAAATAGTATCCATTACTTTAAGGAATTTAACCATTCAAATCACCTTTTACTGATTTTGATCCCCCGCCATTTCCGGTAATGGTCTCCGTCCGTTGTTCTATCGTTCCGAGGTTCCATCACTAAATTTATCTGAAGCATATCTCCTAGAGTATAAAAGCTATCAACTTGAAAATTTGTGGGTGAATAGATGTTATGAAGGAGAAGTGCAGTGCAAAAGAACTACAACTCTTGCTTGCATGATTTTTGAGTTATTGCCCTTTCTTATTTTTAAATACTTGGATTTTGTCCAGAGCAATATCTCCTACTAAAGTATAATAGCTATCAACTTGAAACTTAATGGATGGATATATCTCATTGAGGAGAAGTGCAGTGCTTAATAACTGTAACTTTTACTTGCATAGTTTTCCAGTTTTTGCCCATTGTCATTTTAAAGACTTAGATTATGTAGGGGTTATATCTCTTAAATTACAAAAGAATCCTTAATCTATAATTAGGCTTCAGTTTACCACCAAGCTTTCACGGCAGGGGATGCCAATGTCCGACATGGCTCTTGTAAATCTGTTATTCTTTTATTTTTTATTTTGGCAATATTCCTGGAATGAACCATAGATACACTTAACAACAGAATGGTTTTAGAATGAAATTGAATGAGTGTGTGGAATGAGTTTTGAGTGAAATAAAAGGGAAGTAATCCACTGTAGCTAATTTTGTTCAGAATGAAAAAATTGGCAATATAAATTACCTGCCTTTAATTAAATATGTAAACACGTTCTATAAATAGCTTCCTATTTCTTCAAAAACCAATCAGACGCTTCAGAATTCAGTTATGTCACTGTAATCGCAAATCAGTTCTTGCTTTATTCATTTTAAAGGTAGTTGTTGATTGTATCCAGGGGTGTGGAATTCCCATGCCCGACTTGTCCGACTCGGGCTTTTGTACTTAAGTACAAGTAAATGTTTCTAAGCCACTTGTCCAAGGACAAGTTAATACCAGGGCAAATCTTGGAATGTTACTTAAAAGAATTAAGAGAGAAATCATCCAAATGTTCATATCATAGGGTAGAAAACAGTTTTTAATGAAGAAAATGCTGGATACCAGCATTTTCTTCATCAAAAGGCAATGTTTTTTTCAAATTTTTCTATTAACTCTTTAGCGGACAAGTTCATTTTGATTCTGGACGAGTAGAAAATCCTCTTTTACTTGTCCAGGGACAAGTGGAGAAAACTTGTATTTCCACACCCCTGGTATCTCTTTTAGTAATTATGAGCGTTTTTGATCGATTGGAGTGAGTGTTTGGAATGAACGCATAGAGCGATGAGTAAGCGATTTAGAATTGTTTTCATTGATATGATTGCCAATTTAATGATGTAACTAACTTCAACAACATGAAGTTACAAAATCCATTTAAAAAGGAAACTTTAGATTTTTAATACTTAATTCTTTGACAAATAGCTCTTTGTCAAAAACACTGGTAGCTCATAAGCTGAATGTTAGAACAAAAATCGAAAGCTCCTTATTTTGGACAGCTTGATAGCCCCTAAGCATAATGCCACATAATGCCCCAATGTTGGTCTGTCCGTCGGTACGTCCGTAATGCCGTCCATCCGTCCGTCCGTCCGTCCCCACCTATTTCTCCATAACCCCTGGGTCAAATTGAATGAAACTTACCATGTGAACTCCCTATGATATAGTGATGATGCATCTGTGACGTTTTTTGGATTTGAGGCCTCATCACGGGAAAAGGGGACTTAGGGTAAAAAACAGTTTTTCCCAAATTTCTCCTAGTCTAACAGTCAGAATTTAGTGAAATTTCATATTTGTGTAGCAAATCAGATGCCCTTTACTATAAACAATTTGAAATTAACGTAAAAAAATATATATCATGGATAAAAGGGGGCTTAATGTTTGTTACCTTTACGTAAGCACGTAAATTACAGTTATTCTTTCATTTCTCCAAGTCTTATGCTCAGAATTTGATGAAATTTCACATTTGAGTAGCAAATCAGATGCTCTTTACCCTAAACTATTTGAAATTTGTGTCTTAAAATATGTCATGCAAAAAGGGGGTTTAATGTTTGTTACCTTTATGTTGACTGTATAAGATAACAGCTTATTTGAGTCTTTGAAATCTGACCACAGAGCATATCTCCTAAAGTATAATAGCTATCAACTTGAAACTTTATGGGTGGATAGACCTTATGGAGGAGAAGTGCAGTGCACAAGAACTACAACTCTTGCTTGTATAACTTTGGAGTTATTGCCCTTTGTTATTTTTGATACTTAGATTATGTCTGGAGCATATCTCCTAAAGTAAAATAGCTATCAACTTGAAACTTTATGGGTGGATAGATCTCATGGAGGAGAAGTGCAGTTTACAAGAACTACAACTCTTACTTGCATAATTTTAGAGTTATTGCCCTTTGTTATTTTTGATACTTGGATTTTGTCTTGAGCATATCTCCTAAAGTATAATAGCTATCAACTTGAATATTTATGGGTGGATAGATCTCATGGAGGAGAAGTGCAGTTTACAAGAACTACAACTCTTACTTGCATAATTTTGGAGTTATTGCCCTTTGTTATTTTTGATACTTGGATTTTGTCTTGAGCATATCTCCTAAAGTATGATAGCTATCAACTTGAAACTTTATGGGTGGATAGATCTCATGGAGGAGAAGTGCAATACACCAGAACTATAACTCTTGCTTGCATAATTTTGGAGTTATTGCCCTTCATTATTTTTAATACATTTAATAGGAGGTAAATCTTTGACAGTACAAAAGAATATTTAATCTATTAGGCTTCAGTTTACTATCAAGCTTTTGTGGCGGGGGATGTCCATGTCCAATATGGCTCTTGTTTTTGTGACAATGCCTTATTCGGGGAGCATAATCCGTCTCTGACGGCTCTTGTTTTAATCAAATATGATATTAAAACATTTTTTGTAGATCGTTAAGAAATAGGCTAAAAGTCCACCCTAAAAAACAATCGCGTTTGAAAACTTTTTCGTTTCGAAAAAAATGAACGAAATTGAATAACTATGTAGGATTTTTAAACAAAATGTATAAAGCATTAAAGTAAAATTCTTTTGATAATCAAAATGCAAGAAATATTGTATAGTGCGACATTTTATTGGCGGTATTGTTTGTCTCCATTAATATTGTACACGGAAAGTGTGTGATTTTTCTGTGAAACGGTTTATTTCTGTTGAGATGACTTAAAATATTGATGAATTGATTCTATACGTTTTTTGTACATAAAGTTGAAATAGAAAATAGTTTCTTACATTGTGTTAAAAATTAGTTTATGTGTAAGTAAAAGATATTTCTGAATTAGGGTTTTCAGATGTTTCCTATACAAATTAAAACCGTGCGTTTTTGCGACGGTGGGTTGATATTTGAACACTCATCTACGCTCTCTTCATTCCAACTTTACGTACAAAACCATATATTTAAAGAATCCATAATAAAATATATAACAATATTTCTTCTACTAAAGGAAATAAACATCGTTATGTCTTAAAATTGTCACACTGACGTGTTTTTTTTTTTTTTTAACGTCATGTCATTTTATAAGTATTTCTTAAATATTTCAGGATTAGGGAACCGTACAATACAGTTTCCCTTTGGTTAGGATTTTGCATTCAGTGGTTTTCGTATCACTGCTCTCGCAAGTATAGTATATTGAATGTGATATAAATCATATTTCTGTAATATGTTAACATTTTTTACTTTTAATAACTTCCTTAATATTGTATATTTTACTAATGACTGACGGAATATAAACTATTTTCGTTGCTTTTCCTCGAATTTTAATTGAAAACCATCAATTATACGTTATTTATAAAAGGACGTCATTTGTCACTGTCGTGACCGCCAACTTTTGCCGTTAGGGCTTAGCATGCGAAGTATAATAGGCAGGCCAAAACCACTGAAAGGCTCCGTAGAAATCTTTATCTCTTTTCAAATGCAATACTGAATGCTATCCATATACAGTCAAAACTATGTTAGCGGTCACCTGAGAATAGCGGTCTCACTGCCGTATGCAGCCAGCTCAGGTCCGCCCGCGCAAATTTGCTCTTTAAAGTAACTGTGAATAGCGGCATTCTGTCGTAGGCAGCCGGCGGTCACCCTTATTTGTCTGAATTACACCCATTGTACATCCTCTTAAGCGGTCACGCGAGTCATCAAATTATGACAGGTGACTCGCTGATTAGCGAAAAATCGATAACGCGTCTAGATTATCGTATGCATTTACCGTGACGTTTACCTAATCAACACCTCTACCAATATGTGTTATATGAGTGGCCAGCATATTATTTAATTGATAACGGCAGTAGATTATTCAAATTCTAATTAACCAAACTATTAGACCTTAACATTGTTGTTAGCCCGAACTATCGAAAGATTTATTTGACGAATTAATCTCGGAAGGAATTTCCCTTCGTCAGTCCGGAAGTATTTACTTTTATCAGTATAACCGTTTTTTTTTCTCTTTTTTGCACCAAAAATCGCGTCCTCTTAGGGAAATTAAATGACACACAAATGAAGAAAAATAAATAACAAATTAATAAAATGGACGTTTTTGTGTTTAGTATCGGTTGATTCCGTGGAATCATCGCTGCTTGTCGAAAATGTCTGGGGATTTTCCAAATGACGTCATCTTACGTCGTCAAGCATGCCGGAAAACCCGACCTTGTTTACATCCCGGGCACGTGAAACAAATTGCCGCCAAATCCACAGGAACCCGCCTCTGTGAAAACTATAAACACTAAAAACGTCGTATCTCCAGCGAATTTATACTTTCATGGAATGAACTCGAAATTGTCAATTTCTCTAATGAAAAATAATATATTTTTAGTAATCAAGAATATTATCGGTGTCAAAATCTTGATCATGAGCTTTCTCACATGAAGTTTAATCAATTCTTTTCTGGTCCCTGTGACGAAATGCAACTCGTAAACATGCGCTGATTACATTCCCCAGGTGAGAACATATTAATAGGGAACTTCGGTATGACGTCATAGCCCACTAGCCAATAAAAATGGTTGGCGTTGAATCGCCTCGCTCTATTTAATTTATGTCAATGTTGCCCGATCTAAATCACTTTTTTCGCTTTACTTGGGGAAAAAGGTATCAAAACAATACATTTTTGAAAAGTAAATCATTCGAACTTTTCAGAAAACATGTTTATAAAGAAAATAACACGAATTTAGAATTAATAACCATGCTTTGAAAACACCACTATCAAAAAGGAATAACATCGATTTGGTTGATTTTTTGCAAACATTTATCATTTTTACCGCCGGTTTATCTACATTGTATTAAATCCTGATTATTTTTTTTTTCTTTAATATCTTATTATTATAAAAAAAAAAATAGGTTTATGTTTTGTTTGTTTATGCAAACAAAATCGTTCGGTAAATCGGCATTGATAGTCTTTCCCAATCATTCAAAATTTAGCCATTATATATCTAACACTATAACAAAATATTTCGGCATGTTACAATTTTCCATAGATGCCTAATGACATTCCCTAATTAGGGAATATTGATTCTCGATTGACAAGTGGTGTCATTATCGATTATTTGTTAGACAAACCCTTTCACCTTGTTGAAAACAGTGAAAAGGTATTCGATTTGGGCTAATTGACCTGTTTAAATACAAAATGTTCACACTGAAGATTTTTTATGGTACTAAGAATGTTCCATGACCGACTGACGTATGAATTCAAAGTCGGCTAGTAAGACAGGCGGACGGACAGACGGACAAACAGACGGAACGACGAACAAACTAACGAACGAAATTACAAACAAACGAATGGACGGAAGGACGGACGGATGGACGGACAGATGGATGGATGGACGGATAAAAGGACGGGTGGATTGATGTATGGAAGGACGGATGGTGGATTGATTGATTGATTGCATGGAGTTTAACGCCGCTTTCAACATTATTTCAGTCAAGTTATATCGCGGCGGCTGGAGCATGGATTCCTGGTATTTCTCTCACCAGTACAACCATCACATGCTTTCCTAGCCTCCAGCTGCTATCACACATAGGTCTACGATTTATCAACCCATTGGTGAGAGACAAATAGTTGGAAAGAATGAGTGCCGCAGTCGGGGATCGGACCCGGGACCTCTAAATTGACAGTCCGACGCGCTACCAACAGCGCTATTACGGCGGCGACGGACGGATGTATGGATGGACGGTCGGACGGACAGATGGATGTATGGACGGATGAATGGAGGAATGGTTGGACAATTGGAGGGAGGGATGGATGGATGAATGAATGAATGAATGAATGAATGAATGAATGAATGAATGAATGAATGAATATAGTAAGTTATAAATGAATTTGATTTTATCATTTCGAAAACACTTGCAGTGGTTGATACAGGATTTCTGTATAGAGGTTTGGAACATATAATATAGATGGTGTCTTTTCCTATAAGTGCCCAGTTAAAATTGAATTTCTCTATGATAATTTAATGACACATCTTCGACCCCTCACTGCAATCCCCCTCAGGATCCGTCAATAATTTGATTGGTTGAAATTCTACACTTTTGCTAATTATTACAAATATTACAAAAAGTATGCGTTTGAGTGACTGTAATAGTTCTATTATATCAACGAGATGGCCTTCGGAGGATTGTAATCAGTCAAATGTTGCAATTCTATAGTATCAATGTTTTGAAGCTTGAGGAATATTTTGACTTTTTATATGACAGCATGTTATTTCTATGTCTGATTAAGCAAAATATTTGATGTGTAAACCAAGCTTTCACACATTGGGCTCAAAGACTAGTTGTGTCATACTGAAAGCAACCAATCAGTGGCAAATAACATGGCTTGATTGATGCAGATCAAAGAAAATTAGGAATGTGGTATAAAACGTTGTGTAAGTAAGGGCAATCTTAATGACCCGTGCACGTGTGTGGGATAGGCGACTACCGTTTTATGACATTGACAATATTGATTGGCGCATCCGTTTATGGTAAGATCAAAGAGATTTGCCGTGTAGTATAGATTATTGGGTTAGGAATGACAACCTGTATGACACATGTTTGTGTGATGAGTGCCGAAAATGTTTTTCATGTCCCATAATGTAAACTCTCTGTTAGGGTTTTTGTACCTAACAGTATGTGTTCGAAAAGCCGTTTCATCCGAATATCTTGGATTTGCAACGTTCGCTTATTATCTAACATGACCTTAATTTCTAAACGTGTGTGTGTTTTCATTTTTATCAATTTGGATTTAATATTTAGATAGCTTTGGACGATTCTCAATATTCCTAGGTTAAAATGACTGGATTTATGTTGTTAAGACCATTAAGGAACTTACAAAACTTAAATCTATGTTTGGATGTTCTTAGACGGGATGAATATCGTTACTGAGATAAAAAAAAATAAATAAAAAATCAGCATTGAAATTCAAACTAACATATTTCATTGCTGTGTGGCCAAAATGCCGTAAATACAGCTTTATTCGTGTCCCATTTCCGATACTTTGGTTGCTCAACTACGAATCATTTGGATTCGTATGACTCTCCGGGTGGTTATATTTCGACACAAATTATTCGTTTCAAAGACATTGTCACATGATGACAACTGCATAGCAAGAAGAAGGGGTGATTTATCTACATTTTGACACCTTCATCACTTGGAATAAATCATTACAAATGTATAATTTTACTACTTGAAAATTGGATTTTTTGCTCTTTGTGTATGTAAAAATGGTTGGAAACGCCAACCACTCATATTTTGATGACGTCATCACTACCTGTGCCGAAGTCCCCTATAGTGAATGACCAAAACATCGTAAATACCGCTATTCAAGAATTATTTACATTGTTTTGGTCTCCTATTGCCGATTTTGATATAAAATCTTTTTGATACGAATAGTACATGTTCGGTGTGCCATCCGATGGAGTTATGATATTAGCCATTTTTGTTCGTCTCGACGACCGCCGGCGCGGGGGGTGGGGGGGGGGTAGATTTTCCGTTAAGCGGTCAACTCCCGTATGCGGCCGATTTTGCTTTGTCCCGTGGGTGGCCCCTATTGACAGTTTTGACTGTAATAATCTTGTACGTACATGTTCTAAGGAAAATCAATGAAGCTGACTGTCTAGTCACCGGAATTTTATAATAAAAGTAAACAGGACGAGGTGAGATGTAACATAGACAACATGCGTCGTGGAATGATGAGAAAAGTCGCACCATGAAACCAGCAGAAACTTCATATCGAAGGAGGTTAGGGAAGAAGAATAAGACACTCCACAACTTCAGAGCCAGGATACATAATCAGAGCCAATCCACATAATCGGAACCAAACTATTTTCTTTGAATTATCTCATATTGTAGGCAAGTATATTGAGGTAGAGTATTGTGGTTGTTTTGTTAAACTCGTGCATACTGAAAACAATAGTATACGTTATTAATCTTGTCCAGAATATTGCATTTTGGAGGTAAAACCACGTGTTTTGATATTCCTGGCTAAAGATTGCTCTGAGAAGAAATCATTTTTAACAAAAACCAACGAGCGTTTTTACAGATCTTGAGTACGTTAACGTGGCAAAATGTATAACTGGTCAAATAGCATTCGACTTTTTAATGATTAATGAATAAAATCTGATATAAATGAGGATGTTTTGACACCTATCCCATTTTTTCAGTCCAAAAATGAAATGTTAACATCTACATAATCGGAGACGCACGTGGAGCGGAAGTTCCACACATGATTTTGAAAGCGGAGCCAGTGGCTCCGATTATGGACATCACCCCCCGTGATTTATATGTACTGACTTCAAATTTATTCATAATGTTTATCTCCATATGAAGTTACATGCCTGCATTATTGAAGATCCAACTATGATTGGATGCTGAATTATCTCCCCTTATTAGTCCCCCACGGTTACCGGTTGGATGACTATAGGTTTGCTCGATTCCGTCTGTCCGTCCGTCTGTCTGTCCGTCCATCCCTCCGTCTGTCCGTCACGCTTTTGTCCGGGCTATATCTTCTAAACCATATGTGCTAGCAACTGTAAAACTTGGTACACTTATAGATCTTATTGAGGAGAAGTGTCATGTTCATGAACCGTTCCTCTGCCACTCCCACTTTTTGAGTTATTGCCCTTTGTTGTTTTTACCCTTACATTCTTATCCGGATCATATCTTCTAAACCATATGTGCTAGCAACTTCAAACTTGGTACACTAACAGATCTCATTGAGGAGAAGTGTCATGTTCAAGAAACGTTACTCTGCCACGCCCACTTTTTGAGTTATTGCCCTTTGTTTTTTTTAGCCTTAGGTTCTTGTCCGGAACATATCTCCTAAACCATAAGCCCTAGCAACTTCAAACTTGGTACACTTATATATCTCATTGAGGAGAAGTGTCATGTTCAAGAACTGTTACTCTGCCACACCCACTTTTTGAGTTATTGCCCTTTGTTGTTTTTACCCTTACATTCTTGTCCGGGCTATATCTTCTAAATCATATGTGCTAGCAATTTCAAACTTGGTACACTTATAGATCTCATTTAGGAGAAGTGTCATGTTTAAGAACCGTTCCTCTGCCACGCCCACTTTTTGAGTTATTGCCCTTTGTTGTTTTTACTCTTACATTCTTGTTCGGAACATATCTCCTAAACTATGTGTGCTAGCAACTTCAAACTTTGTACACTTATAGATCTCATAAAGGAGAAGTGTCATGTTCAAGATCCATAACTCTGCCACACCCACTTTTTGAGTTATTGCCCTTTGTTTTTTTTTTGGCCTTACATTCTTGTGGGGATCATATATCCTAAACTATAAGTGCTAGCAACTTCAAGGTTGGTACACTTATAGGTCTTATTGAGGACAAGTGTCATGTTCAAGAACTGTTATTCTGCAACGCCCTTTTTTTGAGTTATTGCCCTTTGTTGTTTTTACCCTTACATTTTTGTCCGGATTATATCTCCTAAACCATAAGCCCTAGCAACTTCAAACTTTGTACACTGATAGATCTTATTGAGGACAAGTGACATGTACAAGAACTGTTACTCTGCCATACCCACTTTTTGAGTTATTGCCCTTTGTTGTTTTTAGTCTTACATTCTTGTCCGGATAATATCTCCTAAACTATAATCGCTAGCAACTTTAAACTTTGTACATGTATAGATCTTATTAAGGACAATTGTCATGTACAAGAACAGTTACTCTGCCACACCCACTTTTTGAGTTATTGCCCTTTGTATTTTTTACCGTACATATCTTCTAAACCATATGTGCTAGAAACTTCAAACTTGCTACACTTATAGATATCATTGAGAACAAGTGTCATGTACAAGAACTGTCACTCTGCCATGTCCACTTTTTGAGTTATTGCCCTTTGTTGTTTCTATCCTTACATTTTTGTCCCGTACTTATCTCCTAAACCATAAGCCCTAGCAACTTCAACTTTGTACACTGTTAGATCTCATTGAGAAGAAGTGTAATGCACAAGAACTGTTACTCTGCCACACATCCACTTTTTTAATTATTGTCCGTTGTTGTTTTTAGCTCACCTGAGCACAAAGTGCTCAAGGTGAGCTATTGGGATCGTAGAATGTCCGTCGTGCGTCGTCCGTCGTCCGTCGTCCACAATTTCTTTAAACATCTTCTCCTCTTAAACCAGTGGGCCAATCTTGATGAAACTTGGCAGGGATGTTCCTTGGGTCAAGCTCTACCAAAGTTGTTCAAATAAATGAAATCCATCCTTAACTTTCCCTTTACCCTTAACAAAAAGGGTGAAAATATGAAAATCTTTAAAAATCTTCTTCTCTGAAACCAGAAGGCAGACACCTTTCATATTTGGTATGTAGCATCATCTAGTAGACCTCTACCAAGTTTGTTCATATCAAGACCCTAGGGTCATATTTGGGCTTTGCCCGGGCGCAACCCTTTTTACATAGAATCAAAGAGCGAAAATCTTTAAAAATCTTCTTCTCTGTAACCAGATGGCAGACAGCTTTAATATTTGGTGTGTAGCATGCCCTAGAGGGCCTCTACCAAGTTTGTTCATATCAAGACCCTTGGGGCATATTTGGGCTTTGCACGGGTGCATCCCTTTATCTCTAATGAGCGAGAAGGGTAAAAAAATGAAAATCTTTCAAAAATCTTCTTCTATGAAACTAGAAGGCAGACAGCTTTCATATTTGGTATGTAGCATCATCTAGTGGACCTCTACCAAGTTTGTTCATATCAAGACCCTAGGATCATATTTGGGCTCCACCCGGGCGCAACCTTTTTTACATAGAATCAAAGAGCGAAAATCTTTTAAAATCTTCTGTCATTAATCAAAACCAGAGGGCACACTGCTTTCATTTTTTGGTATGTAGCATCATCTTGTTGGTCCCTACCAAGTTTGTTCATTTCAAGCCCCTTGGGTCATATTTGGGCTCCACCCTGGTGCATCCCTTTCAGCTTATCTGAGCACGATGGGTGAAAATGGGAAAACCTTCAAAAATCTTCTTCTCTGCTTCTTTTTGACATCTGCCTATCTAATTAATGTGATGTCTCAGGGATCACAGAGACTCAGGTGAGCGATCTAGGACCATCTTGGTCCTCTTGTTTATCCTGACATTTTTGTCCGGACCATATCTCCTGGGCCATCAGTGCTAGCAACTTCAAACTTGGTACACTTATAGATCTCATTAAGGACAAGTGGCATGTACAAGAATCATTCTTCTCCGCCCACTTTTGGAGTTTTTGCCATTGGTTGTTTTGACTCTTATATTTTTGTTTGGGACATTTTGTTCAAAACCTAATGTGCTAGGAACTTCAAATTTTGTATACAGTTATAGATCTAGTTAGTAGGAGATATATTATAAGAAAGGATTTTGTGTTATCCGGTGGGGGACTCCTGTATTGCATTGCAATACGACGTGCACTTGTTTCATTTTGACAGGTGTGGAACAGTTTACTTCTGAAGATGACCTTAAAGCAGTTATTGAGTCACCTGGCTAGTCTGAGTCGACGGGGATTTTTAACCATTCCAAATAAAGGTGCTAAGCCTGATCCTCTGTCGAAGCAGATACAAGAGCGAGTGCTGGAAAAGATAAGGGACAAAGCTGCCATTGAACAAGAAAAGTAAGTGACTGTTTTATTGTCTGTAGCTACCAGTATTTCTTATGGCCCCCTTCAAAGAAGAGAGGGCATATGGGTTTGACACTAAGGGGAGTCTGGGAGTCCGAAACTCCTTATTTTGTGGACAGGACTCCTTTACTTTGCAAGTTAAGAGTCTGATGGACTCATTGGTCACAGAATGTTTCCTCAAACAAATGATGAGAGAAATGACCTTTAAATTTTTACCCATGAACTCTATTTTTTCTAAGTTTCAGTTCTCTTTGAAACTAAAGTTGCTGCAAACAACAATAATTAGTTGTATCTACTAATTATTTAAACAGAAAACCTTAATAATTATGGGGAAATTATTGTGGAAAAGAAGAAATTACTTGATACTTGCAATTTCTTCTTTTCAACAATTTCCTCTCCAAAATATGAAAATTTGGACTCCCTGATTTAAGCTTGGACTCCTTTATTTCATAATTTGGGAGTCTGTTTGACTCCTTTTCCCTAGCCGTTAGTGTCAAACCCTGCATATTTCTTAGCACTGTTTTGTCAGTTCATCTGTCTGTCTGGTTTACTTTTGTTGATTGATTTAGTTTGTGACCATATTCATATTTTTATGCAGCACTTGGAAAGATTGGGGCATATTGTTTTACCATTTTCTGTCCGTCTTTTTGCCTGCCCATTTGTCTTTTTTGTGCAGAACTTTTTTAATCTTTTAAAGACTATTTCAGATACAATGCTCTTATTTGGTATGATGATACGTCTTGATAATGTGCATCTACAGTATTAGTTATACGGTTTCTTGCCAGGGTATATGACGATTTATTCTCGGCTGGAAAAATGATGTCACCCGAGCCGTAGGCGAGGGTTGACATCATTTTTACTGCCGGGAATAAATCGTCATATACCCAGGCAAGAAACCGTATTACGAATTTATTATACTTCAAAGTTTTAGGGCCAAATATCTGCCTTTTGCCTATTTTAAACGTTCGTATAAACCGATTTCTTTTAAACCACCAATATCCCTTGATGCGCCCCTATGAAAAGTAAACATGTACAAAGTGACGTCATGTATAGTTGTGACGTCACACTACTACACTCTGTGCTATTGTGATATGTAAGCGTTTGTTGGCTGAAACTGCGAGAAACTTGGCACTTTAAATGGACAGATTTGTACAAATTTAAGGTTTTTATTGACATCTATATCATTTTTTATTTGCAAATTATTAACTGACATCCTTTTCAACTGTATCGTAGTGTTTATATTCGGGTCGTGTTATCAGCGAAGCGAGAGAAACATGGCTGCCATTACCGTTTCGATTTTTTGTCTATGTTAACGTCGAGGCGCCTTAAGGAAACATTAGAGGTAATACCGGAGCGGCCGTAGCTATCAATGTTTGTCAGGTCAGCATTAACCAATGAAAATGCTAGAATTTTCTTTGCAGTATAATAATTAACAAGGTCATGTGACAAAGTCACGGTCATTTGTCAAGGTCAAAGTTTTGAAATATTGCAGTTTTTGGGGCATTCGTGTTTCACAGACACATCTCGTTGTATTCTTAGAGTTTCTTACTTGAAATAACTTTTTGATTTTGTGACAATTCTGTCCCTTGTCCATTTTACTCTTGCTCAACATATTTGGATCACAGTCTTTTATATATAACTCGTCGCGATATAACTGAAAGAATGTTGAAAGCGACGTAAAACCCCAATTCAAATCAAATTTTATATGTAACCCTAACATAGTATATGTATTTTTAATAAGACCTACATTGCGGTAGTGAAAAAAACCCATTGAATATTTTTTGAAATTACACTGGTGTTATTACACTAGTGGAATAACTATGCAAATGAGCTACTAACAAAAAGCAACATCTTTATGAAAATGATGTCATATAATGCATTTGTTGATGTCATTTCACAAACATTATATATTTCGTAGAAAAACTGGAATCAATAAATATCTGGAAATTCTATCCCCAAAATTCAGGTCATATTGTAAATAGAACATTAAATTTGTGCTCATTAAATACTGAATTTATTAAACTTGTCATCTAAAACAGATTAAAACTCGATGCAGCTTCGTTTGCATCTGTTTATAGATGACTTGTTTAATAAATTTGGTATACAATGACCACTTATTCAATATCCTCTAAATTATTGATTTTCCAAGGAAAACTTTTTGGGAATTTAACTAGTCTGTATCAATATCAGCTTGCGTGTGACATTTCCAACAATTTCAGACTTGGATTATTCTCTATATTTCCACAGGCAATGTCTGATTGGAGTCTTCAATATGTGCTACATACATATAGTGACTAAAGACCTCTAATGATAATTTTTGAATGTTATGAATATACATCGAGGGGTCATTGCAACACTATTGTAAGTGCCTATGAATATATAGGCACTTACAAAAGTGTTGCACTGACCACTTGACATGTACTTTGTGGAATTCAAGGCTGCCAATTTCTTTGGTAGACATATGCAACATTACTTAAAGATAAAGATTCTTAGCTCGGCGTTTTTTGGAAAAAAATCAGATTTGATTTGAATTGGGGTTTTACTTCGCTTTCAAAAATCTTTCAGTTATATCGCGACGACTGGAGCACCTAACGATGGATTCCTGGTATTTCTCACACCAGTACTACCACCACATCCCTTTCCTAGTCTCCAGTTGCTATTCCACATCGAACCCGTGCGAATATAGACCCCTGGATTAGAAGTCCAGCGCACTACCAACTGCGCTATTGCCGCGGCTAGGAAAAAAAAGAAAGTCAGAAGTATTGCTATATCCTGTGTCATCCTCATTGTTATCTTCATTGTTGTCATCATCATGTGAAAACTTTGACATTTTGTGATATCTCTGGTTTTAATAATGGCATTCACTTAAAACTTGGCACATTATGTTCAACATCTAAAGAGCAACTAATACTATCAAAGGGGATATCTCTAGAGGCATTTTGTGCAAATCATGCCCTGTTTCAATCTCAAGTTTTATCCACCATCTAGATCTCAAATGCAGAGTGTAGGCACTCGTAGGCAGTGCTCTTGTTTTTATTCTTTGGCTGTCCTATATCAATTCAATTGAATAACATGTTCATGACAAACTGGTATTAAATTTACTGTTAATTAAATTTTATCCTTCTCCTTTTATTCATAGCATTTTCCAATTTTACACCAAGCTTTGGCGGAGATAAGGACCAGTTTAGCATGCACAGATGTGCAGTCTGAATATTGCCTTAACTGCCTGCTTTGTACTCAAAACGTGAGAAAAATCTTGAAGTGAACCACTTTTTGTGTCGTAAAAAGCGGCAATTTGATTGAAACAGAATTTAAATTCAGCAGGATAAGGGCTTAAATTTTTACCTTTCAGAGTCAGCCCCTATCAGCTCTACATCTCAATACGTGAATATGTCAGAACATTCGCAGACAAGAAAAAGTTCTCAAAATCCGGTAAAGCGGAAGCTGAACCAATGAAAAGAAGTGCTTCAACACAGACGGACGCATCAGGGGACCACTCAACAAAGAAGAAAAAGAAGAAAAAGAAGAAGGGAAAAGGAGAAGATTTTGAAGAAAATGAGAAAATTGGACATGATGCAGAACCAAGCGTGAATGACAAAGCAAAGAAAAATAATCCTGAATTGTTTGATGCTCTACATGCTGCTTTTAGAACTGCTGTAGAGGTTGGTGTTTTGATGTTAATTACCTGGTATATAAAGTCGATGGATTTTGTGTCAGCAAATTTTCAACCCTCAGTTTAGACAGTCATATTAGAAAAGTTTACCCTTGTGATACTGAACTTAAATCATTCATGACAATATGTGCAGTCTGATCTTAGCATATACCACCTGATTATTCTTTTTTAACAAGGAGAGTTGAAAAATTACATGTTTGGAAGAAATACTGAGTCACAATAAGTGCATTCAGTGCTTTTGGCTCTTCGAATTAAATGCAATTTTGTCAAGGTTTTTATTTAGCATGACAAGGATTAATGAATGAGAGAGATTAAAATACTCTGACATCCTAGTACAAAAAGGTCAAAAGTGCCAGTAAAGGCTGTTGGATGCAGATTTTTTATCATACAAAACGATGAATGATAAATTTGTTTTAGCTTGCTTAATCAATCGCAAAGTAAAGAAGGATGCACAGGCTGATCAGAGTCTAAACGTTGCACATTTGTGATATTGTTTGAAATGTCATTTACTGGCTCATATTTTATCTTCATAGAAAAACCTGGTTACCACAGACAAAAGCTATTGTTTAGCAGTAAAAGCCTCGCTGAGTGAACTAAATAAAGGTATACGAGGGATTCCATCTATCTCACCGCTAGAGGTCATGGCACTCATGGCAACGTTCTTAAAAAAGAAGGAAAAGTCCGCTCAGTTTGGATTTTTTACGGCATCCTACTCACCAATGAAATATCCCTCCGACCTTGAAGACTTAATTCAGGAGATTGTGCAGTTGGCAGCTCCAGTAAGTGGTTATTGTTGGTTATATTGATATAATTTTTGTTAATTGAAAAACAAACAGTTTATAAGTAGAAAATATAACCATGAAATTAACATTCCATTGAAGTCAGCAGCTGCGCTTAAACAACTTACCTATCATTTTGTTCATGAGTGGGAGACAAATGACAAATCAGAGTTTTAATGGACACATTTTTGCGAGTCTGAGACTCTCAAATAGGTAACCAGGACCCTCATAACCATCTTATGTAAGGCCCAAAGA
This sequence comes from Fragum whitleyi, assembly GCA_948146395.1. Taxonomy (NCBI): domain Eukaryota; kingdom Metazoa; phylum Mollusca; class Bivalvia; order Cardiida; family Cardiidae; genus Fragum; species Fragum whitleyi. The sequence goes on along the minus strand of OX411543.1, from coordinate 86,183,123 downwards.
CCCTCTTGGGGTTAGATTCAGAAAAGAATTGAAGGCTGTTTAAAATACTCTTCAATTCTATCTTGAAGTTGAGCCCCCAAAAGACAATCCAAATCAAATGCTTTCTTTACCTTTAATCAGGAATTAGCTCTATAGAACCAAGTTTATTTTTTGAAAGAAATAGTCTATATTTAAGGCAACAACTCTCAAACTTTAAAAAAAGACACCTAAGATCCCAATTATGGAGTCCCTTGGTCCCCATTTTCTTGAAATAAGACTAAAACCCTGACAAATTACACAACAATAAAGAAAAGTTTGCCAAGGCAGGGTTCAAACTCTTGACTGCAGGATTGACACCCTATTGCTTTACCACCTGAGCTAACAAGGCTCTGTAGGATTTCAAGGGAGGCAGGTTTTACAAGTCTGAGACTCAAAATTATCCGACGTCCATGCGATAGACCTTCTGAGAAAACCTTAAAAAAGAATTAAAGGCAGTTTTCAATTATTTCCTGAAGTAATGCCCTTTCATATCCAACATTTTCTTTACCTGTAATCAAGGAATAGCTCTAAATTTACATAAAAAACAACAAGATTAATGCTTAAAAGAAATAGTCAACATCAAATACTAGGAGTCCTAAACCTTATAAAGGACCCCAAAAGCCTCAATTACTGAGTTCTTTGGACCCTGTTTTGTTGATGACAGACTTAAAACCTGCCCTTGGTTAAAGACGATAAAACAGTGCAAACAGTTAGCCAATTATAACCCGCTTTGCATGTGCACTTGCATGCAAAGCGGGTATAATTGGCAAACTAGTTGCACCGTTTTGTAATCCTGAATGCAGGGCTGGCTCTGCCTAAGTTGTAATGATGTACATGAACTATTCATCTATCCCCAGGTCCCCAATCTTGCCTGTGATCCCGCTGCCCCAATAAACTGGGCATTAGAAAAGAAGAAGAAATTTGATGTGTTCCTAGTCGTATCTGATGGAAATGAGGCTCGTGGTGAATCATCGCCGGCAGAAAAATTGGAAGAGTATAGACAAACCATGAATCTCCCAAATACAAAGTAAGTGATCTGAAGAAGAAAACATTTACTGTTTATTGACAAAATTCCAAAGATATCAAACACAGTCTCAAATCTTAAGTAATATCCTGTGTACTATTTAAGGCAAAATCATTTTCCACAATATGTTCTATTTTATGACACAATAATTATAACTTATTAAATGGTTTTGCATTGATATCAGCTACATCTTTGAATTTGGACTAGTAGAATAAAATGTTGTTATGTAATTGGTTGAAAATGAAATTGCAGTCAAATTTAAACTCAAAATAAGCATAATATTTAGCCTTTCAAAGGGGGTATAATCCATGTTTTTTGCCCTGACAGGACAGAGGCTAAGTATCTGGTTGTTGCATTTAAGGTAAAGGTTAATCAGCTTTTATTTATAATTACCCAGTTTAATTGTGAGTCGACTTACTCTAAATTGTATATTGGTAACCAAACCCTCGTAACTTCAGCCTAAATAGGCTGAAGTTACGAGGGTTTGGTAACCCAACGATGAAATATGTTCACTTTAACTTAGCACCCTTATTGTTTGGGTTTTAAGGTACAGTTATTTACACGTTCACAACAATTGTCGAGTGACTTTTGAAATATTGAAAAGAAAACAAGCCAAATTACGTCACCGCTAAGCCACACCCTACAAGCTGAATAATAACGCAGAATATCATTTTACTGAAATGTTGTTGTTGAGTACCCAAGTCATTAATTTGGCACTTCATGCTCAGGATACAAAAGTGCTTGCAACTGCATTGAGTAGTTAGAGCTTTGTGTTTTCCCTGAGCACAATGGTGTGCTTGATTGGGGCACTAAAAATAATTTCTGAGTGACATGAAAAGATGACTAGCATAGCAAACAAAGATGATGGATAACATAACACTTATCAAATATGAGTAAAATCTTAACATGGAAAGGGGCCATATAGATTTTTTGCTCAAATGTTCTTGCTTATGCAATAAAGTCTGAAAATACTATTGGATTTACTTGAAACAGTCACAGCTCCTTACGGTGATTGTACATGTAGATTCTAATGATGGTCCTTTTGGAAAATGGGGCTGATCTGTCTGATAACAAGTTCTATGTAAAGAGTGAATAGAAAGCACATGAAAAGGAGACTTATGGATTATAACAAAAAAAGAATTTGAAGGGCAAAGTAGGATTTTAGTCTGACATCAATAAAACGGAGTCCCAAGGTATCAATTATCAGGATTTTAGGGATTCTTTATTGAAGATTTGGAGTCGTTATATTAGGTGTTGACTAATTTTTATGCCCCCGATAGGGAGGCATAATAAATTTGACTTGTCCGTCCGTCCGTCTGTCCGTCCGTCTGTCCGTCCGTCCGTCCGTCCGTCATTCCGTCCGTCATTCCGTCCAAAAACTTTAACATTGGCCATAACTTCCTTATTACTATCAAAGCGGTGTCGGGGGCATTGTCATCTTACAGTGACAGCTCTTGTTTGAAGCTATCATCTATTTATAAATAAATTTATTGCTTAAGGGTAAAAAAGGTGTTGAATTTAATATATATAAAAGTTTTAGGCTCAACCTAAGAAAAGAATTGAAGACTGTTTGAAACCACCTTCTTTTTTCTTTCTGAGGTTGACCTCCAGAGGGTTTATGGGACTCCCCTCAAATAGTTTAGAGGGTCTTGGGGCTAGTTTCATCAAAACATTTAAGATATATTTTTGTCTTACTGCTGACTTTCAAAACAGAATAATCAACAAAAACTTTACATAGGTATTGATCGATTTGTGATAAGTGATTTTTGTCCTAAATATGAGGTAAGTCATCGGTAAGACAAAAATGTGTCAAATGTTTTGGTGAAACAGGCCCCTGGAGACCTTTTTGTAAGTCTCAGACTCTCAAAACCCGCATCCTTTTGGTGCTTCATGTTGATTGCCCAACTACACTATTATTATTTGTTATCGTTTCAGAATGATAATTTGCGGATTGACAGCACCTAAATTAGACTTTGCATGTACACGAGGGATGCTTGATATCGGTGGATTTGATGTAAACGTTCCAACAATAATAAACCAGTTTATACTCAACCAGCTTGACCAATAGTTGAAAGACGACTGTGTTTGTGAATTCCAGAGCTTGTGTGTTCATTGAGCATTTCTAATAACTGTTTTTTAATTTGCGATGGAACATTTTTCCACCAGGTCTGGGGCCTGTTTTACAAAACATCTTTAAATCATTTTTTCCGTACGCCAAAAATAAAAGTTGCTTCTACAGAATTAACTAAATATGGAGTCCTGCCATGCATCACCTCATTAGAATCGTATTCTAAAGACGATTCCATTGAGATATTGCAAGGCTGAATCTAACAACTAATGAAAACACTAGGTACAATTTCTGATTCTGACTTACAATTAAATTTTTTGTAGGAAGTTTATGAAAATGGGCCCCTGATCCCTGGCCAAGGAGTACAACCTTTCTGACATTTTGTCTTCCACTAATGAGTGGATACTTTTAAACTGTTGAGGGATGAGCAGATAGAGACTCAGATAGGATGTTGTGGTACAATGTAGTAAAAATGTGTAAAATACAAAGAGTCCATGGTCAGGTATTCCAGTTGCCATGACTGAGATACTGTTAAAAGGGGCATTAAATCACATTTTCAAACAAGGCAACATTTTGTAAGCAATTTCATAGCACTGTCTTTTTCCATCACCCTTTGTAATTTAGGTGAAAATCTGAAAACTTAGCAGCAACTCATTTGGCTGCTAATCCTTGGGTTGTGAGTACGAACCCTTGCTTGGCCAACATTCATCAGACATTTGTCACCATGTCTGTATGTCTGTCCATCGATTTGTCCTTCCATCTGTCTGTCCACCCTAAGCCTTTTCAATTCTGGACTCTAACTCAAGAACCAGGTCACCAGAATCATGAAACTTCATATAAATGCTGCTTATGACCCAAGGAAGTGCCCTTTGTTTTTGGTTCACATAGGTCAAAGGTCAATGTCAATTGACAAAGTGCTGATGGGGGGTATTAGTCTGCTTTGCGACAGCTCTAGTTTATTCAACTGTCAATAACATATTGCAGCATTGTAAATAATACTGTTTATCATGCAATGAAGCCTGTATTGACCTGATATCTACTGTCCGATAACATAACATGATATCAGGCTGTCTATTTTTAGAAACAATTTGCATACACTTTCACCTGAATTTCTTTGATTTTTAAGGGTTTATCATACTTAAGCACTGAAAAATGATTGCATGATTAATAGAATAACATGTTAGTGTCTTAAAACATGAATGTTATCAGGTCTTGGCTGTGAGAAATCGTCATAATAAATTCTCCCAACCTCGACCAGATAACATTGTTATTTTTAGACACTAACATGTTATTCTCTATGTATAGAAATGAAAAACTGAGTATGCCAGGGTTTAGGCATGACTACAACAAAATGGGGTTCCAAGGACTCAATAGCTAGGTCCTTTCTAAAGAATTCTGAGTCCCTGCTTTAGATATTCTCATGTTTTTGTGTAAATGATCAAACATTCTCTGAATTAGACTGCACAAGTTATTGGATAGATATGTTCCTTTTAAGATGAATTTCAGAAATGGAATTGAAGGCTGTTTGAAACAACCTTCAATTGAAGGCTGTTTGAAACAACCTTCAATTCTTTTTTGAAGTTGATCCTAAGAGCGTCCATCAGACTTTCATCAGATTGTTTTGACTGTCCTGAGAGTCTCAGATACACTTATCCTGCATCCTTTAACACTCTCCTGTTTTACAAAATTTTGGACCTGTCCAAATTCAAAGTTTTTGCAGACGAAAATTTAAAGTGGATTTAATTTGAAAAATAACCATTCAGTAGGGCAGAAAATAGTGTGGAAAAAGAAAAAATTGCTTGTCAAGCAATTTCTTCTTTTTTTCACAATGTTTTCTCAATCATAAAATCACAGGTACGTGAAAAGCAGGAATTAAACAGCAAAGGGTTAAACCTTGGTATATCACTAATCCTGCACTATCCCTGGTAAATGGCTATTGACTTGGTGATATTGGGTAATTGAAAAATTCGGATGCACAGCTTTAGGTTTGGCCATTTTGCATTAAAACTGCCATTTTCACAAAATCTAGAGCCAAAGAGGTTTTAACAAATCTGTCTTTAGCAGACACATTATATTTAAATCAGAAAGGTGTTATGTTCCTACAAAGATTTTTTTTATTTACATTTTGCAATGGAAAGTCTTGAAAGAAGAAATGCTGATGAATACATGCCAAGCCATTGTTTGATTTATTTACTTGTGCTTTTTACATATGTTGATAAAAATTATAGAATTATGGGCATTACAAGATGCTGAAATTTGAAAATATTGGTTTTGATAATCAAAAGTGAATGAAATATGCTGCCAGTGACTCTGGAAATATCTTTTTGATAAACTAATCTAGAGTTTAAAAAAACAAAAGCACAATCGATTGGTTCCAATGCTTGGCTGCAGGTGCTAGATTATGCATAAATTCTAAGGTGAAAAAGGAGTATAACTCATAAAAAATGCTTTTAGAGTTATCCCCCTTGATTGCCTGGATAGCTCTTGTTATGGTGATGATACGTGCCATGGTTCATGAAGATATATAACAGAAACAGCAGAACTTTTAATTTTGTTACGCCAACACCAATGATGCAAAGGTGATCACAATACCCTTTTTTCTCTTAAAACTATTGAGCATTTATCAAGCTCAAGTTCCAAATAAATTATGTAGACTTTGATCAGTTTGTAAATATGTGCAGGCTGATCGTCAATATGATGAGAGCATATTAATTATTGTTGTCCATCTATCCATCCGTCTGTTTGTCTTCTAAACAAAACCCAAAACTTGATACATGTATTGGCTATTACTTCAAGGCTATTCAAGATACATAGCTCTGTTTTGGCATGCTGATAGATACTGACATTACGCATCAGCAGATACCAAGGTTTATGTCATGTGACTAGGTCGATATCATCTTTTAAGGTCAAAGTTTGAAAAAAATACCTTGGGGGGGGGTTTGTCATTTGTGTTTCACCAACACATTGTGTTATCCCTCCTGTAATAAATACAATTATTACGGTTTCGGCATGACACAGTCATGTCAAACAAAGTAATTGGACATGAAAATGAGCCAGTGTGCGACATTTCTAACAGCACCATGTATGCATGATGCATATACATTGAGCAGCCTGGAAGACCACACAGAGGATTTGATATATCCAATTGTGAACAGTTTCTCTGAGTCAAAAGCGCTTATTTATGAATGCAGCAAAGATTATGATGACATTAGAAATTGTTGGAAATGTCACACACAGGCTAAATTTCTTTATTTCATTTTGGCTTTTTATGGCATAAATACAAGTTTATTTATGGTCTTGAGGTTGCCGTTGTTGTGGGAAAACTGATATTTCATCTCTGGTTTTGCCATATGAAGTTAAGCTCACTGCCAAAATAGCAATCTACACTATCAAGGTGGATAACTCTTACTGCACTTATTCTTGTAAAAATCCTGCTTAATTTTAAACTTGGATTTTTAATCCACAATGACGCACCCAGCAGTCCAGTGTAAGCTTTGGTATGCAGTGCTCCTGTTTATGATTTTGTATACTGGAAAACGACAACGGCAAAAAAATTATTTCATTTCGTATGAATTACTCCTTTGTCCTGTGATTAAGCTTTGATATAGAAACCTCATCAATTTGTGTTCATTTGATTTGTATACTACAATTTGTATTGTAATATTCTTTATTTTAACTTTCAATATTACATGGGCTAGTGGTTAATGAAGCAAATGATAATGTGTTAATCTTAGGCCCTTAATTTGTGAATTGAACCTGAAAAAAAGAGTGTGTCATTCGTTATTTGTTTGCTGAGCAATAGCTATAAGTTTTATTCCATGGCAATTATCATCTAGTGAAAAATTGAAGGGTCTGTAAAAAAAATGTCATAAGTGCATATAGACTTAGGTTTGTTAGACCCCCCCCCCCCCCCCCCCCTCCCAAAAAAGTATGTTTCAGGGGTACATAGTAGTCAGCCAGTCAGTTGGTCCATCTGTAGCTTTTTGACTCCCCTCAATTTTTCAGTAACTATTGGGAAACTTCATTCAAATTTTACAGATGTTATCAGTATCAAGCTGAGATGTACAAGTGAAATTTTGGTTACAATCTAGTGACTTTTGACAGAATTATGGCCCTTTGGTGGAAAAGGCTTTTCATTATTGACAAGCATATGTAGGGGGGTATTAGACCGCTTTGTGACAGTCTAGTTGGGTCCTGATTTTGAATGCTTTTCAGGTTCTGTACTTTTTCTGAGTGAAAAGTAACTCAGTATTGCTTCTTTCAACATAGCAGTTTAAATAAGTGCAGTTTGAATGAAACAATTCTAAATAAAAAAAAAATAGCTTATGTCGAGAATTATGCAATTTTATATAGCCACTTTTGGCTGTTCAGAAAGCTCAATGTCTGCATTGAATAAGATTGTTGAAATGTCATACGTACGCTCATTGATCTATTTAAAGTTATCTCTACATTATCTATCACAATATTTTCTTATGTAATACACTGTCTGTTTGAATGAAATACCATGTAGATGCATCAATGAAATTTATTTGGGATATGTGACCTAACATGCCATGAAAATGGAGGGATCATCTTGGTACCCCATGAAGGAAATAAGTGACCTGTCACACAAAAAAGGGACCATCTGGGAATTACGTAAAAAAGATATTTGTAAAAGAAATTGGATCCAGCATAGGTCAATCAGATGGTAAATGCTGAAATAATAATATAGGAAGATAGAATGATTATTCTAGGTTCAGAATATTTATAATTTACGAAAAATTACAACTCTGGTCAGTCTGCACAGATTGTGCAGTCTGACCAGTGTCATCATTTTTCGCACTTCCCAGAGTATCCCTGTTTGTATGACGGGTCACATTTGGAAAAGACATTAGATTTGGAGGAGCCAACGAGAGCCTGTATTTTGGTAGACAAATCATTCTATTTAACCAGATATAGAAAATCTCAGAGCTACAGCTAAAGGGGGTATTTTGGTTTCAAATCTGAATATTTCATTATTCCTTACTTAAACCCTTTATTGTTGGTACTCATTTGAAACACTTCATGGATACCTTTCATATGAGTACCTACAACATAGAGTTACATTGTGAAATAAAGATTTTAGACAGCTTTTTCCCCCTGAATCTTACAAAGTCTTGAGATTTTCACATGGTCAGCTAGGCTGTAAGCATGGTCTTACTTAGGTGGATACTTCCACTTTGATCCCTTTTTACATGATGGGTTGCATATGTTAATGATGAAATTAGTTTCATTTACGGATTCTTTTTAATATGGAATGAATATGGGTTGTATTTGACAAAGCAATGTTAATGCATAATTTGTGCAAGTAATTGATCTGAAATTTATTAAGTTTTAGAATATTTGACACTCTACTGAAGTAATTGCTTTATCCCTTGTCAGGATGAATATATCCCTTGGGGGATATTCCTGCTTTGAAGGAGGTTTAGACAAAGATCAGCCTGCACATATGTCCACTCTGATCTTAGTCTATACCATCCCATTTTCCTTTTTAAACCAGAAGGATGAATACTGTGTTTCCATTGCTTTCAGCACTTGAAATTAATTGCAATATTGCTAAAAAATGTCTTTTTTAGAATGGCAAGGGTTAATATAGATCTCAAGCTAAATCTTTCCTGATTTTAATACGCCTCCAGAGGCGGACGTATATTGGCATCATCTTCTCCGTCCGTCCGTCTGTCCGTCCATCCGTCCGTCCACTTTTCTTGTCAACACAACTCCTCCTAAGTTTTTGGCTGGATCTTCTTGAAACTTGGTCAATGTTATCACCTCAATTGGTAGATGTGCATGAAGGAAGTATTTTACGGTTCGTTGATTTTTGCCTGAGTTGTGCCCCTTAAAAACTTAGTCTCTGGGTCCACTTTTCTTGTCAACGCAACTCCTCCTAAGTTTCTAGCTGGATCTTCTTGAAATTTGGTCAATGTTATCACCTCAATTGGTAGATGTGCATGAAGGAAGGATTTTATGGTTCGTTGATTTTTGCCTGAGTTATGCCCCTTAAAAACTTAGTCTCTGGGTCCACTTTTCTTGTCAACGCAACTCCTAAGTTTCTGGCTGGATCTACTTGAAACTAAGTCAATGTTATCACCTTAATTGGTAGATGTGCATGAAGGAAGGATTTTATGGTTTTGTTGATTTTTGCCTGAGTTATGCCCCTTAAAAACTTAGTCTCTGGGGCTTATTGCCTCAGTTATGCCTCCTTAAAATTTAGCCTCTGGGGCTTATTGAAATTGCAGCCTTGTGAATGCAACCAACGGAAATTGGTAGATGAGCATGAAGTTTGGATTTTATGGTTCATTAAATTTACCCTAAAGTATGCCCCCTTAAAACTTAGTATCTAGGGCTTATTGAAATTGCAGTCCTTTGAACGCAACTCCTCCTTACTTTTTATCCCCCGCCGTTTTTGGCGAGGGGAAATAGTAATGCTCTCCGTCCGTCATTCCGTCCTTCCGTCACTAAACTTGTGCGGAGCATATCACCTTAAGTATAATAGCTATCAACTTGAAACTTTATGGGTGGATAGATCTCATGGAGGAGAAGTGCAGTGCACAAGAACTAAAACCTTTGCTTGCATGATTTTGGAGTTATTTCCCTTTGTTATTTTTAAGACTTACATTTTGTCCGCAGCATATCTCCTAAAGTATAATAGCTATCAACTTGAAACTTTATGGATGGATAGATCTCAAGCAGGAGAAGTGCAGTACACAAGGACTACAACTCTTGCTTGCATAATTTTGGAGTTATTGCCCTGTTATTTTTAAGACTTAGATTTTGTCTTGAGCATATCTCCTAAAGTATAATAGCTATCAACTTGAAACTTTATTGGTGGATAGATCTCATGGAAGAGGAGTGCAGTGCACAAGAACTATAACTCTTGCTTGCATAATTTTGGAGTTATTGCCCTTTGTTATTTTAAAGACTTAGATTTTGTAGGGGCTTAATTTCTTAAAGTAGAACCCTTAATCTATTAGGCTTCAGTTTACTATCAAGCTTTCTCGGCGGGGGATGGCCATGTCCGACATGGCTCTTGTTGTCTTTATTTAAATGAAACTTGGTCAATGTCATCACCATAATTTGTAGATGTACATGGATCAAGGATTTATGGCTCATTTATTTCCCTAAATTATGCCCCCTTAAAACTTAGTGTCTGTGGCTTATTGAAATTGCAGCCTTGTGAAGGCATCTCCTCCTAAGTTTTTGTCTTGATTTAAATGAAACTTGGTCATTTTGAATTTGGTTCTGTCAAAATAAGTAGTGTCTACAATTATTTTCGTGAAACAGCAGCAAAGTGGCGGCGTATTTTGTGACGATGGCACTCTTGTTCCTCTTTTATATTATTTTAAGTCATTTTTAAGTATTTAAGGTCCTTTAGCAAATTTTAATTAATGCTATTAAATTTAACCTTTTTACTCTTCTCATGCCGTTCAATGATTGATTGATTGATTGATTGATCGAATGGAGTTTAACGCCGCTTTCAAAATTTTTTCAATTATATCACGGCGGCTGGAGCACCTAAAAATGGTTTCCTACTGTTTCTCTTACCAGTACATCCATCACATCCTTTTCTAGCCTCCAGCTGCTATCTCACATAGGTCTAAGATTATCAACCCATTGGTGAGAGACAAATAGTCAGAAAGAATGATCAATCAATTCATGGCAAGTCTCTGCTGTGTGTGCATTCATCTGTAAACTTATTCTTTACCAATCCAAGAATTTAAATCAGTGGAATAACATTTCTTTAGTAGGGTCATGCAAATTATATTAAATTTCTAAATATTGAAAGCTTTACGAAGATCATGGCTTTTATGGTAGAGTTAATTTCAGTATTTGGTATTCAATGAAAACTTCAGGTAACCCTTCAGCATACTACTAACAAGAAGGCAAATCGTCACAAGATACCCCTGTCACACTGCTGGATGTCAAAGTTTGAAAAACAACAAAGGTGAATAACTTAAAGTTTAAGCTAGATAGAGTTTTAGTTCTTGTGCACTGCACCCTGTAAGCATGGAAGGAATGTAACTGCCAAGTCTCAAGTCAAATAGACATAATTTAAGTTGACTGAGTAATGCTATGGACAAAAGAGTTGATGACACCTTGCTTGTTCACATAATATGACCCATTTTTTGACAGGTGTAAAAAAAAATTCTTCTGATTAGTTTAAATTGTCGCTGTTAATTGATTGCAGAAAAAAATGGATTGAATTATGGATAAAAACTCAGGTATAGAAATATGGGTGAGACTAATTTTCCATATATGAATGCACTTTGAACTGGTGAATTAACTATGTTTTTGCATCTTGTAATCATTATCAGTAGATTTAAGTATGTGGAGCAAATCAGGCCCTCAAGCTCCTCTAGTGGTAAGATGGATTTTGTTATTGACCAATCATTCTTGCATTGATAAGTTCTCAACCTCTGGTAATAATACTAGATTATTCCAGAGGGTTGTGTACAACCCATTTTCTTCCCAATTGTTATTTGTATAATCATACTCGATATTTTTTGTGTTTATATTTAGTGAGTCATTTTTGCTCTGTTTTTGCATGTACTTTATTTTATGTCGGTACTTACAATAAACCTCATGATCCCAAGCAATGCTTATATGCTTGTGTTGAAATAAGCTTGTGTTTTCTCTTTTCTTTACACCATTTCAAGTAAATTGTCCTAGAATTAAGGTATTGGACCCATAATAGTTCTGCAACATTTCGGAAGTAATTATCTTTGACAATGGTGACTCAGGTTTCCCAATGAAAATCATAAGGAAAGCTGGGCTAACACTGATAAAGTTCATTACAATGTTCTTCCACAACATTGCAGAACTATTACTGTTCCACTACCTTAACTCATTCCACCACAGGTCCTAGATTTTACATCCCAATGATTCTGTAATTATGAAAAAAAATGTTGTGACTAGCAAGTTCTTCTTTTTCAACAATATTTTCAACAACATGGGATGTTTTCACTCTTAAAAAGCACACATAACTCATGTCTCCAGAAACCCTTTTAAATTAGTTTGTCTTTAAATTTCAACAAGAGAGGCAGTGTCTTTAAATTTCAACAAGAGAGGCAGAATGTCCTGAATCTCTCTCCTGAATAATATAGGATGAATCAAAAGAAACTTGCTGACAGCAATCAAGATATCTACAACCTGTCAAGAAAATTTAAGGAAAACATTTCAATGGCTCAGTGTGAAACAGTTGTAACTGCCTATAAACATATGGGCAGTTACAACAGTTTCATGCAAAGCCATCAATTTGATCAAGGTCAAAAATATGTTTTCAATCTGTACAAAATTAGTCCCAGCTTTTCAGATGATCTGCAATGGCTTGGCTATAACCTACTGAGATTCTGAATTCCACACAATGTTTGCCATTAAACAGGTAGTAAATATCCAGGGTTTAGAGCAAGACTGTATCAATTGTATACATGTATACACTTAGTACAGTCTTCCACTAAACCCTTGATATACACAATAATCAAAACCTTTATTTCACTAAAGCGCATTAAGAGTTACCTTTGTCAACAAGGGTTGTCAACAAGGGATAAGAGGGTAGAATGTGTATATGTGTCCATTTCTTCTTGGTAAATATCTGGAATTGATTTCAAAATACATGTGACTTGACACTGTTGTTCCCCTTTGACTTTTGTGTTTAGAAATTTGTTTTGATATACCCGAGATCAAGAAATACTTTCTATTATGAATGAATTTTGCATAAATTGGAATAATTGTTCCCCTTGATGAGTCCAGGTCAACGCTAAAATTCTGTAGGGATCCAGAATATTTCTAGTAGAAGGGAGAAGGGGCAAGCCCAAATGTGCACATATATCATTCTACTAGAATGCTCCTTTGATGACCCTCTGACCCTGTTTTCTGTAATATTCTTTGTATCTTACACTTCCTATTTTACAAAAGTTATTTTCTGAAAAACTTTCTCTATCAAAAATGAATTTATTTTGGGATATATCAGGGTCAAATGATGACGTTTTGATAATTTTTTTTTTCTTGGCTTTTTTTCAGAGAAAACCTAAAGAATTTTCTCCACCTTGGCGTTGTTTGTGAGGGTGTTTGCAAACTTTAACCTTGGTCTTATCTGTTGTTATTAAAGATTTGTTAAACTTGGCATGTGAGTTCACCGTCTCAAGGGCTATCAAGAAAATCAAGAGGGATTACTCTGAAAGCATCATTGTAACAGTTATACCCAATTTTGACTTGGATTTTTTGCTTTATGTAGCACCTGCAGCCTCAGCATTGGAACCTCCTGGAGGGGGGAGTACTCTTTTTCTCTTCAACTATAAACCACTACAATTTAAAATTTGGTTTAGTTTTGATATTATGGTTCTCAAAGTCAGTGTAATCAGGTCTACCTGGCATATAATTTCTAGAACTTTCTATGCAAGACTTTCATCACACTTTCAGAGCATCTGTGAATTGCTATACATTCAAATTTGTAATCATGTTTCAGACAGAGGTGCTATATACTGCTTTACATTTTCAAGTTTGCTTAATATCAGAATCAAAGTTTATGCTAGTAGGCATTTTCCTCTTCAACTATGAATCACATCAACTTTTAACTAGGGATTCTGTATGTCACTTTATTCTCATGTTTAACCCTAAAACTGGGGTTTTGATCCTCAAAAGTCTGAAAATATCCTATTTTGACCCGTATGAACTTCTCTCAATGGGATCAATTCGGCCACCTTTAGAGGAAATTCTAAGGGTCAAAACTTGAATTTAAAACTCAAATTTCAAATGATTTATCTTGTATACTATTTTGAACTCTTATTAATTGCTTACTTTATATTGATACAAGAAAGGCTCAATTCATACTGAAACCTTTCAATTCTACTCACAAATTGCCAGAAGGAGTTTTGACCCCATTATTTTTAGCTCACCTGAGCATGAAGTGCTAAAGGTGAGCTATTGTGATTGTAGAATGTCCGTCTTCTCCGATTTCAATGAAACTTTAACAGAATGTTCCTTGGGTGACCCTTTACTTAAATTGTTCAAGAAAATTTGATTGGTCCATAAATATGGGCGTGGCAGGGCGGGGCTTATTTTGAGCCCGAAATCTTTGAATGACATCTCCTCCTGAACCACTTGGCCGATTTCAATGAAACTTTAACAGAATGTTCCTTGGGTGACGACCCTTTACTTACATTGTTCAAGAAATTTTGATTGGTCCATTAATATGGGTGTGGCAGGGCGGGGCTATTTTGAGCCCGAAATCTTTGAATGACATCTCCTCCTGAACCACAGGGCTGATTTCAATGAAACTTTAACAGAATGTTCCTTAGGTGACCCTTTACTTAAATTGTGCAAGAAAATTTGATTGGACTAAAAATATGGGCATGTCAGGTGGGGCCTATTTTGAGCCCGAAATCTTTGAACGACATCTTCTGAACCTTATGTTTTAATAAGATTGGTCAAGGGTTGCAGGTTCATTGTGATTGAGTATTTTGGTGCAATATGGACCAGAACCATTTAATCATTACTAAATAGGTCCTAGGAGATTTTGGAGTGTTAATGTATTCATTTAAAGTAAGCTTTATTTAATGAAAGTCTAAAGATTTTAAAGCCAGTGGAGCAATACAGGCCCTCTTGGGCCTCTTGTGTTAAGAGTAAAGGGAAAGTTAAGGGTGGATTTCATTTATTTGAACAACTTTGGTAGAGCTTGACCCAAGGAATATCCCTGCCAAGTTTTATCAAGATTGGTCCACTGGTTTAGGAGGAGAAGATGTTTTAAGAAATTTGGGAGGAGAAGATTTTTAAAGATTTCAAAGTGAAAAAATGCCACGCCCTGCCACGCCAATATTTGGGGGCCAATCAAAATTCTTTGAACAATTTAAGAAGGGGGCAACCCAAGGATCATTTCTACCAAGTTTCGTTAAAATCCGCCTGGTGGTTTGGGAGGAGAAGATGAATAAAGAAAAAGTTTACGCACGGACGGACGGAGGCAAGCACGCAAGACGGACACTACGCCATGACATTAGCTCGCTGGCCTTTGGCCAGTGGAGCTTAAAAAGGGTGAAAATATGAAAATCTTCAAAAATCTTCTTCTCTGAAACCAGAAGGCAGACAGCTTTCATATATGGTATGTAGCATCATCTAGTGGACACCTACTAAGTTTGTTCATAACAAGACCCTGGGGTCATATTTGGGCTCCACCGGGGCGCAACCCTTTTTATATAGAATCAAAGAGCGAAAATCTTAAAAAATCTTCTTCTCTGAAACCAGATGGCAGATAGCTGTTATATTTGGTATGAAGCATCACATAGTGGGCCTCTACAAAGTTTGTTCATATTAAGACCCTGGGGTCATATTTGGGCTTTGCCCAGGCACATCTTTTTAAGCTCTTCTATGCATGAAGGGTATAAAAAATAAAAATCTTCAAAAATCTTCTTCTCTGAAACCAGAAGGCAGACAGCTTTCATATATGGTATGTAGCATCATCTAGTGGACACCTACTAAGTTTGTTCATAACAAGACCCTGGGGTCATATTTGGGCTCCACCAGGGCGCAACCCTTTTTACATAGAATCAAAGAGCGAAAATCTTAAAAAATCTTCTTCTCTGAAACCAGATGGCAGATAGCTGTTATATTTGGTATGAAGCATCACCTAGTGGGCCTCTACAAAGTTTGTTCATATTAAGACCCTGGGGTCATATTTGGGCTTTGCCCAGGCACATCTTTTTAAGCTCTTCTATGCATGAAGGGTATAAAAAATAAAAATCTTCAAAAATCTTCTTCTCTGAAACCAGAAGGCAAACAGCTTTCATATATGGTATGTAGCATCATCTTATGGACCTCTACCAAGTTTGTTCATATCAAGACCCTGGGGTCATATTTGGGCTCCACCCTGGCACAACACTTTTTACATAGAAACAAAGAGCAAAAATCTTAAAAAAATCTTCTTCTCTGAAATCAGATGGCAGATAGCTTTCATATTTGGTATGAAGCATCACCTAGTGGGCCTCTACAAAGTTTGTTCATATAAAAACCATCGGGTCATATTTGGGCTTTGCTTCGAGCACGAAGGGTAAAAAGAAAAATCTTCAAAAATCTTCTTCTCTGAAACCAGAAGGCCGACAGCTTTCATATTTAGTTTGTAGCATCATCTTATGGACCTCTATCAAGTTTGTTCATATCAAGACCCTGGTGTCACGTTTGGGCTCCACCCGGGTACCACTCTTTTTACATAGAATCAAAGAGGGAAAAGGTATATCTGTCTTGCTCTTGGCTGAAAACATTTCATGATTGATCATATGTAGAAAGTGTCTCCTTGTTGACATCTGCCTATTTAATTTATGTGATGTCCCAAGGATCAAATAGACTCAGGTGAGCGATCTAGGACCATCATGGTCCTCTTGTTTAGAGTTCAGTTCAGTTTTAAAAGAAGAGAGAGGGGGACCTTTCCCTCTTTCTTAGGTAAGCTTAGGTAAAATTACCGGAGATTAATGTACGGGAAATATAGGGCTCCAGCATTTTTCTGGGGGAAGGGAGGAGGGGTAAGACCAAATGTACATATGAGCCTGTGTGTGAGATTTCCAACAATTTCATATATGTACATAGCCAAGACTCTGACCAGCCTGTGCATCCTCACAGTCTGACCAGAGTCTTCACTATGTGTTTAGTAGATAGATAATGTCTCAAAGTACTTGTAAACCATCAGCTTACATTATATTTGCAGTAGGTGACAGTCTACGCTGCTCAATATTTGCACCTCAGGCATATTTCAAATTGTCGGAAATGTTACGCACAGGCTCATATGTCTTTTTCCTTTGATTAATCCTCAGTAGATGAGCTCAATGTTGTAATTACAACTTGTACAAAGCTGTAGTTATCAAATTTTGTTCACTAGCAGATCAAATAATTATACCGGTACTTTGATTTTTACCATTTAAAATTCATAATTTTTGGCCTGGCAGGGCATAGCCTAAATAACAAGTTATAACCAACGGATATTTTCCATCATTGGTTAGCCAAACTTTTGTAACTTCAGATTTTACAGTCTGGAGTTACGAGGGATTGGTTACCAAACAATGATATACATTATTAATTGTAAGGCATGTTAATCATTTTGGTTTAAGGATACCATTAAAAACACAGGTTGAAGATAATTGTTGAATATATTTTGATAGTGAACTATCTAAGTTTCCTCACGGCTAAGCCACGCCCTGCCAGGTGAATAATAATGTAGAATACTTATAATACATGATTATTGCCCTGACAAGGGAAGAGCCTAAGTAACGGGTGGTTGCACTTAAGGTAAGGGCTTATAAGCTATTATTTATGATTACTTACTTTTATAGATAGTCGCCATTGACAACTTGAGACCTTAAATAAAACGTTGGTCACAAAATCCTTGTAACTTCAGACAAGCTGAAGTTAAGAGGGTTTGGTAACCAAAGGTGAAATGTACTCACTTTCTGTAAGCACGTAGATTCTTTTGATTTGAGGATATGGTTATTTGTACACATCTCCAACTACCCTTTGAAAGAACCCAAAACATTGAAAGGTAAACTAGCAAAATTTTGTCGCGGCTTAGCCACGCGCTGCCAGTTGAATAACAATGCAGAAACTTAATAGCCATACTTTTTACAAGCATTTAAACAGTTACAACTGTTTGGCACTGAGCCATCATACTGACCATACTTACACTCTAGCCTCTAGATCCAGGGCATTTAAATAAGAAAATTTTAATTCATGAACAATACTCTTTTATTTCTATCAAAAAAGACAAAATGGACAAATAGTACAAAACTATTGCGTAAAAGAAGGAGAAAAATACTGTCAGCAAAGTATTTCTGTTTAGTTTAGAGAAAAGCTTTCTGGCTACAGACTAAACTCTTAAATCTTTTTCCTTAAGGTTGTACTGGTTTGAGACCAATTCTCCCCGAGTACCAGTTCTTGCGGACCACCATGGGTCACAGCAAAGAAAGAAAGGAACCCCTTCTAAATTACAAGTTATGTTGACAAGAACTTCTATCAGAAAATGATTTGTAAATGATTATTGCATTTTTAGTGAAAAAGGTCAGTTGGCGAGAACAGGCACACAGTAAGAGTTGGTCTCATACCAGTACACCCGTAATGGAAAAAAAGTAACTTTATCAAAAACTTAATACCCTGCTTTTGTGCATTTCATCCTATCTAACATCATCTATGCATGGCGAAATAAGTGACATCACAATGAACTTTGCATAGTAATCACGTGCAAAATGACGCGCTTTACAAAAAAATGTCCTAGAAATTTCACATTTTGTCTCATTTCTGCAATAAAGAAATAGAATAATCCTTTGTTTTTCCTTTGGGGCTCCGCCACTCATGAAAATATAGCTTTTTTTGTTCACTCAATGAATATAAATCAATCTTAAACTGAAACAAACGATTATCCTCTATATCTTCAACATCAAGAATTCTACAAAAATTACTGTTAACAAGATGTGTTCGTAAACCTTTGTAAATGGGGCACCCCGTCACTGCTATTCTTCAAGTACAGGAGTTTGATACAATACTGTAATCTACAGCAAATCTCCATTTAATACAAAAGTTAATGTGAAGTCTAAAAGTTTCCATATATTTGACCTTGAAAAAAATGACCTTGAACTTGACAGATGACCCTATAAGTGTTACCAACAGAAATGTCTTGTCACAAGCAATACTCATGTGGAAGGCTCTAACCCTTACTAATCAAAAGTTATGGCCACTGTTAAAGTTTTTAGGGGGACAAATAGACAAAGACAAAGATTAAAAACAATAGGCCCCCGATCTATCAATACAGGGGGACAAAAAACATGTCTCCACAAGATGATGGGCTTTATGATAAATTTCATGATAATGGTTAAGGTAGTGGAACCGTAATAGTTCCGCAACATTTGGGAAATCATGATTTTTCACAATGTTAACCGAGGTGAAAATGAAAATCATTAGGAAAACTCCGTTAACATTGTTAAAGTTCATTTCTGTCAAGATGTTGCCGATTTATTACGGGTCCACTACCTTAATAGTTCAAGTATGAAATGGTAATGAGATGAATAATGAATTGTTCTATTATAAAATGTCTCCTCCGGCTTTTTTCTTATCATTGGATTCTGACCACGCTTTTGCAATCGTTCTTTTCATATCATCGTCACCTTCATCGTACATTTTCTTCATCATGTTCATGAGAGTCTCATTTGGATCCTTGCCATCAGACATGTCACTGAAATTGAAGAGAGAAAATATTTTCAAATAATTAGCTTGTTGGTAGAAATAAAATTGCTAGAAGCCAATAGGTAAATGAATTGGAAAACTTGATACAAATACTGTTAAAAGTGGTATTACACCAACATATTGGACATAAAGTTCAGGTAAAGATAAAGAGGGTATTTTTGGATTTTAATTTGAAATATTTCATAGGTGCTTATTTAAACCAAATGTAGTGGGTACCTGATTGTTAGTATATCATAAAATATGAAAAGTACATGTATATCCAAGTATTAACAGCACATTTTCAGTAGAAGTGTTCATGTTATAGAACTAAGGGATCTAAAAATAAAAGTAAGCTTTTGAAAAGTAGGTCTGAGGTCTAGGTCACAGTGCTGGAAACAAAATAAAGGCCTATCACTTTGTGAGGCTATGTGCATACAAAATTTAAAACCGATGCTCAAAACATTTAAGAGATGGTTGCTAAATCAATTTGAGGATAATTTTGGAACACAAATGCCCCCCTAAACAGCAATTTATACAAAACTTTGACCTTGATAGATGACCTTGACCTTGTAACATGAACTTGCTCTTGGTATTTGTAGATGTGTTTCATCAAGATCTGTCATTATGCCAAATATGATAATTTGTATCTTGAATAGCCTTGATGTAATTGGCAATGTTAATTATCTTTTGGTTAAGTTTTGTGTAGACAGACCGACAATGGTAAAACAATATACCCATGATCTTAACAATGCAGAGACGTAAACAAGAGCACCACCTACAATTGCCTAAGCTCGGCTGCTATTCCTGGATGGAAGATAAAAATCTAGGTTGAAAATTGGGCATAATTTCACAAAATGAGTTATCCCCTTGATATTTTAGGTTGCTCTTTTGTGTGCCAAGTTTCAAGTGAATGCCTTCAGAGGAACCATAGATATTAGGGAGGGGAACAAGTATTTGATTAATTATGTACTCGATCGAACATCTGATTATCGATTACCAATTTCACTAATCCATTAAAAAATTAAATAAAAGCAAATTCCTTTTCAATCTCATTTTTTCATATTTTCTCAAAATTTCGATCTTTCATATGAAATACTGTTCAGCTAAAGATATTGTACGCAACACCTGGGCGCCTGCGGATTGTCTTATCCATCGATATTTTTCCCAATTTGAAATCAAGTGCCAACTGTCATTGTTCCTGCTGTCAAACAATACATGTCATTTTGTAACTTTTCACACCTTCGAATTTTTGTACTCTTATCAGGGACAGTGCGATTTACTTGGATCTTATTGATGTTGTAGTTACTTGGTCTTTCTCAACCGAAAGTTATATATAACGGATGAATATCGCCTGGAAATATTACCAAGAAATGACACTATATAAGCATGCACTTTACAATTTTCCTATTCTTAAAATAAATTAGCAATCATATGTCATTTCAAATGCCCCTCCGACCGAAAATATGCAGCAAATACCGTATATCTTTATGTTTGAAGACAAAGAATAAATGAATTTCCTCATTTCTATCCGAGTACTCGAGTACTCGATTTGAAAGGTGAACAAGAAATTGATTAGTAAAATTGGTACTTGTTACCATCCCTAGTAGATATTACAAAATGTCAATGTTTTCACACAAAAAGGGCAATGTCATCACCACGGCTGTAGCAATACCGCAGGTTTCAGTGACACCAGCCAAGCCAAACATCTGGTACAAATTAACCCTTGTCATGCTGAATAAATTTTTGCTAAAAATTTTCATCAAAATAAAAGGGCAAAATGCACTGAAAGTACCAACTGTAGGTCAATTTTTATTTGATAAACTTAATCTATTGACAATTCTGGTTTGAAAGTGAGAAACAGGTGGTGTGGACTAACCTCAGCCTGCACATATGTGCAGGCTGATGTTGGTCCATAGCTCCTGCCAAAGCAGGAATATTCCGGGTTCAGCATGAAAAGGGTTAAAAGAAACAGGGGTCATGGAGGTCGTGACAAACAGTATTCAATTCTTTATACATACTCCTTATCTTTGGGTTTGTCTTTTAATTTCTTCTCTTGTTGGGTGACGTAAGCCCATGTGGACTCTTTCTTCTTCTTCAACATAACTAGAACAGAATCTGTCTTAACCTGAAATAAAACAAGACATAAACTTATCGCCCTCGATAGAATATGTTGCTTTTCTGATAATGAACACGTATGCTTATTTTTCAGTGAGTGCCGTCAGTGGAACCTGAGATATCACAAAATGTCAAAGTTTTCCCACAACGGTGACAACAGCGAGAACCCCGCCAAAGCTATGACACGTCTCTTAATGAGACGATTCTGGTGAGTTTTAACAGCATAGGATTCATTTACATATTTTTTTTATACCAGTGATATCTATTTGTTCAGATATTTCGATTTAAAGAAGGGGATTCTGAAAGCGGTTGTTTAGTAAAAATGGTCGCTTAATATATGTGGTCGCTTAAGCAATATTGACTGTACAGGTACCATTTAGCTCGCCAAGGCTCACATATTGGATTTTGTTCGAGACAAGATGATCTTTATTAGAAAATTTACCATATCCTTCATTTATCAGATGACCTTTATAGATAATATCGACCTTTACTTGTACCCTGTCCAGAATAAAACAATTATTTAGCTTGCCGAGGCTCACTTACTGGATTTTGTTTGAGACAAGATGATCTAAACCTTGTCTAGTATAGATCAATTATTAGACTCGCCAAGGCTCACTTACTGGATTTTGTTCAAGACAAGATGATTTAAACCTTGTCTAAAAGAGATCAATTATTAAGCTCGCCAAGGCTCACTCACTGGATTTTGTTTGAGACAAGATGATCTAAACCTTGTCTAAAATAGATCAATTATCAAGCTCACCAAGGCTCACTTACTGGATTTTGTTCGAGACAAGAATGATTGACTGATTGAATGGAGTTTAACGACGCTTTCAATGTTATTTCAGTTATATCGCAGAGGCTGGAGCACCTAACAATGGATTCCAGGTGTTTCTCTCACAAGTACAACCATCACATTCTTTCCTAGCCTCCAGCTGCTATCTCACATAGGTTTAAGACTATCAACCCATTGGTGAGAGACAAATAGTCGGAAAGAATGAGTGCAGCCGTCGTTGAGACAAGATTATCTAAACCTTGTCTAAAATAGATCAATTATTAAACTTGCCAAGGCTCACTTACTGGATTTTGTTCGAGACAAGATTATCTAAACCTTGTCTAAAATAGATCAATTATTAAGCTCGCGAAGGCTCACTTACTAGCATTTCTTTTCTAGACTTTGTTAAAATCAGCTTGTTTAAAAAGATCTCACAACATATCCCATACGAGCTTGCGCCTGACATTTCCAACTATTTCAAATATGCCCCTAGCAAAGACTCTGGCCAGCCTATGCACTTGCACAGCCTGGCAAGAGTCTTGACTTCAGGCTTTATTGATGGGCAAGGTCTCAAAGAATCAATATACAGACAGGCAATCTTGTAATTGCATTATGTGTCTGTCCAGATTGCTCAATAATTGCAACTCACAACATGTCAAATTGTTTGAAATGCCACGCACAGGCTAATATGTTTCACCTTATGATAACTTTCTTCTGGGACGATCTCTTCAAGTAGTGTGTTAACAACACATTCATAATTTTTACCCTTCACACCTTGGCACTGTAGATTAAATGATCTGAAAAAAGATGACAGAAAATAAAGTTACATGTATATCGAACAGTCTTTTTTAACAGATACTTCATTTCTAATAGGATGCAGACATTAAGTCCTGCTTGACCATAGATTTTTCATCAAATCCCGTAAAATGATTATAAACATTATGCTTCATGCAAGAAACACAACTACTTTTTGCTTTTGGAACACCACTCGGCCAATCTCACAATCAACCTCTGATGAACATAGACGGACTATTTCTAAAAATTACGGTAAAACCTTGGAACAAGAGTGCCATTGTCACAAAATACGCCGCCACTTTGCTGCTGTTTCACGAAAATAATTGTAGACACTACTTATTTTGACAGAACCAAATTGAAAATGACCAAGTTTCATTTAAATCAAGACAAAAAGTTAGGAGGAGTTGCCTTCACAAGGCTGCAATTTCAATAAGCCCCAGGCACTAAGTTTAGAGGGGGCATAATTCAGGTAAATAAATGAGCCATAAAATCCTTGATCCATGTACATCTACAAATTATGGTGATGACATTGACCAAGTTTCATTTAAATAAAGACAAAAAGTTAGAAGGAGTTATGTTCAAAAGGCTGCAATTTCGATAAGCCCTAGATACTAAGTTTTAAGGGAGAATAATTTAGGGTAAAATTAATGAACCATAAAATCCTTACTTCATGCTCATCTACCAATTTTGGTTATAACATCCACCAAGTTTCATTTAGATCCAGCCAGAAACTTAGGAAGAGTTGCATTCACAAGGCTGCAATTTCAATAAGCCCCAGAGACTAAATTTTAAGGGGGCATAACTGAGGCAATAAGCCCCAGAGACTAAGTTTTTAAGGGGCATAAATCAGGCAAAAATCAACGAATCATAAAATCCTTCCTTCATGCACATCTACCAATTGAGGTGATAACATTGACCAAGTTTCAAGAAGATCCAGCCAGAAACTTAGGAGGAGTTGCGTTGACAAGAAAAGTGAACCCAGAGACTAAGTTTTTAAGGGGCATAACTCAGGCAAAAATCAACGAACCATAAAATCATTCCTTCATGCACATCTACCTATTGAGGTGATAACATTGACCAAGTTTCAAGAAGATCCAGCCAGAAGCTTAGGAGGAGTTGCATTGACAAGAAAAGTGGACCCAGAGACTAAGTTATCAAGGGGCATAACTCAGGCAAAAATCAACGAACCGTGAAATCCTTCCTTCATGCACATCTACCAATTGAGGTGATAACATTGACCAAGTTTCAAGAAGATCCAGCCAGAAACTTAGGAGGAGTTGCGTTGACAAGAAAAGTGGACCCAGAGACTAAGTTATCAAGGGGCATAACTCAGGCAAAAATCAACGAACCGTAAAATCCTTCCTTCATGCACATCTACCAATTGAGGTGATAACATTGACCAAGTTTCATGAAGATCCAGCCAGTAGTTTAGGAGGAGTTGCGTTGACAAGAAAAGTGGACGGACGTAAGGACAGATGGACGGATGGACGGACGGACGGACGGACAGACGGAGAAGATGACGCCAATATACGTCCGCCTCCGGCGGGGTATAAAAACTGGATGACATCAGTTAAAATGGCGTTAGCCCTCGAAACTGTGAGTGAAAACATTTGACGTCGCTAACGCTTCTCATTTAAGTCACTGACGTGAAACCATCGTATCCTAATATAATACCTTTAGATTCTTAAATAACGGCTGGAAAAATCTTAATTTTTGAGAATGTTTCGTCATTCTCAAAAATTAAGATTTTTCAGCCCTTATTTACTGTAAAAGATATAAATCTTCAGTGCTAATTTTTCTTACACTGTTTCCGCCTAACAGAATGCACGATTTTGTTACATACCCATCCGCCTTACATACATCTGAGGTCTGTTGCAATTTACGGAAATGGCAGAGTGAAGTTCTGAATGCTACTTTTTGATGATCTGTATCATGAAAAGAATGGTATTTAAACCAACATGATCTACAACATTACCCCATTTATCATCAATAATATTGATACATGTATATATTCACAAGGAATAAAGTTTTTATGATAAGCAATCGTTTTCTTCTTAACCCTTGTCATTTTGAAAAATATTTTTGAAAAATAAATGTAAAATCAAAGTGCTAAAAGCACTGGAAGTTACAAAAAGTAAGTGAGTATTGATTTTGGAAATGTATTTTTTTTACACCTTTCTGGTTTAAAAATGAACTTCAGGTGGTATGAACTAAGATCAGACTGCACATATGTGCAGGCTGATCTTTGTCTATACCACCTGTCAAAACAGGAATATTCCGGGTTCAGCATGACAAAGGTTAACATATTTTTTCACAGTGAAAATTCCAAAGAGTACCTACAACTTAGAGTTTGAGTGTGTCTTATTAAAATATTTCAATCTGAAATTCAAAATGCCCATCTTATCTATAACTACAATGATTTAAAGAGTGAACCAACCTTTCTCCAAATTGGCAGGTGATTTGTTCTTTAGCTGTGTCCTGTACTCCTTGTAAGGTTACATATATCTTCATGAATTTGTTTGATTGATCCCATGCTGAAATAGGAAAAAAATATAGTTATTTTCTAATCACTTTTGTTTGTTTGTTTGAATGGGGTTTATGTCCCTATTAACAATCTTTTAGTCATATCCTGGGGGATGGAACACCTAACAATGGAGTCCAGCTCTGCGTTCAGGATGAAATCATTAGTGAAGCTTTTTCGAAATGATACCTCGCTATGCACGTGCAAAGTGGGGTATCATCTCAAGGGGCTTGCAAAACGTTTTTATTCCTGAACACAGGGCTGGTATTTCCACACAAGTTCTATCATTACATCCTTGCCTAGCCCCCCCTGTTGCTATCCCACATAGGTCTAAGATTATCAACACACCACTGGGAGAAAAATTGTTTGAAAAAATGAGTGCTGCCATTTGGGATCAAAATAAGGACCTTTTGATTGACCTTCCCAATCTCTTCCAACTTCACTATGACAGTGGCTTTAGTCACTTTTGTGAAATCAACTTCACTTTATGTGGGCATTGTCTTGCTTGCTGTTGGGTGCTATTGATAGCATAATCTGAGTCAAAAACATGTATATGTTCAACACCAATGCCCAAGCCACTGCCAATTTTCAGGAATTTCCAACATATTTGACCTTGAGTGATGACCTTGAAAGTAGCACATACAGAAAGGTCTTGGGGCAATCTGAAAAATTCACTCAAATGAGACATCTACTCATGGTGGAAAACAAGTTACAATAATCATAGGACCAATGGGCTTGACAAATTTGGACAGACATACTAAAGCACATACACTGACACAGACATGCGGCAACTATGTCTCGCTCAACACAACCATGCTCGATAAGTGACATCATTGTTAACATTGCACAGCAATCACATGCAAATTGAATGCTTCAAGAAAATTTGTCCTAAATTTTTTTTATTTCACTCATTTTTGTATTTTAAAAAATCTATATTTCATTTTGTGAACAACAAAAGCATATATTTTTACACGTATCTCTGCCACTTGTAAGTACATAGCCTTTGTTGTTCATTTAATGAATTCAAAATCAATCTTAAGCTAAACAAGCAATTATCCTCTACTTAATTTACCCAAACCAACTGATTATCAATTATATTGATTATTAAACAGCCCATCACTAGTGACAAACCTTAGTGATTTAGTTTCAAACTTTATAATTCTAATTTACCGTATGTTTTAATCGGAAGGACCCTCTGTGTTTGTGTAACGGTAGTTTTGACTGGTTTCCCTTCTGCTGGTACGTCAGAATTCTGGGATAAGGTGGATGTGAGTTGCGTAATTTTTGTTTCAATCTTTTTCAGCTCAATGGTTAGACAGTCTTTCACACGTTTTCTTGTAGCTGTCTCTAGCAAACGTTGTACTTCCTCTGCATCTAACCTCAGCTGTTGGTAAAAAAATTGTATATATTCTTGTTGACTCAGGTGCAGGGCATTTTGTCAGACTTGCAACTTTTGAGCTTTTGTTTCTCAGTACAATTGGTTTCAATCATAATTGATTAGTTTATAGTTGAAAGAGTACAATCAACTAATGATCTATACTACAATCGGTTTATTAGAAAACAATACAGTTCTCAATGAAAGTACACTATAGAATAAAAAGATATGTTTTAAAACTTCTTATCTTTGTTTTCAATATATATAATGAAAAAACAATGGTATGTATTTTTTCATGTAGATAATAGAAAAAACAAAAGTATGTGTTATTCCTATAGAATATCTGAAATGGACCTACACTCAACCCATGGCGGTCAGTGACCACCGATGGTCAGTGTAGGTCCATTCGCGGGGTTGGTTTAAATAAAATTGTTTTTCTCACCTAAAAGAATATTACCAGAAAATGAGATGAAGCCCACACTAAAAAAGTGACATTAATCTTTCAAAACAGTAAATGGCTGCAATACACCCATTAATAACCAATTAAACGATTATGAGCATTTCTTTATTGATTATCTGTGACGGAATCACAAACCAACTGATTATCGATTATATTGATTAATCAGCCATCACATTTTCTCAGAGCTACAGATAGAGGGAGTATTTTGGATTTAAGGTTAAAACATTATACTTACAAAAACCCTTTGTAGAAAGTAGTCATTAGAATTGTCTCATTGAGACAAATCAAATGAGTACCAACATCATAGGATTTCAATGAGACAGATTTAACCCCCTTTCATCTGAACCTCTGGTATGTAAGCTACATGATAGAAGGGTTTTTTGGATTTGAGGTTCCAAACCTCTGGAGTAGGTACTCTTAGAATTGTATCATCTTACGTTGATTAATACATTGGGACAGCATGCATGACAATTACTTACTTCTTCCATAGAAGACATATTTACTTGCTTTGATTTTGGTTTAATTTAGTTCTTTTAGAAATTTCTCGATTAACTCACTACTTTCAGTTTCAATTTTGTACATGTGTGTAAAATATTGTAAAGCTAGCTTTGTGAAATATTCGTTTTTACTTATGCATTTATTTGGCAAACCGGAAGTGTGATAAATTTATGATCGATACGCTAGATAACCTGTCCAGACTTGACTGGATACTCTGTCCCATCTACGCTCATACTGTTCCATCCCCATCCACTACCATAAAAAAATACACCATTAAGACCAGGCTTGCTTTGACTTTCCTGTCCTAGTCAAACATGGAACTGAGTCATTTAATTAATTTTACATCCTTTATTAACATCATCAACATCTGAGTTGGAAAATTTGCAGCTAATCTAGGTTGGGCCGCGGTTTGGTATATTTTCTTTCATATCAAAACAAATGTTGTTGTATTGGTAGATAATGAAAAAATGATATATAATACGTACTTAGTGTTTTGCATGAGAAAAAATATCTAACGAGGTTGGGAGAATTGATCATTGTCGAGGCTCTGGCGAGACAATTATCAATTCTCACAACCGAGTTAGATATTTTTTCATACAATACATTTAGTATGTATTATATTTATCTTATAACCTATATTTATCTTGTTTTCGTCGATGTTTCTGAATGACAGACGTTTCACTATTCAGACGTTTCCTACCAAGACGTTTCACTACTTTTTGGTAGTGAAATGTCTTGTATATTTTAGAGTTTTATATACATAAAGATGTTTATATTTTAACATTTATTTTGTATTTTCTGGTGTGTTTTATGAGCAATCAAGATTTATTCTCCGTAGAAAAAGGAATAGATCTTTATTTGCAAGTGTTAACTATCACAGGTATATGTGTATATATATCAATCAATTACCTGAATACAATTAAAAAATGTGTGAAACAGTTTCATTCAATTCACACCAATCTTTATATGTTAGATATCACGCCTTTATGGGTAGAAAAGGAAAAGAGAAGTTAATGAGCGAGTGTATGCAATATACATGTCATTTTCTCTTTTTTACCATATATCTATAAAACAAGACTGTCGAAAGATAGTGCTTAGCCAAACAACATTGAGGACACACCATTGAATTAATTGTATTATATTACCAGTATTTATCGTAGTAGGAGCATGATTTTATTTTCCGAACTCAAAATGAGAAGAGACTTCAGTCTTATTTCATTTACTTGATTTTATCATTATCAAATTATATAGAATAATAATTTTGTTCATCAGTGCAATTTGCAATATATTGTGTACAAAAATGTCTAAATTGAGAAAAAAATATTTTGAGAAAGAGAGATATTGGTAAAAGCAAATTTTCATTTCCCCAATGTTTCCAACTGCATTCCATTATTTAATATTACAAAATGTTAACAATTTGCGATATTATATAAACTCTCTTCCAATGGTGGTCCCTTCAACCATTCATAAGTTTTTGTATGATATTATGGTTCATGTTGGTAGAAATAGATAATTGATAACTGAATTGGCAGATGGATGGATTCAATTACTTGAAAAAAAAAAAAAAAAAAAAAAAACCAGACAAATACTCAAAACTAAAGACATGTCTATCGAATTGTCTTCTTTGATATTCCAAAGGCTGGTTCTAGATGCCTCCTAATGAATTTTGCAGTAATTCAATTTTGACATTGAATTGTAATATTACAGCATGACTGGTGATAAAAGCCATATAGCCTGTTTTAGATTAAAAGTGTTTGAAGTGTGGCAAAGATAAAAAAAGGTGTCATAATAACTACAGTAGTTAAATGCAACTACATTTACAGTAAACTAATTAACCCTTGATTACAATTACTTAAGTTTTTGATGTGATGAGCTCCATTCGACCAAAGAAAATAATTCTCATGCAATTTGAATTAAAGAGAAATATATATTTGTCAAAAGCTGCTCCCATGATTTTTAGAATACCAGTATTGACAATCTGCAACCTCTTTTTTTTAATTTAGAAAAGTGACAATTTAAACTGTCTGTACAGTTTATTTCTACATATGATCTGCTTATATATTTTCCATTAAATCACTAGTCAGCTAATTGTCTATATGTTCCATACCCTATATTCTGTAATCAGACCCTAATTCAATAACCATGTGCATTTTATAACAATAATAAAACATAACCATTAATGTCTCATCATGATTTATAAACCCTCCATTGATCAAACCAGCTATGTTGTACATGATATAATTCTAAAATAAAATTATAGATTAAACATTAATTCATTAACATCAAAAAGATAAATTATTTATTTTCAAAATCACTTTTTTTTTCTGTCTATATAAAAAAACCCCAAAATCATGGCCATATTGATATTTAATAACCTATTTATAAAAAAGGTAGTGAAACGTCTATACAAATACAAAAAGGTAGTGAAACGTCTGGGTAGGAAACGTCTGAATAGTGAAATGTCTCAGGTGTGAACAGTCTCAATAGTGAAATGTCTGACACCCGATGTTTCTAACTGAAATGCAAGTTTCTAAAAATAACCGCATTATATCATTGTTCTAAAAATAACGGTTTGTGATATCATAAAAAAATATTATATGGGATGTTATCACACAGATATATGTATAGTATAAGATAATGAATAATGTTGGTGCTTGAACAACACACTATTAAACTGTATTTTGAAAGAGTGTTCCAAGTCACGTGCTTAAAACACATGATTACTTCAAGGTTTTCAATACTGCTATAAGATTAGAATTGAACGTATCTTAAAGTTTTTTTGTGTTTTTTTTTTTTTAGTTGCCGTCATTTTGAAAAAAGAGGCTTTTCCACAACAGCTTATATTTATCAAATGTTTTTACACAATTGGGAGGTGTCTGAGTCATGATTCGATGGTACTAGTTTGAGTCAATTGACTCGAGTCCGGGCAATATAAGCCTTTCGCAATCTCTTTAAAATCATCTCTACGAAACCACTTCGCTATCTCTTCGTTACGTAACGGCAGGAGCGTAGCGGTAGGCAATATGGTGGATCTGAGTTTAATGAGATTGAGCCTTTATCTGTATGATCTATACTAGTATATGTTTGAAACGTTGTTTTGTCAACATTTTCTAAAGCTATACAATACTTCTTGAAGATGAATGACCATGACCAGCCCTACGTTCAAGATTACGAAGCGGTGTAAACTGTTTGCAATTTATACTCCGCTTTACGCGCAGGTGCGCTTGCATAGTGGTGCATAATTTGACTGACAGGATTTGCAACGCTTTCGTGGTCATCCCGAAGGCAAGACAGCCTAATCTAGATGCGGCGTATAGAGTTAGTGTCTTGGAAACATCTCAATGAATATTTACCATAAAAGTATATGACAGAATGCTTTATATTTGCCGATTATTAATTTGGAAAGATATTCTCAAGTCCGTTCTTTAGAGTTTAAGATTTTTTAAGATTTTTTTTCAAGGGATTAATACAAGTATCTTTGCGGGCAATCGCTAGACAAACAAAGCCACAGATGAATAAAACACATGACAAAAGCAACAGGCATCGATGCGATGGCGTAGTAATAGCAACAGCTTATTAATAAAATGTAGTTACTAGGTTTTAGCTGTAAAATGACGACATTCATATTTATCGATGGATCGGGACCGCTTTAATTTTTACCGGCACTGTCTGTTTAGTCCGTAAATCCGTTTGTCAGGACTAAAACCTCAAACTTTGGCATCTACGTACTTTTGAATAGGAGCTGATATAGTCATTACATTTAATATGCTTTTTGTTAGTGATATGACCCCTCTGAAGGTACCAACTTCAAGGTCAAGATAATCAAGTGAAATCAAACCTTTATATTGGCAATATAATAACGGTAGAATGGTGCGTGATGCAGCCTTAATATTTCACACGTGTATTTCTTTTATAATAATGATCTTTCTTTTTAAATTCGATTCATAGCAACACACAATTATACTGTAAAATATAATTTCCCCCAGCATTTACAATCTGTCCTTGTACGAATTTTCTATGGCTGATTTGAACTTCGAACTTCGACTATTTGACGAGCTTAATACTTCATCCTAATTCGGGATATCTGCGTACGGTCGAAAAAATCATATTATTTCGAAACTTTGCGTACGTTTGTGTCAAATTCCCATTTCTATCACTCAAAATAAAGACTCCAAAATGTGTCCCTTTGTTTATACATGTATCATGTATTATGGTTATAGGGGCGAGTATGTTTCAGCTTAAATGCACAAAAACCCACCTTTGAATAAGAGGATACTGAATGAGTGGTCATGGAATACCGAATTTATAAAATGAGTCATCTATAAAAAGATAAAAACGAGGCTGTGCCGAGTATTTATCTGTTTTAGATGACGAGTATGATAAATTCGGCATTTTATTAGCACAAATTTGATTTTCTGTTTGTAATGTGACCCTATTTTTGCGAAAAATTGTGAAAATTCTTGAAATTCAACATTTCTATATTCCGCGAAACTTATAACGCCGCTTAAAACTGGCGTCACAATATATATATTATGACGTCATTTTCGCAGTTACAAAACAGCGTTGCTATTCGCTCTGAGCTCGTTTGCATAGTTATTCCACTAGTGTTATAACAACCGTGTAATATCAAAAATATTCAAGAGGTTATTCACTCCCGCTACGTAGGTCATATTATAATAAAAGTTATTTGCTTAAAATCAGGAAATCGACCTTTGGGCGTTTATACGCAGGCGTAGTAGTGTCAGAAGTATCCTCTGCAAATCGTTCAAATGGGTGCATATATGCACGTATTAATTTTGACACTTGATTTGAAAAAGTAAGATTATGTTAACCGAAAAATTTTGAAGTCATGCAGATGAAGTACCCAGAAATTTCACACGCGATATTTCTGCGATCTTACGCAGAAACTCCGTAGGCCCCCTACCTGGTTAAAATTTTTGCTGTCTGTGCAAATGAAGTACCCAGAATCTCCAAACGCGATATTTCTACGACCCTTAGAATGTACCCCGTAATTGGCTGAAATATTTTCTGATCTGACACCAAATTATTAACTTTCGGTACTTTTTACACTTGCTTAAGTTGTTTAAAATTCAAAATGACTTTAACTAGCAGGCACGTTGTCTGGTGAACAGCAAAAACGGTACTGAAATTAAGAAAGATAAATATCAACCATTGTTCAATTTATTCCGAAACATAGGCGTAGAAGGCTTTTGAATATGGGGGGAGAGGCAAAATTTAGATTAGAAATCCCCCCACCCAACAATGACATTTCCCACTGAATACTACGGTGCTCTTTAAATTAGCCTCACGAAAACAGCGTGGTCAACACCTTGAATTAAACGTTTAACATTTTCCTGTTTTACAAAATTTTGGACCTGTCCAAATTCAAAGGTTTTGCAGACGAAAATTTAAAGTGGATTTAATTTGAAAACTAAACATGCAGTAGGGTAGAAAAAAGTGTCGAAAAAGAAGAAATTGCTTGTCAGAAGCAATTTCTTCTTTTTTCACAATGTTTTCTCAATCATAAAATCACAGGCACGTAAACAGCAGGGATTAAACAGCAAAGGGTTAAACAGTGACAGCTAAAGTCGGTTTGCGGCCATAGGGTGTATTGGACCCCGCGTGTGTGTATTTCCGTTTATTTCATGATCGTCGCTACCTTCGCATATACCCATATGAGCGACGCCCCCAGACGACGGTTAGTTGTTACCGTGGAATAGTGCAAGGATACATGAAGAAACTACTACTGAGATCCCTCATGGTTGCTCGATGGAAAGCATCGTCGCACAGGACCTAGTTTTCACGTCTCATCCGAAGGAAAATTAGTTTGTAAGTGTGTCAGCCTGGGAATCGAACCCACGATGTCCTACTTTAGAGTCAGGTGCTCTATCGACCGAACTGACAGTGATCTCGTTTAACACTTTCCTGTTTTTCAAAATTTTGGACCTGTCCAAATTCAAAGGTTTTGCAGACGAAAATTTTAAAGTGGCCGGGATTTAATTTGAAAAATAACAATTCAGTAGGGCAGAAAATAGTGTGAAAAAAAAAAAAAAGAAAAAAAGAAATTGCTTGTCAAGAGCAATTTCTTCTTTTTTCACAATGTTTTCTCAATCATAAAATCACAGGCACGTAAAAAGCAGGGATTAAACAGCAAAAGGTTAATTGGTTTAGAACTCTTGAAAAGAGAAAAACGCAGAACATCAATTAGAGGAATCACTTCTTTTATTCATTAGGCCTAGTCCTATCCCTTTTACATTTTATGTTACTGATTTATTCATACATTTTACAACTCAACAATGACTAAGTTTAAACATGATTCCTTATGTTACAATCATGAAAGAATCTGTTTAAAATGAAGACAGAAAAAAGGTACTTGTCACGGAAAAAGAAGTTTTTTTCTAGCTACTTTTAATGTTAAATTTTCGCGGGGCGGGTGTCAAATGTACTTTCAGTAAAGGCTGTGGTTCCGAATTGTTGTGCGTCTACTAACGTTTTTAAAATATGAAAACCTTGAAATAAGAGCTTTTCCTTTTTTGAAATTTAATGTGAATTTGTTAAAAGCCATTTTGTCTACATGGGGTATTAGCCTACGTGTATCAATCATGATATATTTTTCTTCATAATTTTAATTCCATAAAATTTCATATCTTTGTTAAAATCCTTGATAGTTGGCGGTCACTTTAAAGTTCTGAAAGATAGATAAATGAAATAAAATAACATCAAGACTTTTTTTAACATTTTTTCCTTCACTTCCATATTTTTTTTTTGCCAGCGGGTAAATAGATATCTTGTATTTGAATTCTATTCATTTCTTGGGTAAAATATTAGGGTAAAGGGCTAATATTTCATCTTTGAAGATACTGTTTATTTTATAAACAGCGTTCAAATATATTATAAGGTGCGAAAAAGCAGTGGTGCGAATAGAAACCGGAAGTGTACATGGCAAGATGGCAGCCTCCTCGTTAAACGAAGAAATTTCCAAGATTTCTTACTACAATATTCGCCCGACTCTCCTGCATGGATATATCGGTCCCTATTTACTTATTTATCTCATCTGGTTCTATTGTTGGACGGTTGTTTATGGATTGGAAGATTACTACGAGGCTGGTTTGATTGCCCTAGCCGGCATCTGTTTACTCCAAATTTTGACGTCACTCTTCTGTCTGTGGTCTGTTGACATTCGATGTGCATTGACCTGTGCAGGGGTAAGATAAGAATTTATTTTGAGTCGGCAAGACAAAGTTAAAAAAAAGCTTAATGAAGCTTTTCGACCAACTATAAATCCCTTTTATGTATGTTAGTTAATGGATCTGATGAGAAATTTTAAATTAGATTTAAAAGAATGAGCTGTATTTGATCCAGGATTTAGAGGAAAAAATATAGAGAACTAATTTCTGCATGAACATGATAATAAGGCTTCTGATAAGACCACTGCTAACTGTAAAGACAGAACTGGAAACCTCCAAAATTACAAATTATGCAGGGCAAGAAAATAACGGTTGTCCGAGGTCCTGGCCCTTTAAGTCTTAGGATCAGACTTGCCAAAAAAAAAAGGTTAAGGTCCGATGGACCTGCCCAAATGGAGATTTGACCCTCTCACTTTCCAATATTAAAAGTCCAATGCCAGAATCAATGTTGGACAATTGTATAAACCTTAAAACCATTTTAAAAGTTGTTAAGGCTGGCAAACTATATTTGTTATCAAAAAAATAAAAAACCCGATCGTTTTTTGTAAGATAATTCGGGCTGTTTCCTCATTTTAGACTTACTTGAAGCATTGTCTATCAACACTTTTCAAGTTTCTATTCTGGTCCTCAATTTGCGATTACATTAGTATCATTACTAAAGCGGTAAAGCCTGTATCACTTTCCATGTCTATTAGATTGGATGGTTTATCTGATCATTTTCACATTTTGTAAAAAGATTTTGTTTAAATTGGGTTTTGCAGCCTAAAAAAAAAACACAACTCAACAGAAAATGATGACAAAGACCATAAAAATTCCAAACCTGAGAAAGACACAAAAATATGATTCTCAAAAACAGATGCGCAGGTACCCAAATTGCATTGGGAAGAATCATTTCTGTTGGTTGTGTTTAATGAGGATAATGAACAGATGACATGTACAATCCTTCAGAAGTACCCCAGCACTTGTCACAGATCTACATCTGCATACTACAGTGCTCCAGCTAGGTTTCAAAAAGGGCAGGATGCAAAGTGCCCTGAAAGGGCACTTTTGAGTGGGAGAGGGTGTCCTCCTCCCCCAAGGGGGGCTTGGGGGGCTCTTGTAACAATATTTTTTGAAATACATGCAAAACTGTCTTAAGCAAACACCCAAGGGACATTCAAAAAGTGCTTGCTTAATACAGGTCAATTTCAGGGCAATTTGTTAATTTGGGAAATCAGAGGCCGCTTGCTTAAAACAGGTTGCTTGCTGAATACAGGTGGCCACTAAGTCAGGTTTGACTGTATTTGCTTCCACATTGGATTGTTTCAATTCAAACTGCACCCTAATTTCTATTAGTATGTATATGCATTTTTCCAATTTGTATCAGTATAAACTTTGGAAAAACAGGGAAGATTTTGTGCATGTTACTTTTCTAGGTCACAGATCCATACAAGGCCTCGTGGCTCAAGGTGACACCAACGCCAAACAATGGGTTTACAGAACTTGTCAGATTACATAAAGTGAAGGTTTGTTATATCTTTACAAATTTTGAGATAATTTGGACTGCAGTTTGAAAATTTTGGGGATCATAAGAATTGTTTTTATTGGAATTTGAAATTTATAACACAATATATTTTGGGAAATAAAATTACAATGAATCTTGTTCTTTCAGTTAACCTGTATTAACCCTTTTCATGCTGAATAAAACCCTTGCAAATTTCAGCTAAATCAAGTACTGAAAATACTAGAATCCAAGCCTATGGGGCAATCTTTCTTCAATATTCAATTTCGTAAACAACTCTGCCTTGACAGGGGACAAAAAGGTAATGTAGACTAAGATCAGCCTGCACATATGTGCAGGCTGGTCTTTGACTATATCACCTTATTATACAGAAATATTCCGGGTTCAGCATGACAAGGGTTAAGAGACCACTTTTATTTAGCAACTGTCATCAAGAGTACGCTTTCTTGAATAATGGATGTATTATTCTGAAAATTGCTGTTACTGAATCTTGTGTTCTTTTGAAGTCTATGAGACCATACAGTGGTTAGAGAGTACAGACATGTGGTCTGAGATAAAATAAAGGTCATGGTTTCAAATCTCAGCCACCCTGCAGGTCATATGGGAATGTCCTTGGACAAAGCATTTCAAAGCCTAGTAGTAGTGAAAACAAATGGCCTTCCCTAGGTAGTCTGCGATTGACACTAACTTTTATGAGACAGAAGTCAAGCAGACTCCTGCCGCATTGGTCTTCCATTAACATATCTATTATTTTTTCTTTCAAGGAAAACAACACAGTAATCCTGTGGTTTCTGTTCCAAAAGACGAAGTATGTATATGACAGTGAGGAGAAGAAACAATTTGTCCCGGTTGAATTTCCAGTGTCGGAGACCGTCCAGACGTATCTGGATTGGAAAGGGTACCAAGAGGATGCTGACGTCAAACATGCTGAAAATAAATATGGAAAAAATATGTAAGTAGGGTTTAACAGCAGGGTTTGACACTAACTTCTTTTTGCAACTGGCCTTAAGGGCCTGTTAGCCCTTAATATTACAGGTCCTTCCAGATAACAACAGGTCCTACATGAAACCCATGTTTGATTTTTAGCAATTTAAGTGATACTTGCTGAGAATATATTGTTGGAAAAGAAGAAATTGCTTTTGACAATTTCTTCTTTTTCTACAATGTTTTCCATTTGCATTTGGTAATGCAAATTTTGATTTTCTAAAGGCAGTTATTTTTCAAAACTGGACAGATTTGAAATACTTATCACTGCCATTATCTACAGGCCTGAAGGACCTGCAGCGTGGTAACATCTACCAGTTCTCCCTAAAATCCACAGGTCTCGGGCCCAAGGACTGGTGTTAGTGTCGATCCCTGAACAGAAATAGGTTTTAGAGTATATGACATACAAATAAGAACCCATGACTCTCAAAACAGTCTTATGTGAGTTCAGCAGACCTTTCTTTGGTCATCTTTGAAAGAATTGAAGACTGTTTTAAACTGTGCTCGGGGTCAAATTGCTGGCCAAACAGCTTGCAATCATAACTTACAAAATGACAGATTCTTTTAAATCACATAATTAAGTACATGTATGTTAAAAAAATGTGTAACTACATAAATGAAACTGTTTGCCGTTTGTAGGTGCAGGTAAATTATCTGGATTACATTCCGTTTTTTACCCTGAGCCTTTTGACCCTAATTTGAAGTTATAATATTAAGCATTATGTAAAAACAATCTAATTTTCAATATTTTGGCAAAAATTGCCTTTATCAAGAAAATAACAAATCTGTTTATTTGCTTGAAAAAGGCATTTTTTGCCAAAATATTGAAACTTTGAGTGTTTTTATATAGTGTTTAACCTTTTCCCTGCAGAATAATTTTGTAATGTTGTATGATATAAAGATTAAGGTTATCTGTTGTTGTGTTTTTTTTTTTGAGGGGGGGGGAACGCTAGTCAGTTTTTATGCTATGAATATAATTTTACTGAGGTAATGAAATCCCTTCATTCTGACCTTATAATACTTACTGTAGAATTTTAATATGACTTAACAAAATGTTGTCCCAAGGACCAAAAGTTAGGCTCAAAAGGCTCCTTGCTCAAGGTTTGAGGGTCCCTTTATAAGTGGACTAATTTTGTATTTCATTTTACCAATGCTCATGTTTTTATGTAAACATTGAAATATTCTCTTGATTAAAGAACACAAGGTATTTTATAGATATGTACCTTTTTGGTATCAGCATCAGAAAAGAATTGAAGAGTTTAAAACAATCTTCAATTCTTCTCCGAAGTTGAGCCCCACAGGGTCCCAGGGACTCCAATAAGAAAGTTTTGAGAGTACTGGCTACTTACTTAAAAGTTTAAGACTCGCAAATTCTGCATCCCTTTAAAACCCTGTTTCAGAATGGAGATGGACATTCCAAAATTTATGGAGTTATTCCAAGAGCGTGCAACGGCTCCATTCTTTGTATTCCAAGTATTCTGTGTGGGTCTGTGGTGTTTGGATGAGTACTGGTATTACAGTGTGTTTACGTTATTCATGTTGATCGCCTTCGAGGCGACCTTGGTTCAACAGCAGATGAGAAATATGGCTGAAATTCGTAAAATGGGGAATAAACCATACATGATAAATGTAAGTAAATATTAATGGCTCGGCATGAAACAGTTGTAACTGCCTATATGTTTATAGGCAGTTACAACTGTTTTGCACTGAGCCAATGATATACTTATATTTTTTCTGTCATTTCCAATCAAGGTTTTACCAACTTGTTGAAAACCTATAATTCTTGAATGCATTCATATAGGAATTTATTAAATTTTAATATGAATTTCAGTGAAACAACAAAATTGTTCGTGAAAATTTGGTTACCGATGAAATGGTTACTAAAAAGGCATTTCTATGAAAAATAAAATTGCAACGCTTGATGATTACATCATTTCAAAGCATCAAATGATGTTTTATGTGAGCCAGTGCATGACATTTCCAACAGTTTCACATGTGCACATAGCAAAGCATCTGGCCAGCCTGTGCATCCACACAGTCTGACCAGAGTCTTTGTCTTGCGCTCTGGAGATAGATAAGGTCTTAACACCTCTTCAAGGGGTCAAAATGATATTCTTATTGCATTGTGTGGCTGTCCATCTTGCTCAATATCTAGAGAATATGCACACATGAAATTGTTGGAAATGTCACACACTGGCTCATATGTTTTTGATCAATTCCAACAGCATATTCTCCATTTATGAAAGTATTAGAGCAAAAACTTCCACTTTCTTTTTAGTTTTGATATAGATTTTTTTTGTACTTGCTGCTTAATAAAACAGGTCCCTTAGTACAGGTGGTTTCCTGAGGAAGATAGACTGTTCGATGGTCACATGTAAAAAGCCTGTACTTGATATTTTAGGTATACAGAAACCGAAAATGGAGACATATACTAACAGTGGACTTGCTCCCAGGAGATATTGTTTCAATAGGTTTGTAGAAAATAAAGCTGTTAAATGCTTTCCTGTGCATTTTAAGGATTTTATATCTCTATAATTCAAATCCATTAAAATAAAAGATTTTTATCAGTTTAAATCAAGCCATGTGAGGAAATCCATTGTATTTTATTTCTGTTAAATGCAATCGTTTTTGGGCCCCCCTCCCCAAGATTGACTACTTTAATTGTTCTATATCTTTATATGATAATCTCATGTGTTTAAGGTTGTGAACCTGATCATGAGATCAGAAATAATACTGAACTATTGCAGTTCCACTTCATTAAGTGTTTCAGTCTTTCTGAATTTCTCTGTTCCTTAAGTTCTACATGTTTGGATAGCTTTAAAAGGAACTTTGTACAATTGCAGTTGCTCTCAGGCTGTGTATTTACAAGATTCCCCCCCTTCCCCTCCCAAAATAATTTTCAGATTTGCTAATTCTAGTGAATATTTCCATAATGTAGAAAGGTCTTGTCAAGGTTTAGATAGATTTTATTCAGGTAAAATAGGAAATGACAGTACATGGTAAAATATTAAGAAAACACATATAAAAATGAATATATCACAGTGCATTTTTCATACCATGTCTGCCACATCCAAACCTGGGATAACGCAAAAAAGAGATAGGATATCTCTTATTTCCATTGCGGTCCCCTGCTTGGGTGTGGCTGACACAGAGAGACATGATGTTATACTGTTAAATTTGTAAACATAGAGTTGATGATGTTGCAATTAAAAGTAAAACGATTAAATCACAGACAGGTAAAGAAAAATTAATGAACTCATTTTTAAGCATTATATCACAGAGTTGTTTGTAAAATATCACAGACTTTCAAGAAAGTGTTCTTTAAGTTTTGCTTTGAACATAGAGAGAGATCTGCATGTTTTAATACTTGTAGGAAGGCTATTCCAAAGGTTACAGCCCACGTAAGAAAATGATTTTCTTCCGTGCGTCCCAACCTTTGGAACAGCAAAACAACCATTTCTACTGAAACGCGTGCTGTAAGAATGCGAGGTGGCCGCTTCTACAAATTGGTCCATCAGGTAGTCTGGCGCAAGTCCGTTCTTAATTTTGAAAACATTTATAAGAGTTATTTGTTCAATACGTTTTTCAATTGGCAGCCAATTTAAAGTTTTAAAGTGAGTTCTGTTGATACTGGATCTGTGGTGCAGTTCCAAAACAAACCTTATTAGTTTATTTTGCATGATTTGAAGTTTGTTGGTCCACTTTTTATTCAAATTAAAGTACCAGAAAACACAAGCATAGTCAAAATGACATTTGATCAAGGATGACACTAATAATTTTCTGGTGTGAAATGATAAGAATTTGCTTTTACGATAAAGAAACTTCAATTTAGCATTTGCTAAAAGGTTTAGTCATTTTGCTTTCAGGTCGATCTCAAGAAGACAGACTGGTGCCCTGTGACCTGTTACTACTGAGAGGACCTTGTATAGTGGATGAGTCCCTGCTCACAGGAGAATCAGTTCCTGTTATGAAGGTAGTGTAAAATTTGATATGTGACCATCACACAAAAAGGGGCCATCTGGGTAGTGCGTAAAGTGTTGACCCTAGTCAGACTGCGCGGATTGTGCAGACTGACTAGGATCGAAACTTTTGCCACCATGCAAACTTTCTGGAAATAGAATGTTCAATCTACCTTCCAGTGAAAGAATATATGAAATGCAACTTCTGGTTGACCTATTTTGGATCAATTCCCTTTTTCAATAATTCATTTTACGGAATTCCAGGATGGTCCCTTTTCGCGTGATGGGTCACATATATGAAACCTATCACAAAGGAAATGATGTGATATTTAGTTTTGTTGGTCAAAATCAAGCATTCTGATTGGCTGAAAACCTTGTTTCATACATCTATGAAAGCAATTCTGAGTATGCAGCTGTTTTGTTAACTTGCATGCAAATTATAACAAAAGAAATCTGTCTAGTAATGATATTTTATTTTTCTTTTTAGCAAAGTAATATTAAGTTATAAGATATGAATAGCATACTCATTGAATTGTGTCTTGAGAAACTTTAAGACTTATCACATTTTGGAACAGCTTCATGTATCTTTACATTTTATTTAGGATTTTAGAGTAATGTTAGTTCCATTTTAAGTAACTTTCAAAGGTGTATCACCAAGCAATGTCCAAGACCTTCATTATTATAATAAGCTGCACTTTTGTTACATTTTCAGGAGCCTAGTGAAGGTTTATCCTTTGACCATATCCTTGACCTTGATAATAATTCTCCCCAAAACTATGTTTGGGGAGTATACAGGAGACAGCATGTAGGTCGGTCTGTTCGTCTGTCCATCTGTCTGAGATGTGCAAGTGTAATTTTACTTATGGTCCATTGACTTTTGACAGAGTTATGGCCCTTTGATGGAAAATGGCTTTTCATTATTCACAAGCACTTGTAGGGGGGGTATAAGTCGGTTTTGCTACAGTCTAGTAACATTATGCTCCCATGTATTAATCCTGTATTAATCCATTTTCAGGAGCCTATTGAAGGATTATCCCTTGACCATGTCCTTGACCTTGATAATGACAGTAAACTACATGTGCTGTCAGGCGGAACAAAAGTTGTACAACATACACCTCCTGGTAAAACATCCACAGGGATGAAAGGTAGGATTAGATTTAGACCTTAACCCTTTCCTGTTTTACAAAATTTTGGACATGTCGAAATTCAAAGGTTTTGCAGACGAAAATTTAAAGTGGATTTAATTTGAAAAATAACCATTCATTAGAGTAGAAAATAGTTTGGAAAAAGAAGATCTGTTAAGCAATTTCTTCTTTTTTCACAATGTTTTCTTAATCATGAAATCACAAGCACATAAAAAGCAGGGATTAAACAGCAAATAGTTAAATAAAGGCAAAAGATACAACATTTAGGCTGCCTATTAATGATTTTTTTCCTGTGTAAAATGGAAAGAAAATATATTTCTATCAAAGGTATGACATATTATGATGTAAAAGAAAAAGGGAACAGAAATTTATCATCATGGTTAAAAAAAATCAAACCTAGTAAATCCTTACCCACAATGCATATATATGCGCAGATCGTGCTACCATTTTTAGATCTTTGTAAAAATAATTTCACACAGGGCGGCTGATAAAATGTCTAATTTCCTTTCAGCAACAGACAATGGTTGTATAGCCTATGTTCTAAAGCACAGCTTCAACACGAACCAGGGTAAACTGTTACGGACTATACTGTTTGGTGTGAAGAGGGTCACTGCTAACAACCTGGAGACATTCTTCTTCATCTTATTCTTGCTAGTGTTTGCCATCATAGCAGCTTCATATGTCTGGATAAAAGGTAATGATTATTGAAATGAGATGAGTGCTAGCCTTTGAAATAATGGAGTCATGGACCCCCTAACCATCAATTTATAGGAGTCAAAACATCAAAAAAACTTTCTGATTAATCATGCTCTCTATTTCGATTATTGCAATAGATGAACAATTTCGAGGGGGTAAAGCCATCCTAAAATCTGTGTATCTCAATGAAACCCTATGTTGTGGGTACTCATTTGAATCGTCTTGACAAGACGATTCCAATAAGTACCCACAATATAGGATTTGTTAAAGAATTGATGAAGTACTCTAATTTGAAATCCAGTATACCCGTTCTACCTGTAGTACTGTTGCATAAGGCCAGTTTTTTCAGTAACCTTAGAGTACTGTCTGTATTGGTTTAATGCTCTGTAACATACTTTAAGCATACTTACATTAATCAAAACAATGGATAAGACTTATTGTAGAGAAAAGATTAACCTTCTCTTGTATCTTTGAATAGAGTGGTGTCAGGTATTCTTATGGAGGGTATTCACAGATAGACATATATAATACGCACTTACTGTTCTGTATGAAAGAAAATCTAATGAGGTTGGAGTAATTGATAATTGTCCAGGCTCTGCCAAGACAATTATCAATTTGACAATCAAGTTAGATATTTTTATTATACGCCGCCGGAGGCGGACGTATATTGGCCTCATCTTCTCCATCTGTCAGTCCGTCCATCCGTCCGTCCATCCATCCGTCCATCCGTCCGTACGTCTGTTTACTTTTCTTGTCAATGCAACTCCTCCTAAACTACTGGCTGGATCTTCTTGAAACTTGGTCAGTATTATCACCTCAATTGGTAGTGGATCTTCTTGAAACTTGGTCAGTATTATCACCTCAATTGGTAGATGTGCATGAAGGAAGGATTTTACGGTTCGTTGATTTTTGCCTGAGTTATGCCCCTTGATAACTTAGTCTCTGGGTCCACTTTTCTTGTCAACGCAACTCCTCCTAACTTTCTTGCTGGATCTTCTTGAAACTTGGTCAATGTAATCACCTCAATTGGTAGATGTGCATGAAGGTAGGATTTTACGGTTCGTTGATTTTTGCCTGAGTTATGCCCCTTGATAACTTAGTCTCTGGGTCCACTTTTCTTGTCAACGCAACTCCTTCTAAGTTTCTGGCTGGATCTTCTTAAAACTTGGTCAATGTAATCACCTCAATT
This sequence comes from Fragum whitleyi, assembly GCA_948146395.1. NCBI lineage: Eukaryota > Metazoa > Mollusca > Bivalvia > Cardiida > Cardiidae > Fragum > Fragum whitleyi. The sequence goes on along the minus strand of OX411543.1, from coordinate 86,138,610 downwards.
GGTAGATGTGCATGAAGGAATGATTGTATGGTTCGATGATTTTTGCCTGAGTTATGCCCCTTAAAAAAGTAGTCTCTTGGTCCACTTTTCTTGTCAACGCAACTCCTCCTAAGTTTCTGGCTGGATCTTCTTGAAACTTGGTCAATGTTATCACCTCAATTGGTATATGTGCATGAAGTAAGGATTTTATGGTTCGTTGATTTTTGCCTGAGTTATGCCCCTTTAAAACTTAGTCTCTGGGGCTTATTGCCTCAGTTATGCCCCATAAAATTTAGTCTCTGGGGCTTATTGAAATTGCAGCCTTGTGAATGCATCTCTTCCTAAGTTTCTGGCTGGATCTAAATGAAACTTGGTGGATGTTATAACCGGAATTGGTAGATGAGCATGAAGTAAGGATGTTATGGTTCATTAATTTTACCCTCAATTATGCCCCCTTAAAACTTAGTATCTAGGGCTTATTGAAATTGCAGCCTTTTGAACACAACTCCTCCTTGCTTTTTGTCTTTATTTAAATGAAACTTGGTCAATGTCATCACCATAATTTGTAGATGTACATGGATCAAGGATTTTATGGCTCATTTATTTCCCTGAATTATGTCCCCTTAAAACTTAGTGCCTGGGGCTTATTGAAATTGCAGCCTTGTGAAGGCAACTCCTCCTAACTTTTTGTCTTGATTTAAATGAAACTTGGTCATTTTCAATTTGGTTCTGTCAAAATAAGTAGTGTCTACAATTATTTTTGTGAAACAGCAGCAAAGTGGCGGCGTATTTTGTGACGATGGCACTCTTGTTTCATACAATGCACTAAGTATGTATTTTATTTATCTTTTAACCTCTATTTGCCTTGTTTTCGTAGTTGTTCTAACAGAAATGCAAGTTTTGAAAAATAACAGCATTATGTTATTGTTCTAAAAATATCCATGTCATATCATGAAAAATATTATATGGGGTGTTATCACATGGATATTTGTATATTTATAAGATAAATATGTTTCTTAACTTTAATGATCATGTAAAATAAGTATTACCTTATGGGTCAAGACTATTGTTCAATTTACGAATTTGCCATTTGAAGGAAAGTTTATTTCTGAGGTACATGACACTCATTAAATAAGACCATCAAAAAAAAAATGTTGACTGATAATTTCTAACCTAGCTGTTTTCACAGAAACCTTTAGGTGTTGATATAGCCTAGGATATCAATTTCATAGTTATTCAAAAAGTTTTGACATCTTTGATATCTTGCATATTACTTAGCGATTCATGTTATATGCCATACAAATATGAGCCTGTGTGTGAGATTTCCAATAATTTTAAATGTGCTCCAAGCAAAGACTCTGGCCAGCCTGTGCATCTGCACAGTCTGTCCAGAGTCTTCACTATGCCTTTAGTAGATAGATAAGGTCTCAAAGTATACGTAGACCATCAGGTAACGTTATATTTACAGTATGTGGCTGTCAATGCTACTCAATGTTAGAACCTTACTAACATTTCAAATTGTTGGATATGTCAGACTAAGGCTCATATTTGAATTCTGCATATTGATGATAAGGCTTGCCACTCATGCAACTGCCAATTAGACTTGAAATTCCTGATGAATCTTTTTGATCTTGAATCTATCCAAAGCCCTTTTCTCCTAATTGCACTGTTTTCTGAGATCTATAAAATTAACCTACCTTTGATTTATTCTGATTTAGTTTCTTTTTATATTTTTCAGGAACTGAAGATCCAGACAGAAATCGTTATAAATTGTTTTTGGAATGTACGCTTATATTGACATCAGTTGTACCCCCTGAGTTACCAATAGAGTTATCTCTGGCTGTAAACACAAGTCTCTTGGCTCTCACCAAACTATGTAAGTTTTGATTTGAAAGAGACATTCAGAGTTTGACTCTTACCTCTGCGAGTAAGGAGTCCAGTGGACTCCTAATTTGTGAAATCAATGAGTCCAAGCTTTTATACTAGGGGAAATATTGTAGAACAGAAGAAATTGCTTGTTGCAAGCATTTTTTCTTTTCAAAAATATTGCCTCCAAAAATAAGAAAATTTTCTCTGGATCGGAGACTTGATAAACTCATTTATGATAAAGGAGTCCATAGGACTCCTAATTTGCAATATGAGGGAGTCCAGCGTTTAAAAATAGGTGTCTTGGACTCCTGGACTCCCCTTAGTGTCTAACCCTGGACATAAGTTTGATCATCCTTTCAAAACATAATGTGGTAGAATAATGATATAGGATTTATTGACGTTGTTGAGGTCATTAACATTTGCAGAGACCCCATGATGATTGGAAAATTTATGACATGTCAAAATTTAATGTGGGATTAAATTGTAGTCTTTAGTAATGCTCTGTATGAATGTAGGACACAGGGTTGTGGATGTAAAGAATTTCCCTTGACAAGTAAAAGTTGATTTTCTACTTCTCCTGGATCAAAACAAACTTATCTATAAAAAAGAAAATCAATTTTGAGAAAACATTGTCTTTAAAAGAAGAAAATGCTGGACTACTGTCTGTAAAAAATTCTCATTTATTCGATTAATTCCACATTAATTGAATTTACTTAAATATTTATGGTTTCAAATAAGTTTCTGTGTGAAAGTTTGATGAAAACACAGCAAAAAGAGCCCTTGGGATTATTGCCAAAAACAAATTGGCTCATAGAAAGGTGCTTGATTATTGTCATTCAATGCATTCACCTTAAAGCAAAAAGTTCCTGAAATATAGGATTAAAATGAAGGAAATTTGAAAGTATGTAGAATGCTCAGCCTAGTGAGCCTTTTTTTGAATTTGGAACTAATTTGGCTATTCTTAGATATAATTTATCAAAATCCTTTACCAGCAGGCACACATGGAAAAGTAAAGAATGGTAGTTTTTGTGGTAAATTCAAGACTAGTTTTTGATTATCTTTTGAAGTGCTATACAAAATAACATGAGTTCATAGTATGAAAAGCACAAAAAGCTTACTGTCAAATTTTTCATATTTTGTGAATTTCTAAACAAAACTTATTTGTTCAAATATTCCACATAATCTATTACTTTTTCACCCTGAACATGGTACAAGAATATTTACTCCAGCTAAATTCAAAGTTTTTTTCAATTGATTAGTTCTTTGTTTTTATGGGGCTGTCTTGGTCTATTGTTCAAAAATCAATCATCCATATTAATGGCTCAGCATGAAACAGTTGTAACTGCCTATACAAATATAGGCAGTTACAACTGTTTTGTGCTGGGCCATCTATATATTTGTGTGGTTTTAGATGTGTACTGTACAGAGCCATTCAGAATACCATTTGCTGGTAAGATAGACATCTGTTGTTTTGACAAGACTGGTACCCTGACAGCAGATAATCTGGTGGTGGAAGGAGTAACTGGATTAAAGTAAGTTTCAACACTTGTAATTTTAGAAAAAATGCAATCAGTTCACTCTTCAAAGGATTTTTTTTTTTTACTCGAGGATAACACGATAGAGTGTCGAATGACTCTTATTTCCATCATGGTCCTATTTCTTTACAGATCTTATCCAACAAATCATGGTCTTTAGTAATGCTCTATGTGAATGTAAGACACAGGATGAAGTCTAGCCTGATAAAACTACTCTCATTAACTCAATTCATCTTTTATTGACAAACATAAAAGATACCAAATTGGTGATCACATCATAAATAAAAGCACATGCAAAGGTTCTAAAATTTTGAACAATTAACGAAATTCAAATAATTGTATAAATTTTATTTAACTAAACTTGGGTTAGAACGAATTAAACTTTCTACAGTCACAAATTATGTGAAGTCTTTTATAAATAGCACTTCCTCAAAATCAATTGTTAATGTCAAATCTTCTTCAAGATTTAATCTTTAGAACCTAATTGTTCAAAATTTTATTGTTTGCCATTTGAGAATATTTGTCATTTCAGTGGTAATGAGATAATTCAGGCCTCCGAGGCCCCACCCAACACCATGCATGTGATGGCTACATGTCACTCACTGGTTCAACTGGATGATGAAATGGTTGGAGATCCCCTGGAGAAAGCAACACTCAGTGCAGTGGACTTTATATTGACTAAAGGTTAACATGCTACTCTTATTGTTTCCTTAATGCTTTCTTTTGGTTTATCAAATGATAAATCTACCATTTAATCTGAGATTTAAGCCCTTATCATGCTGAACCCGGAATATTCCTGCTTTGGCAGGAGCTATAGACAAACATCAGCCTGCACATATGTGCTGTCTGATGTTAGTCTACACCACCTGTTTCTCACTTTCAAACCAGAATTTTCTATAGACTTAGTTTTTCAAATAAAAATTGACCTACAGTTGGGACTTTCAGTGCTTTTTTCCCTTTGATTTTGATTAAAATTTATGGCCAAAATTTATTCAGCATGACAAGGGTTAAATTAAAAAATGATAACATTGCAGTTTTATCGGATTGAAACCTGGATTTATTCTTTCATGCCAATAAGAGACAGTGTAGGACATTACCAATGATTTTAAATTGATGCAAAGCAAAGCCTCTAGGCAGCTGTGCATCCATACAGTTTGACCAAAGTCTATGCATTTCTCTAAGACGTTAGATAAGGTTTTTACCCTGTTCCAGGCTGTCAGCAAATATAACTTAAGTCTACACTGCATGCTTTCTGTTTAATTATTGTGAGAAAACTGGTTAAAAGTTTCTAAAGATTGGTAATTTCTATGAAACAAAATTAGAATTTAACTGGTTAATGATTCCACTTCTCCAGTTCTCTAAAAAGAATTTTCACATTTTGTCTCATTTTTTGCGTAAAAGAAATAGAATACTCATTTGTTTTTCAAGTAAGATGGACAAATTTTTCATGAACAACAATAGTGATATTTTCCCGTGAGCCACTCATGAAAGTATAGCTTTTGTTATTCACAGAATGAAACATAAAGTGCAAATACTCTTAAACGAGTATCCTCTATTTCTCTATGTACAGTGTAAAAATGTTTTTACACAACAGTCAATAAATGACGGAAAATGAGGATGGTGTTTTGTGTTCAATTGTCTATTTTCCAACCCTTTTTAGGAGAGACTGTTGTACACCAAAAGAAGAAAATCCATGGCATGAAGATACACCAGAGATTCCACTTCTCTAGTGCTCTAAAGAGAATGTCTGTCATTGCTGGTCACATGATTCAGGGGTCCCTAGAGACAGAGTATGTAGGTACAGTGAAGGGAGCTCCTGAAACACTCAAACCAATGGTAGGCTTTTTGTTCTACTTTATCTGACTGTCCTTTTATCTGACTATCCATCCCTCCCTCTGTCTCTCATTGCTGCTTGCATGATTTAAGGCTCTCTTATTTTTGCAGTGAAACGGGAAACCAGAGGTGCATTTTTTTTTCTCTAAGGGCAAGCATATAACCTCTCATCAGTGGGAAACCAGAACATTGTAAAAACAGTTTGAAAATTTTAGTTTGTCTCTCTCTGTCTAAAATTCTGGTTAATCAGAAGCATTTCCACTAAAACTTCTTAGAAAAGTAAGATGAATCTTCATAAATGATGTTCTAATGATAATGTTGTGACATATTTATCCCCAACTTTCCAGAAACTACTTGATTTATTATTTAATTGTTCACTTTGCCCTTGGGTTTACCAATATTGCAATAAAGCTCCTATCTGACTTATAACTAAGAATTCACAACTTGGGTCAATTGATTATTCCATGAATATAATTTGACCTGACTTGTTTGCAGTAATCTATATTGGAATTGGAAATTATTGATATTTTCTTTAGTGCTTTTTGGTGGTTTATAGAGAAAAAACGCTAGATTATCACTTGATAATCTTACTGCAAAAGCAGTGAAATTTTCAAAAACTTATACTTATGCATTTGTGCATTTCATCCTATCTGACGTCAACTATGCGGGGCAAAATAAGCAACGTCACAATGAACTTTGCATAGCAATCACATGCAAAATCACGCGCTTTTCGAAAAATATGTCCTAGAAAATTCACATTTTGTGACATTTTTGCAATAAAGAAATAGAACAATCATTTGTTTTTCGAGTAAGATTGATTAATATTTCATTTCATGAACAATGAAAGTTATATTTTAACAAGTGGAAAATATAGCTTTTGTTGTTCACTCAATGATTATAAATCGATCTTATACTGAAACAAACGATTATCCTCTATTTGATTTTCTTTCAGTTTTCTGACCTGCCTGATAATTACGATGAGGTTTATTTAGAGATGGCAAGGAGAGGTGCTAGAGTTCTGGCTCTTGGAATTAAGAAACTGGGTAAAATGTCTTCGACTGAGGTAAAGCTATAAAATTATTTGTGAGTAATTGATTTCTTATGTGTATCAACTGAAGACTCTTACCAGCCTGTGCATCTGCAATGCCTTATCAGTGTCTTCAAAATGCACGCTGATAAAAGCCATGGACTCTAATTTCCTGTTTTAGACATTTATCAATATAAAAGCAGTTGTGGCTGTGGGAGATACATAATATTTACATGTACTTGATACACTGATGCAAAATTGATTGAGATATCACAATGGAGCCTGTTCAAAGTAATTTGTCTCTGTTGTTTCACATAGGGCATGGCAATTTGTCAATGTCTACCCTCATTGTTCTGGTCGATGTTAGCACAGTGGTAGTGCTTCTGATTATCAATCAAATGGTCCTGGGTTTGATTTCAGACAGCAGCGCTCACCCTCCCTGTCTGTTTGTGTTACACCAATAGGTTGATAATTGTTGACCTATATGAAATGTCTGTTTGAGTCTAGGAAAAGGTGTAATGGAAGTACTGGTGAGAAATACCAGGAATTCATTTTCAGATACTCCAACCGCCATAATATGACTATAAGATTGTTGAAAGTGGGTTAAAAGCCCAATCAACCATACAAAATTATCATTCTGATTTTAAATTTTGACAAACTATTGCTAATTTTAGGCACATTTCAAGCACTTTTGCTCTAGTTTTTCCTTAACAATATGTTAGTAAAAATCAGACAATGAGGGCAAATGTAAGACTACATGTTTAAAGTCTGTTAAGTATGACAATGCTCTTGTTGAGACTGCTTGTGGTGAGGGAGACATTCAGTCAGTCTTGCTCGAGTGATCATGTCTATTAAGCAACCATTTTTATTAAGCAACTGTTTTCAGAATCCCCTTCTTTAAATCGCAATATCTGAAAAAGTAGATATCACTGATATAAGAATTATTATAGATTAATCCCATGTTGTTTAAACTCGCCAGAACTGTCTGGATGATACATTTCCATTTCGTACAGCATAGGATTGTTGAGAATGTAACAATTTGAGAAATGTCAGGAAGCCACCAGGAGGTGCTCCAGCATCTGTGATACAACTTTAATTTCAATGCTGCTAAAAGTGGAGATTTAACCATAAAAAAAAAATATGAAAATATTTAAGTAAAAAAACTGAGACTTGAACTACAAGATACAATGTATATATTTGTCATGATGATAAATTTCTGTGATAGACATCTAATAGACAGTCAATTTTGACAAGTAAAAGGTCAGCTATCAAGGTCAAAATTCTGAAATTTTTTGTTGTTTTGGGTCACATGTGGAGCAATTTGAGTTTCAAAAACATACCACCGCCTTCATAGGGCAGTTGGTAGCAGGTTGGACTGTCAATCTATAGGTCCTGGGTTTGATCTTGGACAGTGGCACTCATTCTTTCTGACTATTTGTCTCATACCAATAGGTTGATAATCCTAGACCTATGCGAGATGGCAGCTGGAGGCTAGGAAAGGATGTGATGGTTGTACTTGTGAGAGAAATACCAGGAATCCATTGTTAGGTGCTCCTGCCCCTGTGATAAAACTGAAAAAATGTTGAAAGTGGCGTAAAACTCCATTCAATCAATCAATCAATTCACAAACATACCTTATTTCACAGGTTTTAATGTATTTTTCAGTTAAGAAAGATGACAAGAGAGCAGGTAGAGTGCAATCTGGAGTTTTGTGGGTTTGTTGTGATTTCTTGTCCTTTAAAGATGGACTCCAAAATGGTCATTAAAGAAATACAGAATGCTTCTCATCATGTGAGTATAACTTAAGGTAGTGGACCTGTAAAAGTTCTGCAACATTTTGGACCACATGATCTTTCACAATGTTAACTGAGGTTTCCTAATGAAAATCATTAGGAAACCTTGGTTAACACTGTTAAAGTTGATGGCTACGGAAACATTGCAGAACTATTACAGGTGCACTACCTAAAAGACTCGGATAAATGAGCCTGTGTGTGACATTTCGAACAATTTGAAATATGCATGAGGTTTTGAACATTGAGCAGCCTCGACAGTTCCACTGTACAACAGGAAGATTGGCTGTCTGTCTGAAGACACATCTAGACATAATCTATCTGTAAAGTGCAAAGGGAAGACTCTGGTCATACTGTGCAGATGTCTTTGCTTGGCCCTTATTTCAAATTATTGGAAATGTCACACACAGGCTCAAATGATCTAAAATATCAAAAGGTTTGAAAGAATTTTGACTTCTTTGTGCATTAACCCTATTCAAGATACTATGTATTTGGCATGAAGAGAGATCTCAATGATATACATCAGTTGATGTCTAGGTCAAGGTCATTTGAAAAGGTCAAGGTCCCATACAAAGGAAAAACATTTGCAACCCAAAAACTTTATCATGCATATCTGAATACAATTTTGATACTTGGCATGTACATAGATGTCATTTATATAAAGCTCCAGAGACCTAGGTCAAGGTAATGTGACAAAGGTCAAGGTCATCCATTAGGGTCAAATTTCTGAAAAGTTTGCACCCCCGCGGGCATTAGTTTAATACAACATGTTTTATTTATAGTGCTCATTTTGTGGATAATTGAGGATTCTACTTGGATAAAAATCACATCTCATATCATTTTAAGGCAAAGGCAGTGAAATTATATTTGTAAAAATCATTTATCTACAGTAAAATCTCGGTAATTCCTATCTCAAGGGACCGAGACAATTTATACAAACTAAACGTAGTACAAACCAACCAATTTCACGCGGTCGGTAGTTTTTTGATGGCTCAGATCGGACATGGTCTTAAGGTACCCTATATTTGTGGCTTTATTCTAAGGTTCTATGGAATATGTTATAAATCAAGTTCTAACGAGACCCTTTTGTAGAGAGTAAGGAAGCAACAAATCTCACTTGAACTATGATCATCTTTCGTTTCCTCCATATTTAATTCCTATATAAAGTAATTTCGGCAGTTATCTACATGCCAATTATTAACAACATCAGAGTGTTTTCCCTTTGGATCAAATCACTTTGAGTACTCATTCAGTGGACAATGAAATCTCGGCATTACGATGAATCTGTGTTGAAGACATGTTGATATTCAAGTCATCGTAGATTTGCACTTTCATTTATGCATTATCAGTACGAGAAATACCTGATGAAATACATTAAGTAATGTCACTGATCTATCCTTTATTCGATTAATTCCGCCAAAAGTTACAAATCAAACAATGCCTGTAAATATTGATGCAAAACAATAACTTCGATTAATACCAATCAACAGGTGTTAAAACCAAGGTATATGTCTATTGTTACACCTAGGACAACTATTTATCGTACAATTCACACCTACGGATTAAACATATTAATTTGTGTTATTTGGAAACTCTGAGGACTTCACACAGGCTACGAACTACGAACCACCAGCGTGCGAATTACCCGTAGTCTTCTTACAAAGATAAAGAAGGAAGAAAATCCGGACCAAAGAATGTATACGAACCAACACATACCTACGAACCACCGGCGTGCGAATGCCTGAGATTTTACTGTATATGATATAACCTTTCTTAAACTCATATTATTTTATTTGACATCAGAGCTTGGTCCATTTTACCTATGGCTACATAATATTGCCATTTAAACCACACGCAAAATGAAGGACTTAAAATACTTCATTCTTAGATATACACTTTCCATATCAATTTTGCATTACAGATGAAGATTATTGCTTGTTGTTAGTGCAAGATTTAGAGCGACAGATAGAGGGGGTATTTTGTTTTTGAAATTAAAATGTTTCATTATTTCTAACTTTAAACCTTTATTGTTAGTACTCATTTGAAACGTCTTATTGAGACAATTCAAATGAGTACTAACAACCTAGAGTTTCAATGTGAAATAAAGATTTTAGACTGGCTTTACACCCTCTTATCTGGACTCCGGGAGATGGGAAAATTTTCATTTCATGAACAACAAAAGATATCTTTTTACTAGTGGCTTTACACTTGTTGTTCACTCAATGAAAAATCAAATCAATCTGACACCAAAAACAAATAATTATTTATCCTCTATTTTAGGTTGCTATGATAACTGGGGACAATCCGTTAACAGCATGTCATGTTGCCAAAGATTTACGATTTACTAGAAAGGAACATACCATGGTTCTACAGCCTCCAAATGATTCAGGTACAAAAATCATTAGTTAGCTTGTAATTAACAAATCACTGGATATAGTTAGTATGACTTAGTATTATTGTTTAATTGACATTTACTTTAATCAAAACCATTCTAAATTACTCTCCAAGTGCTCCATTCATTCATTTATTCCAAATATTCACTCTTGTCACTCAAAAATGCTCCAAAATAAAAAAAAAAAAGTTTTAAATCGTTAAAAACAATCAATATTTCATTGAAACGGGACAAATTATACCTTTTTTCTTTTGGCTGGTGTGGATTTTAAAGCTTATGATTGGAACATGAAGACACTCTAATGGGTATGTATGGATATTTTTTCAAGGGAGGTAGTAGATATTGCCTATTTTGTCCAACTTGCTCATTCAATATCACTCCAAAATCATTCAACTCGTCATATTCACGTGGTTCTTTTCTCTATATGCATGCCCCCTAACCTGTGACAAAGCAGATTCTAAGATTTCAATTACCATATCAAGGATTCAGTGCTAGACTGTACTAAGTGTATATACAATGTATATACACTTAGGACAGTCTTGCACTGAACCCTCAATATGTTGGAGAATATTTGATTGCAGCCATTAAACCAAATTGTTATCAGAATACTTGAATCTCATCAATCTTTTAATAGAAGTTGATGAAACACATGTAGTTTCACCCTGGTTTCTTTAAATTAAGGCCTCTTTAAATTAAAGCTGATAAAGTATAAAATCGTGAATTTACTGTACATTGCAGATTGTGAATGGCATTGGAAATCTATAGATGATACAGTTGTTTGCCCTTTACATCCTAAAGATATCAGGAAAGAACTCATCAATAAATATGATCTGTGCTTGACAGGAGAGGTAGGGAAGGACCTTTTGTTAAGTAAAATCAGTGCCTGAGGTCATAAAACTTTTCTCAGGCTCAATCCAAAATTTTCCCAAATTTCAATTTAAGATTAAAGCTGTAAATCTGTATAAATAGTCATTTTAATGTAGTGACATAAAAGATGATATTAATAAGTTGTTATAAATAACAACTTATTAATAATATCTTTTATTTTCATATATTCATTTTAATTTGAAATTTTAGAAAATTGAGCCTGAGCCTGAAAAAAGTTTTATAACCTTGGGCCCAGATCTGATTGATTTGTGAAAAAAATAGTGGCTATATATTTATAGGGACCTACAATGGTTTAATACCTGAATTTATGAAAAGGCGGGATCTAGTTACTGTGATAATGTTTGTTGTGTAAGTTTATGATTGGGATAATGTTTGATTGCATTTGACTAAATATATCTAGACAGTTATTTTGGTAATTGTACATACATTTCAAAATAATTCTATACAATCTGCCTCCCATCATGATTACTATCACTTTTTTTTAAAAAAAAATCTTCATGCAAGTCAAAGTTCAAAGTCACACTTACAGGTCAAATTTTGTTTTAACCATGACTGCTACAGTCAAGCACAACCACACTATTTGTTAATATTATTTTCTGACATACAGTACACTGCTCATGATTGTTTAGAACAGTATATTGTAAAGAAAGAAGTTGGGATTTGTCCGACTAGGTATTTTTGTAATATTTCTGCAATATCAAAGTTTTACCCTGCAGTTCAAAACCTATTCAAAATGTTGTATTGCAAATAAAACATAAAATTTGTTACATTTTTTCAGGCCTTGTCCTACATCATGCAATCCCAGCCAAAACAACTTCATAAAATACTTTTGCCAAATGTGAAAGTGTATGCTAGAGTTTCACCCAAACAAAAGGTAAAGAGATAGGTATTAGCCCATGGGGAATTTATATATTAACCTCTGAAAGACGTCAGAGAACTTCCCATCATTATTTGCCTGTTTGTCACAAACGGAAAATTTTCTTTTTGTCTCAAGACTATTTATGATACAATAGTTAATCTCTAAGAAACATTGGAATCTTATACAATGATGGATTAACAGGGTTTTAAGGGGTGCAGGTTTTGAGCATATAAGACGAAAAAATAGTAGCCACGATCTTTAAAACAATGTGATATGAGTCCCATATACTCTCTGGAAATCAACTTCTGAAAAGAATTAAGGCTGTTTTTAACAGGTTTTAATTCTTTCCTGAATTTGAGCCCAAAATATTGATATACTTTCATCAAATTGTTACATTTAACAAGAGAATAACTCTTAATTTACATAATAAAAGATAAGAGCATAAAAGATATAGTCTTAAGCTAAAGCTAGGACTTCAAGTGTATTTAACAACCAAAGTACCCCCAGAAGCAGAATTACCGTCTGAGGTACTTTTCAGTTTATGGAAGGTCCTAGGGATGTTTAGCATGGCAAGTCATTGGGGAGTTTTGAAAATTGTCTGCACTTTGATAGTCTCCAGGTGACATCAGAACATTCTCTGAACTTTTTCATTGATAGAAAAAGATAGAGAGGATAATCGTTTGTTTCAGTGTAAGATCAATTTATAATCATTGAGTGAACAACAAAAGCTATATTTAAGTGAAGATATAGCTTTGTTGTTCATGAAATGAAATATTAAACAATCTTACTCGAAAAACATACAATTATTCTATTTCTTTATTGCAAAAATGAGTCAAAATGTGAAATTTCTAGGGCATATTTTGATAAAGCGAAGTCATTTTGCGCGTGATTGCTATGCAACATTCATTGTGACGTCACTTATTTCGCCCAGCATTGAAGACGTCAGATAGGATGAAATGCACAAAAGCTGGGTATAAGTTTTTGATAATTTCACTGCTTTTGTGGTGAGATTATCAAGTGATAATCTACCGTTATTTCTCGATAAACCACCGAAAAGCATTAAAGAAAATGAAGATCTTTATCATTATAATTTTGTCCTATTGCTAAAAGTTTGTAAGTGCCTGTCAACATTGCATAGTTACTAAAAGCCTTTAAGAATTGTGGAGACTATTACATAAGAAATTGAATTATTTGACAAAATTGAACTATTATGAATTCATCCAAACAATCCCTTCATTACACTGTTTCAACCTTTCTCTTATTATGCTATTGCACAGCATGTTCACAGCATATATCTTATTCACAGAACTTTGACAGATAGTATAAACCAAGATCTGCCTGCACAGATGTGCAGTTTGAGAATACCCTGAAACTACCTCCTTTTGTTTTCATTTTTTGGATAAAATTGAGCAGGAGTTATTTGATGGTTTGGAAAATTGGTAATTTGTTTGAAACTAAATTAAGATTAAGCAGGGTAGGAGTTGGCGGAAAAACCAGCATAACTTGTGTATCATTTACAGGAGCTGATCATTACAACACTCAAAAGTCTAGGTTATGTCACATTGATGTGTGGAGATGGCACTAATGATGTAGGAGCCTTGAAACATGCTCATGTTGGTAAGTTGTGCATTATCAAGTAAGATGTATTTATGACACAAGGATATGATGACATAAAAATCAGGGGTCCGTTTTACTAAATTTCTTGCGATTAATCGCAATTCAAAATCACAAATCATATCTAGTGTTTTCATTCATTGTTAGATTCTGCCTTGCAATATCTCATTGGAATCGTCTTTAGAAGACAATTCCAATGAGATGATGCATGGCATAATTCCATATTTAGTTACTACTGTAGAAGCAACTTTAAATTTTTGACTTCCCCAAAAAATGATCTTTAGATGTTTAATAAAACAAGCCCCGGGTCTATGACATGTTAATGTTTGGAGAAAGTCCTTATGATGTGAGGGCTCTGATCCATACTCATGTTGGTGGATTGTGTATGATTCTATATCTGGTGCTATGTCACATTTACATTAGTAGTAATATTTAGAAGAATAAGAGTCTCAGCTATAAAACATTGGATATGATTCTTAAGATACACAGTATACTCAAGAGATAATGATGCTCAAGGGACTGGAGAAAATGCATCATTAATCCAAATTACCTAATAAATTATTTCTTTTCTAGTGATTTGAAACCTCAGTTACTATTTTACCAATTTCATGATATGTGATGTAATTAATGGATATCATTATAGACAGAGTAAGCTCAACCTATCACAAACATCACAAACCAATAACCAGATGGTGTCTGCAAGTTTTAACAAAAGAAGCAAAAGAAGCTGAAAGCTTTCCATATTAAATTTTCTAGTGGAACAGTTTGAAGTCCCATTGTGTACAGTCATATACTGCTATTGACTGCCTACCTGGCATAGTGGTAAAGGCACTTGACCTGTGACCTGGAGATATGTGGTTTGAGCCCCACCATTGCCAGAGTGTGTTTATGGGCAAAACACTTAATAGCCAGTCCCAGTTCACCAAGCTGTAGAATTGGGAAGCAGCAGGTTTAAGCCACTGCCTCTCTCACTCAAGGATATGATAACATCAGGATTGAATGCTTCAGAGTGAATGAAAGCTTCAGCTTAAGATTTCGTTGTAATTGAACTAAAATAAATTACTATGGACTATAATCTAAAAGTCATACATTGTATAGGCATTTACAACCTCGGAGAACTTGGACATCAAATTGATGACATTATTACATACAATTTACTGAATATAGCATATGGTAAGTAGTTTTCTGTTGACAATCAGATTCATTCTATTTCCAGGAGTTGCCTTGTTAACAAATGCTCCAGAAAGAATGCCTGAGAGAAAAAAGAAAAAGGATGAGGTAAATCTTAAATTTGGAAATTCTTTTTCAGGGTTTTTTCTAGCCCTTTTAATAATGCTAAAACCTTTGACATTGACACTTATTTAGATGTATAGTCACTAATACAATGGCGTAAAACATATGTATGAAATAAGAAGAGATTACATAGAACTTTAATCGCAATAAGTTTGTATGTCAAGTTTTACTGTGTACACAGATAGCTTCTCCCAGTTATTTTACTCAACATTATCAACATTGCTGTTTTTGGTCCAGCCTCCTTGGTGCATTGTGCAACATCAATAATTTAAAGATTTACTCTGATTTACAGGCCACAAGTTTGGCCTTTTTTTGAAACTTGGTCCAAATCTTTGTCTGGTCACAAGGTGGATCTAAGAAATATAATGGGAACTGGAAAACACCGAAAAGGGGCCCTAAAGGACAGTTTCCTTGTTAACACAGAAGAGGCCACAATGATGGCCCTATTTTTATGTCTTTCTATCATACAGGTTCAAGATGGTGAGGCTGGTTCCTCCCAGAATAATCACATAGCTGATAAAGTGAGTGCCAGAAACCAGGGTAAAGCCAGCGGGAAAGCAGCCAAACAGCGTGCAATAGCCAGGGGAGTTAATACAGCCCCCACAACATCACCTGCTCAGGTATATGGTCACCAGATGATATTGTTATCTGTTTTGGAAGTATCATCTCCTTAAAGAGGGTGAAATTCAAACAACCAGTCTAAACCCTTAATATGCTGAACCTGCTTTGGCAGGAGGTATAGACAACAATTTATTTGCAGACTGATCTTCGCTAGTCCAAGCCACCTGTTTGTTATATTAGACAAAGACCAAGTGCAAAGATTTGATTTCCTAGAAATAATTGACAAACATATCCTTCCCTTGAAGCCTACAGTACTTTTGTTTTAGTATTAATTTGCAAATATTCTTATTCAGCACGAGAAGGTTGTAAGGCCTGTAAAGTTTATTGGCACTTGTAGTTAATAATACTCGAGATAGGATTTGGTGGAAAAGCAGCCATATATTCAGGATGAAAATGTTTGCAAAATGTTTTCTAACTGATACCCCACTTTGCACCTGCACTCACATGTAAAGTGGGGTATCACTTGAACAAGTTTGCAAGCATTTTCACATACTAAACGTAGGGATGCTGAACAACTTGCTTCAGTCAATGAATTCAATACAGCCCAAGCCTATTTATTTTACATTGATTGGGAAGTGAGGTTCCTCAACCTTAGAAAATCCATATTGATTCTGTAAATAATAGGTCACTACAAATAGCTAAAGAAAGATACAAATATAAAAGATATACAGTCCATGATTTGATTATTATTACTAAATTCAGGATGTTAAGTTCTACAATTTTGCTATTGTATTTAACATATTGGCAAAATTTTATGAGAATTATAGTTTGTTCTTTTCAAATATGGGTCATGATTATGTATTACTTTTGAAAAATTTGAACATTTTCATATTATTAAATATCAGTATGGATAGGATGAAAAATTGATATACTCAGCTCATTTCAAGAACAGTACAATTTGAAAGTTGTTAAACCCCCAACCTACGAAGTAGAGGGGAGTATATTGGTTTCACCATGTCTGTCTGTCTGGCCGTCCATCCATCCATCTGTCTGTCTGTCCATCCATCCATCCATCCATCTGTCCGTACATCTTTTCGTTTCCAGACTCTAACTCAAGAACCAAGTGACCTAGAATCATGAAACTTTATACAAATGTTGCAAGTCTTTAATTATGTATTTTTAGGAAATCATGAGTCTTTGAAAATTCTTATCATAGAAATTTTTCTCTACAGAAAAGATTGAACAATATGTTAAAAGAACTTGAAGAGGAAGAAAAGGCAGCCATTGTACGTCTAGGAGACGCCAGTATTGCTTCACCTTTTACCTCAAAATTGTCAACTATTTTATGTGGTAGGTATATAGAGAGTCCAATGCAAGACATTCTAAAGACACTTAGTACAGTCTTGCACTTAACCCTCAAATTATTTTATTTATCAATTTAATTTGTTTATTTAATTTATGTTGAAAATGCAACTTTATCATGCGGTAGGTATAATATGTTAAATATACTTAAACTGTGGTATGTCTAGCCATTGTACATCTATGGGATCAAGTATTGCCTCATCATCTACCTGGAATTGTCAACTAAATTATGTTTTAAATATGATATGTTGAAACTTAACCCTTTTCCTTTTGTTCATGAAACTTTCCTTCTGTACATAATGATTAATATCAGTCTGCACGGATATGCAGTCTAACTTAATTATTTAGTGAACCCCTGGAGAAAAACTGCATTAATGTCCCAAATATTGATAACTCATTAGAACCAATCTTAATTCTTGTCATGCTGAATAAAAATCTTTGCAAAGAAAAATAAATAAATAAATAAAATCAAAGTGTTAAAAGCACTGGAAGTTACCAAATATGAGTGAGTATTGATATTGAAATGCATTGTTTTACATCTTTCTGGTTTAAAAATGAAATTCAGGTGGTATGAACAAAGATCAGACTGCACATATGTGCAGGCTGATCTTTGTCTATACCTCCTGTCAAATCAGGAATATTCCGGGTTCAGCATAACAAGGGTTAATTCAGCAGAATAAGGGTCAACCTTTGTTTACTCAATTTTGCAGTTCTTTACGTTCTAATGACATTAAGGATTTAGTTAGATCCAAATACAAAAAGTTAAGTATGCAATCAAAATATTATAATATGTAAATAATATATTCTTATATTGCATATAAAAATTGTATGGACCATTAATTCCCTTGAATTTCAAATGCCCAAAACAGACTTTTGCGTGTGGAACACACTCCTTATGAGAATTCCACAATGAAACTTTAATCCAATTCAGATGAATTTTCTATCTGCCAATATAGTTCAAGGAATGTATTTACAGTGAAACATAAACAAATGGTGGCTCAGCAATGTAAACAGTCTTTTACATATTTTTGTGATGCATTGCTTTGCCTGTAAAATAATGTATGAATAAGATTTTAATTAACAGTGACAGTATTTCAATTAAGAAGTGTACTTTAATAACTACATAAATACTCTTCTATGTTTCAGTTTGTCATATCATAAAACAGGGCCGTTGTACTCTAGTCACCACTTTACAGATGTTCAAAATCCTGGCCCTTAATGCCCTTATTTTAGCCTACAGTCAGAGTGTTCTGTATTTAGAAGGGGTCAAACTCAGTGACAGTCAGGCAACAATGCAGGGACTCCTGTTAGCAGGCTGCTTCCTGTTTATATCACGGTCAAAGGTCAGTTTGATTTAGTTCTTGATTCCTTATAGCTGTATCTCAAATGATATAACAGTGTGAACTGAGAAGTGCAAAAAGCATCAACCCTGATTGGACTTCACAGAGACTGCATGCTGATAAGGGTTGATATTGTTCAGAAAATTATAAGATGATTGTAATAAATCCTAAGTATTCATCCAAATTTTTTGGCGAGCCTTGGATACTTCGTGCAAAATATAAATAAAAAACTCTTTCAAATATGTGATGGACTTTACCCTAGCCGCCATCATAGCTCCGTGGTAGTGCTTTTGACTATCATTTAATAGGTCCAGGGTTCGATCCCCAATGGTGGCATTCATCTTTTCCAAATATTTGTCTTCCATCAATGGGTTAATAATCATAGACCTATGTGGGATAGCAGCTTGAGGCTAGTAAAAGGATGCAATGGTCGAACTGGTGTAAGAAATACCAGGAATCCATTGTTAGGTGCTCAAGCTCCTTCAATTTAACTGAAAGATTGTTGAAAGTGGCTTGAAACCCCATTCAAAGAAACAAGCAACAAATCTTTAGCGTCTTTCCAAAATTTGGAAACCTTGGACTCTGTTAGTGCAAAACATAATTACAGAACTCTTACATATGTATGATTGAATTTGCTCATTGAACTTGTCCTTCTAGAAGTTACTATTAAAAGGAGCTATTTGTTCTTTAAATATGTTATTTATGTACAGAGTCAGTTGCAGCGTGAGTTGCTAATATCAGGCTTGCATTTTTAAAAAAATATTCCATTCTTTTAACTGAAAAATTATTGAAAAAGGCATACAGTGTCATGCATGCAAATAAAGGTTCCTTCTATGTATTTTGGCAGAATTTATTTCAACATTGAATTGATCTTCTTTTTCAGCCCCTGAAGTACCTATCTAAACAGCGCCCTCTTCCAAACATATTTAACATTTACACCATTATAACTGTGATGTCCCAGTTTGCCATACACTTTGTGTCATTAGTGTATTTAGTGCAAGAAGCTCAAATAATCTCACCAAGGTAGGGGTTATTTTGATTCTACACATATTCTGTAGTATCACTTCTAGTCATATTTATCTTATACACCATTTCTATGAAGTGCAATTTGGTAATTGTTTGTTTCAGTGTAAGATTAATTTATATTTAATTGAGTGAACAATTAGAGCTATATTTTCACAATTGGTGAAGCCACGATAATTAACCTTTGGTTGTTCACAAAATAAAATATCAATAGATCTTGAAAAACAATTGATTATTCTATTTCTTATTTCAAAAATAAGACAAAATGTAAACATGTCATGACAAATTATCTTAAACTGCATCATTTTGCATGTTTTTGCTAAGCAACATACATGATGACATCACTTTTTGGGCTCCGCTTAGATATAGTGAATTGAAAGAAACCATAGTATAAGTTATGATATTTTCCAAGGTCATGTGGTGAGTTTACCAAATAATAATCTACTGTTATTGCTATATAAACCACCAAAAAGAGTTAAAGAGTTTGTCTTATTGGTGTTTTAGTAATTATGCCCCCCTTTGAAGAAGAGGGGGTATATTGCTTTGCACTTGTTGGTCAGTCCATAGACCATTTTGTCCAGAGCATATCTCATAAAGTATGCAAGCTAGATTCATGAAACTTCACAGGTAGATAGATCTCATTGAGGAGAAGTGCAGTGCACTGCAGCTCACAAGAACCATAACTACTCATCATATTTTGTGAGTCAATGCCTTTTGTTGATTGACAAAGAGGAGGCTATTGAATTGCTTTAATGGAGGGGGGTCTTAAATGGGGGACATAAATGTTTTACAAACATCTTGTGTTCTCACATTAATTAGTACTACCACTAAATCCTCTCTGGGTCTTCAGGTACTCAATCAAAAATTAATTGACTGAACAAGTCATCGGGTTAAGTTACAGGACCTATTTTAGATCCAAAACATTTAATAAGTCAGTAGAATAAAGAGTGTTAACTGAGGTTTCCTAATGGACATGAGTTCTGAAATATTTGCAGAATTATTACAGGTCAGCTACCTTAAATCAGAAGTTAAGTGCTGACCTCAGTCCTTTTGGGCTTTTATTGTAAAATATTTTCTAGTATGGGTGACTGAAACAATTTTTAAGTCATCCACTTAAGTTGACCCATTGGTGTTTAAGTAACTAAGTGGTGGGTGTGTCAAACTTTAGCTTTGACCATACCTCTTTTCTTCATGACCACATAGTATTTGAAATCTGGTGTGTGGGTCCACCTTCACAAGAGCTTTCCATACTTTAAAAGAGGTTGTGATTCTGGAAGTGTTTTGGATTGAAAATCCACAGGTGCTGCCAAGTGTTAGCACATCATCAATGGCTCTTGTTGAATGTTTGCTTTATTGTTCTATTTTCAGACCAGAAAAGATAGATTTAGAAGCTAAATTTGCTCCAAATTTACTCAACTCTGTAGTCTATATAATCTCTATGTCATTACAAGTGTCAACTTTTGCTGTAAATTATAGGGTAAGTTACATGTACATTCCTTCTATTGTCTAATAATTTGGATTGGGTAGCGAGTGGCTTAACTGTGTTTTTCGCTCACCTGAGCAGGAAGTGCTCAAGGTGAGCTATTGTGATCGTACAATGTCTGTCATCAGTCTTCTGTCATGCAACTTGTGTCGTCCGTCGTCCACAATTTCTTTAAACATCTTCCTAAAAGGATGGGCCAATCTTGATGAAACATGGCATGGAAGTTCCTTGGATTCAGCTCTACCAAATTTTTTAAAAAAAAAAGAAAAAATTGAAATCCAGCCTTAACTTTCCCTTTACCCTTAACAAAAAGGGTGAAAATAGGAATATCTTCGAAAATCTTCATCTCTGAAACCAGAAGGCAGACAGCTTTCATATATGGTATGAAGCATCAACTAGAGGATTTCTACCAAGTTTACTCATATCAAGACCCTGGGGTCATATTTGGGCTTTGCCTGGGCGCAACCCTTTTTACATAGAATCAAAAAGCGAAAATCATTAAAATCTTCTCCTCTGAAACTAGATTGCAGACAGCTTTCATATTTGTTATGTAACATCATCTAGTGGACCTCTACCAAGTTTGTTCATATCAAGACCCTGGGGTCATATTTGGGCTCTGCCCAGGTGCATCCCTTTTTTACATAGAATCAAAATGCGAAAATTCTTTAAAAATTTTCTTATCTGAAATCAGAAGGCAGACCACTTTCATATTTGGTAAGTAGCATCATCTAGTGGACCTCTACTAAGTTTGTTCATATCAAGACCCTGGGGAAATATTTGGGCTCCACTTTGGCGCATCCCTTTATACATACAATCAAAGAGTGAAAATCTTTCATGATTTTCTTCTCTGAAACCAAAAAGCAAGGAGCTTTTATTTTTAGCTCACCTGAGCATGAAGTGCTCAAGGTGAGCTTTTTGGGTTACTTGATGTCTGGTGTCCGTTGTGTGTCGTGCGTCGTCAACATTTACCTTGTGGACTCTCTAGAGGCCATATTTTTAGCCCAATCATCCTGAAATTGGTCAGAATGATTATCTTGATGAAATCTTGGACAAGTTCGAAATTGGGTCAAGTAGGGTCAAATCTTAGAAAAACCTAGTGGACATTCTAGAGGCAATATTTTTAGCCCAATAATCCTGAAAATTGGTCAGAATGATTATCTTGATGAAATCTTGGACAAGTTCGAAATTGGGTCAAGTGGGCTCTAAAACTAGGCCACAGGGTCAAATCTTAGAAATAACTTTAATTTTTTTAGATTGTTAATTCAGGTGAGCCATTAAAGGCCACTATGGCCGTCTTGTTCTTTCAAAATTGCATACTTTAATTAACATAATGTACATTACTATTTTAAAGACAAATTGAGGGTTTAGCACAAGACTGTACTAAGTGTATATACAGTGTATATACACTTAATACAGTCTTGCACTGAACCCTCAAAATAGATTAATTAAAATACTTAGCAGCAGGGAAACATTTTGCTGTTGAGCTACCAAGAATCTGGCTACTTCAGCTTCTTCAAGCTGAAGCTACCATGTTTTGGTGTTTCAGATTATCGCTCAGTCTTTTCAGTAAACTGAAAGTACCTTGGACATATGTGTAGTAATTTTAGGTCATTCTTAAATTATATGGTTTCTGGTGGTACTTTTGTCAATACGAAGCTAGAAAAATACATTTCTTATTGCCTATGTCTGATGGAGAACTTTGTGGCATATAATAATTTGAATAAATTATGTATAATACTACATTTTGTAGTCAAATTATAATGTGCCCCATTTTAATTTCTCATTGATTTTTCATAATTAATGCCAGCTTAATGATTGTGATGTCATATTTTGATAAACCCATGTGTAAAATGACACACTTCCATTGCTGAAATTTATTATTCCTAAGGTCTATTCTGTAGAATCAGCAAGGGTTGGGTTTTAATGTTACATTGTATGTCATGTTGACTATCCATATACACTTCAAATCCATTATGACCTCATTTGTATAGTTATTCCACTAGTGTAAAAATATCAAAAATATTAAACTTGACATAGGTCATATTATAATGTCAGTTATTTGAGTAATGTGAGACTGAAATTTTTAAAATCCTCTATAAGTGAAACTTTTGTAAAGCAGGCTAGTCTTTGACTGTTCAAGACTCAAATAAGAAAATTTGATACCATTCTTCTTCCAGCATTTGCCAAATAAACCCATTGTCATGCCAAAACCCAGATTATTCCTGCTTTAACAGGATATATAGATGTATTCTCACATGCAAAAATCGAAATAATTTCAAAACAATTTCAAATGCTTTTGCATCCTAAATAGAGGTTATTGATAAATGTTGGTTTACAGGGAGAGTCATTCTTGGAAAGTTTAGGCAACAAAAACGTCTACTGTATGCTTAATATCAGCAGAGACTATGGTAATTCTAGCTTGTAGATTTATGTATACATTCTAGTTATAATTGTATATTTACAGGCTGAGCCATTCATGGAAAGTTTGCACAACAATTAACCTCTACTATATAGTTTATTAATATTCAGTGTCTATTCTAGGATTCAAAAAGTAGGGCGGATTTATGATGAGAATCGGCAACATTGCCAAAATGATGGACATTTTTGCTCTTTCTCTATTTAAAAAATCCCCCATTGTCTTTAAAAAAAGGGGGGACTTTCCAAAAGTAAATGCTAAAATGCGCAATCCCCCCTCCCAAAATAGACACTGAATATCAGGAAGGACCATAGTATTTCTAGCCAGTGGATTATGTTTATATGCTGTTGATAATTGTTTATTTACAGGGTGAGCCGTTCATGGAAAGTTTACGCAACAATAAACCTCTACTGTATAGTTTATTGATATCAGGAGGGACTATAGTAATGCTAGCCAGTGGATTGATGCCAGAGGCAACAGAATATTTTGAATTAGTACCTTTACCTGAACAGGTAAGAGTTTGAGGAAAGTCATTTAAGGTAGTGGAACAGTAATAGTTCCGCAACATTTCGGAACCCATAACTTTTCACAATGTTGACCAAGGATTCCTAATGAAAATCATTAGGAAACCTCGATGAATACTGTTAAAGTTCATTACTTTTGAAACGTTGCTGAACTATTATGGGTCCACTACCTTAAGCTCTGCTATTTTGCAATGAATTATTATTGAAATGTCATTTCTTATAAAATCTACTTTGTAAGTATAAATTTGATAAGTGACATTAGAGGGTTTCTGTCTTCTTTAGCCATCATATGTGTGAGATAAGCCATTATTGATGGACAGAGAACAAAGTTATAACCTTTTAAAAAGAGACAAATACACAGACTTGATACTTTATTTATATGACATTGACTCTGTCACAAAGGGTTAACAAATTATATTCAAATGGTTTTCATATAGATAATTGGTCTTCTCTTGATGTATGAATTTTTTGATACACCAGATGGCTTGATATTGCCAAGTTACCTTGACGAAATTGTGAGAATACATGTGAATTTGAAATCTGTGCTTAGTAATGCTCTTAGCCTTCACTGCCTGCTATCTTCTAAATTGTCAAAAAAAACTTGTCAGACGTGTTGAAATACATGTATGCCAGAAATTGATAAATTGCATGCAAAGAATCATTTAATCAACAAGATAAGGGTCAATCCTTTTTGTGCCTGTAAAGACTGCTCAATGCTCAAACTTAATGTTCTTGGATATGTCTGACACTGGCTTGATTTGATTTGTGCGTCCGCACAGTCTGACCAGAATCTTCACTATTCCTTTTGAAGATAGATAAGGTCTCAAAGTATCTGTAGACTATCAGGTTACTTTATTTTCACTATGTTTGGCTGTCTACACTTAGTTGTTTGCCCCTTGCGCACATTTCTAATTATTGGAAATGGCACACACAGACTTGATTATCCTTTATGTATTTTTCGTTTTTCAGTTCAGAAACACAGTTTTGACAGTAATAGCATTAGATATAGGTGGAGCATTTGTTGTTGACAGAACCTTACAGTTTATATTTGGTAGTGGACGAGTCCGTTCTCAATGATGATATCATGATGCATAGATTGTATTTTAAAGGAGAATCAACCATGAGAAAATAACTCCATGCAATAACATAAAAATCGCAAATGGTATAGTCCGTTTGACTTCTATGTGGACCAACCTTTTCATCAATTACATAAAATTGCGTTTGAATAAAAGATTTGTATGTAGTAAAATCTTAATTTCAGCTTAATACCATTCCAAAAAATATTTTTTGAAAATAAAATGATTTCAAAATAATGAATTTGTCTATCGAGTTAATGTTAATATTTTCGCATTATCCGTTCTTAAACACGAGGGGTGATGGAGGCTGTTCAATAGTAAGAAAATGTCAACAAATATAGTAAAAACACGTGGTTTTATTCTAAACTTTTGACAGATGAAATTTCCATTATTCCTTATTTGGACATGCTAATTAGCATATCGACGGTCATGTCATCTTAAAACTTAAATAGCACGTGATTTTTACCGTTAGTACTCGCCTTTTCATCAAGTTTTCCCCATGAAATTCCAAACTACTTCGTTTGATAATGCTTTTTGATTGGTCTTAACATATAAATATAGGGTTCATCTCAGAATGAATAGAATCAATAATCAATTATCTAGTCAAACAGTTTCTGAAGAAAGAGAGAATATACACAGATTAGATATCCAACGGTAGCAAAAGTCTTAGACAAACTTAATTACATTGAAAAACTCGATTTTATAGTAATACAATTCACTTAAAATCTTACTCTTTTGACTCGGTCCCTATGCAAATCAGTACTATTTTTGGTTATACAATTCGCTGTTCCGTTTAATACAGTGACAAGTAGGTATGAAATGCTGAAAGTTAACATGTAGACGGACGGACAAAATCATTATTTTACATTCAAAAATTTTGAAAAACAAAATTCGTCATGGTATTAGCTCGAAAAAATGAAATGACAAGAAAAATATGCGTTTCATTAATTAATTTCTGAGATTTTCGGCGAAATGTTGGTCCATATAGAAGTCAAACGGACTATAACTACTTGTAAAGTAAATGAAGTGACTTTATATATCATGCAATGAAGCCTATATTGTCCTGATAAGGCCTGTCTGATAACAAAGAATGATATAAAGCAGTCTATTTTTTAGTAACAATTTACATTCACTTTCACCGGATTTTGGTTGACTTTTAACCCTTTTCCAAAATTTTGGACCTGTCCAAATTCAAAGGTTTTGCAGACAAAAAATTAAAGGGGATTTAATTTGAAAAATAACCATTCAGTAGGGTAGAAAATAGGGTGGAAAAAGAAGAAATTGCTTGTCAGAAGCAATTTCTTCTTTTTATGCCCCCGCATCGATAGACCGGGGGCATATTGTTTTACTCGTGTCCGTCTGTCCGTCCGTCTGTCTGTCTGCCCGTCTGTCTGTCTGTCCGAAAACTTAACCTGAAAACTTAACCTTGCCAATATCTTCAAGCCTATTCAAGATACAAAGCTAATATTTGGCATGATGATAGATCTCAATGATCCACATCCGCTGGTACCAAAGTCAAGGTCATGTGACAAGGTCAAGGTCATCTGTCAAGGTCAAATTTTGAAAAAATGCCGTTACGGGGGCATTCGTGTTTCACAAACACATCTTGTTTTACAATGTTTTCTCAATCATAAAATCATAGGCACGTAAAAAGCAGGGATTAAACAGCAAAGGGTTAAGGGTTTATTATAGTTCAGTACTGAAAAGTGATGCATGATAAATAGAATGATATGTAAGTGTCTTAAAAAATTAATATTTCTGGTCTAGGCTGTGAGAAATGATCATATTAGCATAGTCTGGTCATGATAAATTTTCCAAACCTCAACTAGAAAACATTGGTATTTTAAGACACTAACATATTATTCTCTATTTATCAACTAGCAATCCTGTGACAATAAAAAAGACTAGTAAAGACCTTTTTTTGACAAAAAGTAACCCATTTCAAACTAGATTATTCTTGTTATGAAAATAGCAGGCCATAATTTAAAGTTTGTTTGTAAAACTTTGTTCTAAAGAATTTATAAAATAGCTAATTCTGATGCCTTCATTTCCTTGTACATCTGAAGTTATGGAATAAAATTTATATGTAGTTACAATCCATAACAATATCTAGTACAACAAACATTGCTGGAAAGAAACCAAAAGCTCTTCCTAAAATGCTGTACATCTTTCCCGCCATATCTCAACCAGTCTAAATTTTGTTTACTATCAAAAGGATATTTGTTTTTCTAGAAACCATGTATATAAACAAGAATTATATAGCTGACTTCAAATGAACAGAAACAATTACAGAACTAGATATCAAACTGTCAAAACTCAGAATCATAAACATGCAATATCACTGTTAATTACAGTGCTATTCATGAGAACATGAAATGTAAGGTAATGTGTATTTCAAACTTGGGCTTTAATCCTTATTTAGTTCCCTATCAATTCGGAAATTAATTCTTGCAAAATATATTTATCCTTTTCGACTCTGCTTCCTGGAGAGTACACTACTACTCTTGCCGATAGTGTAAAAGAACGAAGACCAATAGAAGTTCCTGTGAAATGAACACAAGACCTGAACACATGATGCTCTACTTGTTCATGCCTAACACCACAACAAAGTTTTGCTTAAGGTAGTGGACCCGTCATAGTTCCGCAACATTTTGGACCTCATAACCTTTCACAATGTTGATAGAGGTTACCTTGGTTAACACTGTGAAAGTTCATTTCTTCTGAGACTGGCAAAACTATTAATGGGTCCACTACCTCAACCTCTATACCTAACCCACATTCATCTAGTTTCAAGTGTTGCCGTCAAAGCACAGTTGGTAGCACATCAGACTATCAACCTATAGGACCTGGGTTCAATCCCTGATGGCAGCACTGATCGTCTATGACTATTTGTCTCTTACCAATGGGTTAATAATCATAGACCTATATGAGATAGCAGCTGGAGGCCAGGAAAGGATGTGATGGTGATACTGGTGAAAGGAATACCAGGATTCCATTGTTAGATGCTCCAGCCACTATGATATTACTGATAGGTTGTTGATAGCGGTTTAAAACCCCATTCAAACAAACAAACAATCAAGTTCACTGTTTACACCTAGTGCCACTTGAAGGCACAGCTATTTGGCCTAAAACTCCCATATATACCCATGCACACCTTAACAGAGAGAAGTAGTGTGGCAGGGTGTGGCATTTTTTCACTTTGAAGTCCTTGAACACCATCCCCTCCTGAACCACTGGGCTCATTTCAATGAAACTTTACCAGAATGTTCCTTGGGTGACCCTTTCACAAATAGTTCGCAAAATTTTGATTGGCCCATAAGTATGGGCGTGGCAGGATGGGGCTTATTTTGAGTAATGAATGGGTGGGCAGGGTCTATTACATCTCCTCTTCAACAATTAGGCAAAGGGGAATGATACTTTGTCAGAAAGTTACTTGGATGAGTTCCACTGGACCAATAAAATTCAGGTGAGCAGTTAGGGCCATTCTGGTCCTCTTGAGAGTAAACACTTCACAAGCAATTTCTTCTTTTTCAATATTGTGCTATTGAGTATTAAAGCTAGTGACATTAATTTCTTGGTTTTCGAAATATTATTACAGAATAATTAGATACATGTATCTTGTATGAGAAATTTAGATGTATAATGTTCATCGCTTGTCAGTAATATGTGTAAGGATTTGATGTAAAATTTGTAATGATCAGAAAATATTTATTTGAGAATTTGTACAGAATAAATACATGTATTTAAGAGCAATTGTACCATTTTGTTTTGCTTTCGGACAAGATCACAAATTCGATTGTATAAACCTGCCAGTAATACCCGAAAGGGGATTTAGGCAGTATAATTATATAGATAGATAAAGGAACTCATCGGGAGTGTGTTCATAAAGTATGAGGTACATTGGTCTCATGTTTTATATTCAACTGAGTTCTAGTCCTAGTCTTGAGAAAATATTTTGAAAATTACAGCAAGTAATTTCCCCTTTTCTCATAATATTTCCCATTTAACAAGATTATTGTTATCCACCGCCGTTTTCGGCCAGGGGATATAGTAATGCTCTCCGTCCGTCATTCCGTCCTTCCGAGGTTCCGTCACTAAACTTGTCAGGAGCATATCTCCTAAAGTATAATAGCTATCAACTTGAAACTTTATGGGTGGATAGATCTCATGGAGGAGAAGTGCAGTGCACAAGATCTACAACTCTTGCTTGCATATTTTTGGAGTTATTGCCCTTTGTTATTTTTAAGACTTAGATTTTGTCCGGAGCATATCTCCTAAAGTGTACTAGCTATCAACTTGAAACTTTATGGGTGGATAGATCTCATGGAGGAGAAGTGCAGTGCACAAGAACTACAACTTTTGCTTGCATAATTTTGGAGTTATTGCCCTTTGTTTTTTTTAATTAGACTTAGATTTTGTCCGGAGCATATCACCTAAAGTATAATAGCTATCAACTTGAAACTTATGGGTGGATAGATCTCATGGAGGAGAAGTGTAGTGCACAGGAACTACAACTCTTGCTTGCATAATTTTGGAGTTATTGCCCTTTGTTATTTTTAAGACTTAGATTTAGTCCGGAGCATATCTCCTGAAGTATAATAGCTATCAACTTGAAACTTTATAGGAGGATAGATCTCATGGAGGAGAAGTGCAGTGCACAAGAACTACAACTCTTGCTTGCATAATTTTGGAGTTATTGCCCTTTGTTATTTTAAAGACTTAGATTTTGTCCAGAGTATATCTCTTAAAGTATTAAAGCTATCAACTTGAAACTTTATGGGAGGATAGATCTCATGGAGGAGAAGTGCAGTGTACAAGAACTACTACTCTTGCTTGCATAATTTTGGAGTTATTGCCCTTTGTTATTTTTAAGACTTAGATTTTGTCCGGAGCATACCTCCTGAAGTATAATAGCTATCAACTTGAAACTTTATGGGAGGATAGATCTCATGGAGGAGAAGTGCAGAGCACAAGAACTACAACTCTTGCTTGCATAATTTTGGAGTTATTGCCCTTTGTTAGTCCCCTACCGGTGTTCACACCGGAGGGGACTATAGGTTTGCCCTCCGTCTGTCCGTCCGTCCGTCTGTCCGTCCGTCTGTCCGTCCGTCTGTCCATTCGTCTGTCTGTCCGTCTGTCCGCTCAAATCTTGATCCCGCGATAACTTAATAACTAAGCAAGCGTTTTTGATGAAAGTTGGTATATGACTAGATGGCAATGTGTAGATTATGCACATCATTTTATTTTTGTTTTTCAACTTAAATTGAGGTTGCTATGGTTACAGAAATAGTGAAAATATGGCCAAAAATGGGATCCTGCGATAAGATAATAACTAAGCAAGCTAGTTTGATGAGACTTGGTATATGACTATATGGTAATGTGTAGATTATGCACATCATTTTATTTTTGTTTTAGACTAAAATTGTTGTTGCTATGGTTACGGAAATAGTGAAAATATGGCAAAAAATATTGGATCCTGCGATAAGTTAATAAGTAAGCAAGCTAATTTGATGAGACTTGGTATATGACTAGATGGCAATGTGTAGATTATGCACATCATTTTATCTTTGTTCTTTGACAAAAAGTGTGGTTGCTATGGTAACGGAAATAGTGAAAATATGGCAAAAAATGGATCCTGCAATAACTTAATAACTTAGCAAGCTAACTTGATGAAACCTGTTTTAAAATGTAAAAAAAATTATAAGCCATGTTAGTCTGGGTGGTGATGCAGCAGTATTAATCACCTCCAGTGAAAGTTCTCATTTCTTACCAACAAGACTGAAGAGAAACATCTTGGATCAGACAAGGTAACTGTTATTGATACTATTTCTTGCATCTGTCTATTGCTTGCATGAATTGTATAGTGGGCACAGCAGAGACAACAACTCATGTAAGTCTTGTTTAACCCTTTAACAAGACCTGGTTTTGACGTCCCTGATAGAATTGGCGTGGGAAAACATTGAGACAAACAAAGCCGGTAGGGGACTTATGCCCATCTCCAACATGGCTCTTGTTATTTTAAAGACTTAGATTTTGTCCAGAGTATATCTCTTAAAGTATTAAAGCTATCAACTTGAAACTTTATGGGAGGATAGATCTCATGGGGGAGAAGTGCAGTGCACAAGAACTACTACTCTTGCTTGCATAATTTTGGAGTTATTGCCCTTTGATATTTTTAAGACTTAGATTTTGTCTGGAGCATATCTCCTAAAGTATAATAAATATCAACTTGAAACTTAATGGGTGGATAGATCTCATGGAGGAAAAGTGCAGTGCACAAGAACTGCAACTCTTGCTTGCATAATTTTGGAGTTATTGCCCTTTGTTATTTTTAAGACTTAGATTTTGTCCCTATCAACTTGAAACTTTATGGGTTGATAGATCATGGAGGAGAAGTGCAGTACACAAGAATTACAACTCTTGCTTGCATAATTTTGGAGTTATTGCCCTTTGTTATTTTTAAGACTTAGATTTTGTCCAGAGCATATCTCCTAAAGTATTAAAGCTATCAACTTGAAACTTTATGGGTGGATAGATCTCATGGAATAGGAGTGCAGTGCACAAGAACTATAACTCTTGCTTGCATAATTTTGGAGTTATTGCCCTTTGTTATTTTAAAGACTTAGATTTTGTAGGGGCTTAATTTCTTAAAGTAGAACCCTTAATCTATTAGGCTTCAGTTTACTATCAAGCTTTCTCGGCGGGGGATGGCCATGTCCGACATGGCTCTTGTTTCTTATTAAATTGTCCATGTTTAATACATGTATTGTCTATAACCTTTCTCAACTTATACTAAAGTAAAAGAGAGAAGGAAAAAGGGAAATTTTGAGAAAAAAAAATACTTAGAACAAAGTTTGTTACCACCATGTATTGAAAAATGTAATGAAAATCATTCTTTCTGAATAATGTAAATACAGGTTTAATAATGATTCTGTGATATAAAATTTAAATGCAAAAGATCATTTATCTGTTAGCCTTTCTATTAATTCTTTATGTTGTGGGAACTTTTCTAAAAGTGTCTCTCTAGATCCCTCAATCCAGTCTTCAAATTCAAAACCTGGAAATACATCAAATAAATCTTTTAAGAATTCCTTTAAGGTAGTGGATCCGTAATAGTTCTGCGACGTTTAGGAAGTAATGAACTTTAACAGTGTTAACCGAGGCTTCCTAATGATTTATAGGAAACCTTGGTCTACATTGTGAACATTCATGAGTGCCGAAATGTTGCAGATCTATTATGGTTCCACTACTTTAACAGATGAAGAGGGTATTTGTTGAATGCATGGAGGTATGAAACTAAAAACCTAATCACATTGTATGAATATGCGAAGCAGATTCATACATGAGTGTGTTCTTACCTCCATGAATTCAACAAATATTCTCTTCATATCTTATGTTTAAATATTCTGAGTCAAAAAAGTAAAGATTTCTCTGAATTGAGACAGATTTTTTTTTTTTTTTTGGGGGGGGGGGGGGGGGGGGGACTACTTTGTGAGTAAGCTTACAAAGTATCTGCATAATCAAAAGTGTTTTCATTGAATAATAAATCCAATTTTTTCATCCAATCAGAAAGCACAAATCTTGGTTATCACAACAAGAATTTAATTATTAACCTTTGCAAACAAAAATGTTTTCATGACTGTAAGATTTGAAATTAAAGAAAACTGTATTGAATGGAGTTTCACGCCACTTTCAGCATTTTTAGCTTTCCTGAGCACCAAGTGCTTAAGGTGAGCTATTGTGATCGTAGAATGTCCGTTGTCAGTCGTGCATCGTCCACAATTTCTTTAAACATAGTCTCCTCCTAAACCAGTGGGCCAATCTTGATCAAACTTGACAGAGATGTTCCTTGGGTCAAGCTCTACCAAAGTTGTTCAAATAATTGAAATCCACCCTTAACTTTCCCTTTACCCTTACCAAAAGGGTGAAAATGTGAAAATCATTAAAAATCTTCTTCTCTGAAACTAGAAGGCAGACAGCTTTCATATTTGGTATGTAGCATCATCTAGTGGACTTCTACCAAGTTTGTTCATATCAAGACCCTGGGGTCATATTTGGGCTTTGCCCGGGCCCAACCCTTTTTACATAGAATCAAAGAGCGAAAATCTTTTAAAATCTTCAAATTCTTCTCTGAAACTAGATGGCAGACAGCTTTCATATTTGGTATGTAGCATCACCTAGTGGGCCTCTACCAAGTTTGTTCATATCAAGACCCTTGAGTCATACTTCGGCTTTGCAAGGGTGCATCCCTTTATCTCTTATGAGCATGAAGGGTAAAAAAATGAAAATCTTCAAAAATCTTCTTCTATGAAACCAGAAGGCAGACAGCTTTCATATTTGGTATGTAGCATCATTTAGTGGACCTCTACCAAGTTTGTTCATATCAAGACCCTAGGATCATTTTTGGGCTCCACCCGGGCGCAACCCTTTTTACATAGAATCAAAGAGCGAAAATCTTTTAAAATCTTCTTTAATCGAAACCAGAGGACTCACTGCTTTCTTTTTTGGTATGTAGCATCATCTAGTGGGCCCCTACCAAGTTTATTCATATCAAGACCCTTGGGTCATATTTGGGCTCCACCCGGGCGCATCCCATTCAGCTCATCTGTGCACAATGGGTGAAAAAAGGAAAACCTTCAAAAATCTTCTTCTCTGAAACCAGAAGGCTGACAGCTTTCATATTTAGTATGTAGCATCATCTTATGGACCTCTTCCAAGTTTCTTCATATCAAGACTCTTGGGTCAAATTTGGGGTCCTCCCGGGTGCATCCCTTTTTACATAGAATCAAAGAGCAAAAAGGCATATCTGTTTTGCTCTATGCTGAAAAAGTTCCATCGTATTGATTGCCTATCCAATTAATGTGATGTCTCAGGGGTCAAAGAGACTCATGTTAGCGATCTAGGACCATCTTGGTCCTCTTGTTTCAGTTATATCGGAGAGGCTGGAGCACCTAACAATGGATTCCTGGTATTTCTCACACCAGTACTACCATCACATCCTTTCCTTGCCTGCAGCTGCTATCTCACATAGGTCTATGATTATCAACCCATTGGTGAGAGACAATTAGTCAGAAAGAATTAGTGCTGCTGTTGGGGATTGAACCCCCGACCTCTAGATTGACAGTCTGACGCGCTACCAACTGTGATATAAGGGCGGCAAATTAAAGAAAAACATTCCAGTAAAAGAATCACAAGGCACTTAGACACTAATGGTTTTAAAAATTGTACTACCCAGGTTGTGCAATTTAAAAGGATGCATATTTGAAAACCAGAAAATTTCAGCAAGTATGGCTAAAAAATTACTTTTGATGGACATTTTACCACAATTATTTTAACCATACCATTTGGTCGTTTCTCTATTTACATCCAACTAAAACTGATTTCAGAACTATCTTTTAAATAAAACGGGTCTTAAATTCTGTTCTCTGGTAAAGAAGTTGATCCTAGTTACACAATATTTTCTTTCAACGCTAGCAAGAAGATAGTAGAGACCTCTAAAGATAGGGAAAGCTTTGAAAAGCACCGTGGACATTGAAGAAATTGATTTTTAGCTCGGCTGTTTTCGGAGAAAACCCGAGGTATTGCTATAGCCTCCATGTTGTTGTCGTCGTCGTTGTGCGAAAACTTTGACATTTTGTTATATCTCTTGTTCTACTGAAGGCATTCACTTGAAACTTGGCACACATGTTCACCATCAAAAGAGCAACCTATACTATCAAGTGGGATAACTCTAGATGCATTTTGTGCAAATTATGCCCCTTTTTCGACTTAGATTTTTTGCCACCATCCAGCACTCGACAGCCGAGCGTAGGCACCCGTAGGCGGTGCTCTTGTTTGAACAATGTTCTAAAAGAAAACTTTTTTTCTAAGATTTCATCAATTACAGTTTTTAATTTGCACCTAGTCTAAAGTTTTGTCTTCTTATATTGAGTTAACCTGACCTACAAAATGTGCTATCTCAGAAATAAAACTGTGTTACTTATATAACATAGAACAAAGAGCTTATTTTGAAGGGAAGACCCAAGTTGTATAAGTTATATGATATAATCCAAGGTCATTACCTTGGCAGGGCGGAGCCTAAGTATTGGTTCGTTGCATTTAAGGTTTAGGTTAATCAGCTTTCATTTATAGTTTCGCAGTTAAATAGTCAACATTTGTTAAATTGAATGTTGGCAACCAAACCCTTGTAACTTCAGCTTGGCCAAGCTGAAGTTTTGAGGATTTGGTAACCAAACAATGAAATGTGTTCACTTATACTTAGCACAATTTAAAATACAGTTATCTACACGTGTTCACAACAATGCCCAGCTAACCTTCGAAAGAACCCAAAGTATTGAAAAGTAAACTAGCCAAATTACATCACTGGTAAGCCTCGCCCTGCCAGTTGAATAGTAACACAGAATGACTACAACAATATAATATTCAAGATGTCCTCACTCTTAAATTCTCGGGGATGTAATTTTCTCGTTTTATGGTAAAAATCCGAGTCATGTAATAAATAGAATATCAAATTTGTGCCCATAAAATACCGAAATTATTAAACTTGTCATCTAAAACATAAAAACTCGGCGCAGACTCATTTTTATCTGTTAAAGATGACTCATTTAAAAAATTCAGTATTCAATGACCAGTCATTCAATATCCTCTTTATACCTGGCATTACAACAGCACTATATAGCGAGAAGTCTTCTCCGTCCATCAGTTCAGAGCTGTACCACGTATCGTGAGGGACCACAACTTGACCAACACATTCATCGTATTTAATTACATCCCCCAGAATTTGGCATGTGTGGGTACCGTCTTCTTTAAGCATGTGGAGCTGTGAAAATATTCAAATAAATAATATGTGCAATATTATTGTAAGTGCATATAACCCATTTCCATTACAAATCGAGGGGTAAGTGCAACACCATTGTAAGTGTCTCTATATTTATAGGCACTTACAATAGTGTTGCACTGGTCACTCGAAACGACCCAGCATGCAGTGGCAAAAAGGTGAGCTAACCCTGTTTATCAAAATTTCAGGCTGCTCCAATATTAAAAGAATCTGTCGCAAGGCTGACTCATACCTCTTAACCAGGGTCTTTCCCAGTTCTTTAAACAGTTTTCAGACCAAAAATACAGTTGTGACCTTGATCTTAGAAACCCTAAATCAATAGGGCACTCCTTTTGTATATGTGCAACAATTATATATTGTCTAAGTCTCTAGGTGACTTTTTTCTTGAATTAACCCCAATATGAAAAGGTCTTTTGATTGACGATTGGAGTGATGGACAGACAACCCAATCTCCCCCGCCCTTACTCTGTAAACAAGAGATGTTTGTAAAACATTTATGCCCCCAATAACTCACAAAATATGGTGAGTAAAGTTATGGTTCTTGTGCACAGCACTTCTCCTAAATGAGATCTATCCACCTGTGAAGTTTCATGATTCTAGCTTGTATACTTATGAGATATGCTCCAGACAAAAAACGGTTTTACGGAAGGACCGACCAGTCGACATGTGCAAAGCAAAGCAATATACCCCCTCTTCTTCGAATGGGGGCATAATTAAATGTTATTAAGGTATTTGAACTGTAATAGTTCCACAACATCTTGGTACTCAAAAATTTTCACAATGTTAACTAAGGTTTCTGAATGAAATCATAAGGAAACCTCAGTTAACACTGTTTAAGTTCATAACTTCTAAAAAGTTGCAGAACTATTACCGGTCCACTACCTAAAAATTTAAAATTACAAGGATGTAAAATTCAGGGACTCAACCAGAAAGACTTATCAACTTGCTGGACATATTTCTGCTATAACAGTTTTTCTTCTCATATTTATGTATAAAGATCAATGTTTAATGAAGTTATTACAGTTGTCTCTTTGGTAGTTGGAAGCCTTTTTGACTGTAAATACCTTTTAACCACAGCTACAGATAAGGTAGGGGGATTTTAGATCAAAGTATTTCGATAATGATTGTACAAACCCTTTGATGTTGGTACTCATTAGAATTGTCTTGTCAAGATTTTCCAAATGAATACCAACAACAAAGGTTTTCAATGAGAAATAAAGATTTTATACTGGCTTTACCCCCTTTTACAGGGAAACTTTTGTAATGCTAATTAAAAAAGGCAACCAACCTTTACACTGCCACCAGCATGCCAGTAAAATCCTTCATCTGACAAATGTTTGTGCCATTGGACTGAATTAGGGGCTGCTAATAAGAAATAGATACTTGTTCCTGAAGCTCTTGGACCTGTGTGTCTGAAAAAAAGATATAATCTGATCCTGGGGCTTGTTTTATTAAACGTCATATGAAAAAATTAATTGTAAGTCAAATTAAACATAAATCATGTCTAGTGTTTTCATTCATTGTTAGATTGTTATATTCTACCTGCAATATCTCATTGGAATCGTCTTTAGAAGACAATTCTCATGAGATGATGCATGGTAGAATTCCATATTTAGTTACTGCTGTAGAAGCAACTTTAATTTTTGACTTACGCAAAAAATAATCGTAAGATCTTTAGTAAAACGGGTCCATGATCCATAGAGCTGGAACCAGTACACAAGTACCACCAAGGTATTGTTACCTGTCAGTTTTACTACGGACGAACAGACAAACAGAGTAACAGACAACAGACAGGCCAAAAACAATATGCCTTCGATCTTTGATGCGGGGGGGGGGGGGGGGGGGGGGGGGGTTACCCTACTATTGTATAAGAACTATGTAACCTTTGGTAGAAATACGGTATCCGGATCAGCCTATGTAATTAGGTGATAAAATTAATATGTGCAGGTTTTAATCAAGTTTTTATTAAGTGTTAGCAGAAATTTGCCAGTAACACATGAATTAAATTTGAAAATCTGAAAATTTTGGAATAAAAGAAAAAATGAGAGGTTTGCTCCTATTTGAATTCAACTTACTTTGTTTCCTGAATAAACTGCACCTGTCTGTCCCCTTTCCAGGTCTGTATAAATGCCCCATAACCAGACGGGTGTGGCTCCAGTCCCAGTTGAGTCTTTAGTCTTTCTATAACATTGTTTGCCATGACTTTCTACTTTTGTACTGAAAAAATTCTAGAACAAATTCAAATAATTTAATTGTAGTCATGTTCATCAAGATTCCTGCAGTCTGATTGGCCAAAAAATTAACCCTTGTCATGCTGAACCCGGAATATTCCTACTTTGGTAGGAGGTATAGGCAAAGATCAGCCTGCACAATAGTGCAGTCTGATCTTTGTCTATACCATCTATTTATCTTGCTTCACCAAGAATTGTGGAAGGAATTGTCATTTTTTGAGAGAAATATTGACAAACAATTTTGTCTTTCAGAGCTTTCAGCACTTTGATTTGAGTGTAACTTGGACTAATTTTTAGTTCAGCGTGACAAGGGTTAAATTTATTTCTCAAAGAAAATATTTTGAGCATGCAGTATTTTTGTGAGCTTTTACTAAAAGTAGTTCCGTAAGAAATTTGTTTCCTTATCGACAAATCTTTGCATTTTTTATAACATATAAAAGGAGTATTTGTTGATTTCATGGAGGTATGAAACAAAAAACCTCATCACACTCATTTATGAATTTGCTTAGCAATATTCATACAGTATGGATAGGTTATATACCTCCATGAAATCAACAAATACTACCTTTATCTCTTAATTGTACAAAAAAAGTTAAGAAGCCCATACTCAATTGATATCATTGAAAATGTTCAATCTTCCATGTTGCCCATACATGATCAATAATATGGGATCTATAATATTACTGACTGTGAAATGATGTTTGATTGGTTCAATATTATGAAATATTTTCTATAAGAGTGGTGAAGAGATTTTTTTTCTAATTCATGGAGGTATGAGACTAAAAACCTGATCACACTGTATTCATATAGGTCTCTGATTAAGTTGCGATTAAGTTAAAGGTTTCATATTTCAAGAAATCTTTCTTAAAAAATTATTTTTATTATGCCCCCGATAGGGAGGCATCATAAATTTGACTTGTCCGTCCGTCCGTCTGTCCGTCCGTCCGTCCGTCATTCCGTCCAAAAACTTTAACATTGGCCATAACTTCTAAATCAAAGCGGTGTCGGGGGCATTGTCATCTTACAGTGACAGCTCTTGTTTATAATAAATTCATACCTTCAATGGAAGTGTTTTTGCCATTGAAAGAGAGTTCTCTTGTAAAACTTCTTTCTGTACCAACATACAAAATAAGTGAATGCCCAAAGTTTATAGAGGTATGAATAATGATTAACTTTGATAGCCATAACTAAAGATTCAAAATTATCTAAAACTGACAACAACATTATTTTGAAGGAGCTGAAAACAGAAAAAGGGATTATTTTAGAAATACAAACTGTATTGGCATGCCATTAATTAGCTAGACATGCTATCTTAGATTCTTTTTTTAATTTCCACAGATCTCCAAAACACTGATAAGTCAGTCTTATTTTGTTTTATTTCTCAGTGCAACCCTCTGTTGTATGTACAAATTGAATTTTCTCCATTAACCTTGTTCTATGAATAAGTGAACATAAAACACAGTTCTGAAATTGAAATTATCCCCTTTATTCTGTATCTTTGTAGCAATATCTAACACACTCTTCCTTTGATGCCACGCCTGGCTAGTTAGCTATAAAGCATAGGGGTCAATTCTTGGGTTGTGAATTTGAACCCTGGTTCATCCAATTTCGATCCGCGGTTTGACAAATGAGCCTGTGCATGACATTTCCAACAATTTACCGTGTGCGTGAAGCCAAAACATTGAACAGCCTGGACATCTACAAAGTGCATTTGCAAGATTACCTGTCCGAATGCATTTTTAGATCTTATCTATCTTCAAATTGCAGAGTAAAGACTCTGGTCAGACTGTGCAGATGCACAGGCTAGCCAAAGTATTAGCTTTGTGATTATTTGAAATTGTTGGAAATCTCACACACATGCTCAAAAAATTTTGACATGAGTCATTTGTATCACACCAATAGGTGTTTGATAAGAAGAACGTCTTTAAATTGGGATAAGCAGCTGATGCTTCGGATGAAATGTTGTGGTTGTACTGGTGTAAGAAAGGACATGAAACCATGGGAAGGTGCACCAACCACTGAAATATAACTAAAATAATGTTGAAAGTGGCATTACAGGCCACGCAAACTCCTCTGACTATATGGGAGCCTTATGGGAGCAATGTTTATCTACTTGAAATTATTGCAGGATTCTTTAGCCCAGTAAACTCCATTTGACAGGCTTTCTAATTGCTTATTATGCTTGTAGTGTTAATACTGAAGTTACGATGTTTTGGTAGCGCATCGATCATCAGATGTATGTGAGATTTCAAGCTTGCAAAGGTGATATACAAACCTAACGAGTGTGCTGTTCTTGACAGCTATTCAGTCGTATCACGTGAGTTCTAAAAATAATATTTGAAATGCGGTGCGTTTAATCACAGTTTCGTGAAATATACATGCATAGACGCCGGACATCTACTTCGAGTTAAGGTGGATGCTGCAGTTTCAGGGGGTATCCAGATATCCATGAAACATATTGTATGTTTTAGACCAAAAATGTGCACATATGTAGTAAGAATCTTAACGTAGTGGAACCGCAATAGATCCATAACATTTCGGAACCCATGATCATTCACAATTTTGACCGAGGTTTGCCAATCATTAGGAAACTCGGTTAACATTGTTAAAGTACATTACTTCCAACACATTGTTGAACTATTACGTGTCCACTACCTTATCATACCTTTCCACGCATATTTTGAAAATATCAACATTTTTTTTAGGGTGCCGGTGGTCATGTTTTTGAAAATTGTACCTATATTTTGAAGATAGGGCCGATATTAGATCTACTGAGCGATATTTTCAAAACATTATCTTTCAAATAATAATAATAATAATAATAATAATAATAATAATAATAATATATATATATATATATATATATATATATATATATATATATATATATATATATATATATATATATATATATATATATATATATATATATATATATATATATATATATATATATATATATATATATATATATATATATATATATATATATATATATATATATATTATATATATATTATTTGTTATACGGTTTCCTGCCTGGGTATATGACGATTTATTCCCGGCTGGAAAAATGATGTCACCCGAGCCGTAGGCGAGGGTTGACATCATTTTTACTGCCGGGAATAAATCGTCATATACCCAGGCAAGAAACCGTATTACGAATTTATTATACTTCAAAGTTTTAGGGCCAAATATATGTCTTTTGCCTATTTTAGGCGTTCGTATAAACCGATTTCTTTTAAACCACCAATATCCCTTAATGCGCCCCCATGAAAAGTAATCATGTACAAAGTGCAGACTTCACGAAATACTGCCGGTCCCACTGACATGTCTGGTAAAAATCATGCCGGTCCGATAAGTTGCGCATGAATGCAGGACCGACTGACTGGTTACAATAGAACACATACATAATGTGTTCTATTGTTCTGTCTGGTGGAATGAAGTTTTCGGTCTGGTAAAACCTTCAAGTTTACCAGACCCACTGTCCAGTAAAAAATATGGGTATTTTGTGAAGTCTGAAAGTGACGTCATATATAGTTGTGACGTCACACTACTACACTCTGCGCTATTGTGTTTTATTATACTGCAAAGAAAATTCTAGCATTTTCATTGGTTAATGCTGACCTGACAAACATTGATAGCTACGGCCGCTCCGGTATTACCTCTAATGTTTCCTTAAGGCGCCTCGACGTGAACATAGACAAAATATCAAAACGGTAATGGCAGCCATGTTTCTCTCGCTTCGCTGATAACACGACCCGAATATACACACTAGGATACAGTTGAAAAGGATGTCAGTTAATAATGTGCAATTAAAAAATGATATAGATGTCAATAAATACCTTAAATTTGTACAAATCTGTCCATTTAAAGTGCCAAGTTTCTAGCAGTTTCAGCCAACAAACGCTTACATATCACAATAGCACAGAGTGTAGTAGTGTGACGTCACAACTATATATGACGTCACTTTGTACATGTTTACTTTTCATAGGGGCACATTAAGGGATATTGATGGTTTAAAAGAAATCGGTTTATACGAACGCCTAAAATTGGCAAAAGACAGATATTTCGCCCTAAAACTTTGAAGTATAATAAATTCGTAATACGGTTTCCTACCTGGGTATATGACGATTTATTCTCGGCAGTAAAAATGATGTCAACCCTCGCCTACGGCTCGGGTGACATCATTTTTCCAGCCGGGAATAAATCGTCATATACCCCGGCAAGAAACCGTATAACTAATAATGGAAGCGTTTGTTGGCTGAAACTACGAGAAACTTGGCACTTTAAATGGACAGATTTGTACAAATTTAAGGTATTTATTGACATCTATATCATTTTTTATTTGCACATTATTAATTGACATCCTTTTCAACTGTATCCTAGTGTGTATATTCGAGTCGTGTTATCAGCGCAGCGAGAGAAACAGGGCTGCCATAACCGTTTCGATTTTTTGTCTATGTTCACGCCGAGGCGCCTTAAGGAAACATTAGAGGTAATACCGGAGCGGCCGTAGCTATCAATGTTTGTCATGTCAGCATTCACCAATGAAAATGCTAGAATTTTCTTTGCAGTATAATAAATATATGGCTCCGCTTTTGTTGTTCACTTGATGAAATAACGTTAAAACTCGTACCTACACCAAAACTTGTAAACGATTATCCTACATTATTGTCAACATAGTGTTTACTAATCGATCATTTTCATCCTTCTTTAATATGGGTTTATAGCCACACGCATGGTGATGGCTCACGCAAACTGTGAATTCACTGCTTAGATTCAAGCCAGTGGAGCGATACAATATGTATCATGGCATTGTGTCCGTCATTCTAACTTGGCGTCTTTCGGTATATATAGAAAATATCAAGAAAAAACGATGGGGTTTTGTATCTTTAAAAGAAAAAATGATCACGTATTCCATTTTTTTATCATATACAAAATATTTTTTGATATTTTGTGCACACATGTACCATTTTCCTAATATTTGAATGAAATAAAGCATTAAAATACATTCTTTATTAAAGGGAAGTAACTTAAATGATTGGAAGGTTAAATCTGATAAATTTTCAGGTTTTGGCCTATGTGGATCTACATGTGGTTTTCTGAATAATAAATCCGGGAACTAAATCAACACTTTTTCAGGAGTTACTGAAAATGTCGTGACTTAATACTGAATTGAACTCATCCTTCTCGAAGTTAAGTGAAAATATTTCTAGCAATAGATTATATTTGGAAACTGTTGATTAAATCATACAGTTAATATTGCTCTTGAGCGACC
Source organism: Fragum whitleyi (assembly GCA_948146395.1). Classification (NCBI taxonomy): domain Eukaryota; kingdom Metazoa; phylum Mollusca; class Bivalvia; order Cardiida; family Cardiidae; genus Fragum; species Fragum whitleyi. The sequence goes on along the minus strand of OX411543.1, from coordinate 86,095,397 downwards.
ACGTCTATAAAGCGACCATTCCTACTAAGCGACTGCTTCAAATATATCTAAAATTATCTTTCCAAGAAAGTATTGTTGGTCTAAAATTATTGAAAATGAATACTATGTTTGTTAAAACTCACCAGAATCGTGACGATTCTGTTGAGTTAAAACAACGTGGGATTACTTAGAATTTCGCAACGATTTGTATAGGCCTACAGTCTACACTGATTCCTGTTGGATTTTAAACCATTATTATAAACCTTGAAATCTGGGCTTTTTGAACACCGGAGAGTGCTGTGAAATTGGGAAATCCAACACTGAAACGCACGGCCGTGATATGAAAATCAAGCGCACGGCATATTGAAAATACTAAGACACACATCCGCCTACGTTGAAGATGCGATTTGCGTTTCATTATATAATACCGCCGTGTGATGATTTTTATATCGACTTTTGAAATTATGTTATATTAAGGTAAGAAAACGAAAGGGCAATTAAATATTCTAATTACAACAAAGTTCCTGTCCCCATCAACTCTTTGTTCGGGATACAAAACATTTGTGACCCGTCACGGGAAAAGAGACTATCTCGTAACTCTGTGAAATAAATAAAATAGATTTTGTCCAGTATAGGTCAACCAGGGGTCGCATTTAAAAAAAATCTTTCACAGGAAGGTATATTGATCATTCTAGTTTCAGAAAATACGCAAAATGCGACAAGTTTCGATCCTAGTCAGTTTGCGCATTCCGCCAGTATAACCAGGATCGACACTGTACGCACTACCCAAATGGTCCCTTTTCGTGTGACGGTTCACATTTGCTAATGTAACGTAAAGGTAACCAACAAGTTAACTTCATCAGTGGAGAGCAGATCATACTGTTTTTCAAGATAAAATAATTGGCAAAACATTTTGAAAATGTTATGCCGCATTTAATTTTCCTCATTTGCAAAGCGGGTTACACTTACTGAACGTTCACAAAGGTTCAGTTTGCATCACGAAAAGTGGGTAGGGTATATTCTCTGAATTTAGACTGTCTAAGAAGTTGTAGAAATGAAGACAAATTATTTCATCTTTTTCCACAGTCATGTTTTCATGTGGCCCTTAAATCATCGGTGTAACTTTGAAAAAGAAAATTGTAGAAGTAGCAAAATAATAACGGCTCATTTGAGCCACCGAATAATTGAAGAAAATCCTTCCATTATCTGTAGGTTTAAGGTAGTAGACTTATAATAGTTTTGCAACGTACCAGGAGTAATGAACTTTAACAGTGTTAACCGAGGTTTCCTAATGATTTTCATTAGGAAACCTCGGTTAACATTGTGAAAGAATATATGGTCCAAATGGTTGTGGAACTATTACGGCTCCACTACCTTAATTCTATTTCAGATAATTAACGTCCCCCGATAATAAAAGTAATGATTCAAAAAATAAAAATTGATCGAAATATCTATCTTTTAAATTTTCTGTTATTGAGTAAGAAAAGTGAACAAATCAAGCTCTAATAGATATAAATGTATACCCGATCTTTGTCTATCCGACTTTGTCAGTGCGTTTCAGTATTCATATGGCAAGGACATAGATTTGCGTTTCAGTATTTCTAATTCATGAGATCATATATATGTGTGTGTACCCGGTCTGTCGGTATCTGTTTTTGTACTTTGCAGATCCCAACCTTGGTTTTCATGCAACGGGTAATGGTGCGCCGACAAGTTGGTCTTGCCGAGGTCTGATTTAAATGCCTCGGCTGTCTTTGACTTTACTGTGTCCTTATTCGTTTCACAGTTCGATAATGAATTTAATTTTACCTTTTGTTTTGGTTTTGAGGGTTTCAGGAAATCGCTTGGTGGTAGCCTACGGTCCACGGACCAACCCCTGAACCACCTTATACCACATGATCAGACACAGGTCCATTCTGCATGATTGGAGTGGTGGGATTCCGAGCTCTGATGTGACAAAGTCAGTTTTTCTAGGTTTGTAGTCGTTCTTTATGAATCTAATTGCTCTTCGCTGGATTTTTTCAAGTTTATCGATATCTTTCTGTTGGTGGATGCCCGTAAATCATCACTCACGGTTTAGATCCATATTCCATGATTGGACGAACCTAGAAATGTAAGCAACTTTTTGGTAAATTTTAGGGTAACTTTCAGGTTTCTCCTTGGGAATCAAAAAGCGAAATTAGCTTTCGCGGTGATTTATCGATATATTGGTTGTCTAAGTCACAGGTAGCCAACACGGGTGGGGATAATGTAAATTTACCAAAACTTAACCACAAAAAGCTTTAATACTATTTCTTTTTATCACAATGTATAATATAGACAAGGTCCCGAACTACCCTCTTTTATGCAGAAAATCTAGTCGGTCGAGATCGCGCAACTCAACTTTACACCTATAAACCCAAGTTAAACATGATGCTCTACTTAAATCACTGATTGCATTCAATAGAAAACATTTTTTCCTGTCACTCAGTACCTCATTCTTTTCAGAAATGCCAACAATTCAGTTCATATTTACTTATCAATTTGGAATCGCGAAGAAAATATTTCTGCAACGGCCATGTTTGTTTATAACCTCTCAACCAATCAGATAGCCTGTTACAACTGAACTGTAGAATCAGGCTATCTGATTGGTCGAGAGCTTATAAACAAAAATGGCCGATGCAGATTTGTTTTCTTCCCGATTCCAAATTGATGAGTTAATATTAACTGATTTGTTGGCAATTTTGAAAAGAATTAGATCGTGAGAGACATGAAAAAATGTTTTCTATTGAATGCAATCAGTGATTTAAGTAGAGCATCGTATTTAACTTGGGTTTATAGGTATAAAGTTGAATTGCGCGATCTTGACCGACTAGATTTTCTGCGTAACAGAGGGTAGTTCGGGACCTTGTCTATATTATACATTGTGATAGAAAAAAATAGTATAGTAATTTTTTGTGGTCAAAATTTGGTAAAATTATACTATCCCCACCCGCGTTGGCTACCTATGGTCTAAGTAAGGTCTTAAGATATTTGTAGTCCAAGGTATAGGCCTACCTCTTCAAGGATCTGTAAATGTATGTGTGCGTTACAGAGAATGTAACATATGTATAAATCATGATTATTTCATTTTATTAGACAAATTCGATCAATTTTGGTGAAAAAGGAAAACTTTCTCCGACCCTTATTTAAAGGTGTTCGAACGTAGATAGTTGTAGGCCGACATCGAACCCCCTTTGTAGAAATCCTAGATCCGCCGCTGGTTTAGGAATTGTATAATACAGGCTTAATTTGATAAAATTGACTGGAGAGCCTGTCTCAATCTATCGATACAGTATCGGAGGGTAGCGTAGATGGGACAGGTTATCCAGTCTATAAATAAAAAAACCAAAAGTATTCAGTCTAAAGTATTTTATTGCCTAACACTTCCGGTTTCTCATCATGCCGTCTTTGGAAGAGTAAGCGTCAAAGTTTCCTTATTTACGTCAGTATGTCTCATTTATTACATTATTCAGAACAGTATTTGGTTTACTTTTTCTTTTCATTTCAGATCAAAGCCGATTAGCTGGGCTGAACAGGTGGAGGCTGGGGAAGATGGTAAGAAATCATCGGACAATATGGAACTTTTTTTTCAACATTACTGTACTTTACAGTACAATTGCTTGTTATTTTCATAAAGGAACTCACACATATTAATAAGAAATTGTATGTCGGTGTTTGGTTAGCTAGGTCTTTGAAAACTCGCTTTGCTGCCCAGGAAAAGAAAGTGACTAGCTGTACGGGTCCATACAGTAAGTTTGGTAGGCTTAATGTTTTCATTAGTCTGATTGAATGGTTTACAGTCAAAATGGCCCAAATTCAAAACGGCCCATAGTCAAAACGGCCCGTAATTTGGTCAAAACGGCCCAAATCAGTTTTGACAATCGGTCCAAACGGCCCAAACATTTAATTTGCTTTATTTTCCTATCTCTGCCGATGTATCCCCAATGTCTATTTATCCGTTCTTTTCTACTTTGCCGTCCGCAGCACTCGTGTATTAATTGTAGGGTGTGAAACCTCATTACGTAATCAAACAAATTGCTAACCGGATGTTTACATTCTTATTACTACATGCAGCCGGAAAAAGTGGAAAATTAGGTCATTTGATGGTGCATTATGGGTATTTTTGTAAGCTGCAAGAATTATTTACGAAAGTAATCATTCATGGCTTATTTTTTGGCAGTGTCTTAAAAAAGGTTGAAACTTAGTCACATGCAAAAAGTATTTTTTGTGTTAAAGTTTTCTTAGATATGCAATTTGCAAAGCTAGGTTGCTGTATTGAAGTTGTGACCCAATTAACTTCAGGCAGCAAGCTCAAATGATAAATGACATCATAAGAACGGGTTTATAGAAAAATGGCGGCCACAGATTTTTGAGTAGGGAGAGTTTAAAATTTAATTGGATTCTCATCAATTGAATTAGTTTACTTAATAAAAGTGCTGTGGCCAAATGGAATAATGATTTTTCTACACTCACATGTACAAAAATAGTAATTTGAATTTAAGCTATTTGATTTTTATGACTTATTAAGAAGAACGGAGATACAGGAAAAGGGTATAGAATGAATTTTTAGTATAGATTGTAAAAAAATGGTTTACATGAAGTTAAAATCTTATGCAGGCCTATTTCTTTTACAAATGTGTGGCATCAAATAGGCAGAACTGATTAGACAGCTGTATTTATGAAAAGCTGCTTTGGATTATGTGGGAAAATATTGTCCCATGTGAGCACACTTTTAAAGCACCGAATTCAATCCCAAAACACGATTTAAATGTATATACATCATCATGATTAAACATAAAAATGACCACATGCCAAAAAGTGCAATTTTCCCCAAATCAGGAAAAATTCCCAATTTACAAGGCCGATGACCTTCCTTATAGAAAGTTGATACAATGATATTATAAATAAGACATGATATGTCGTAGTTCAGTTTAAGTTAAAAGAGCTGAGGGAGAAACAAAACGTTATTCTGGCACTAAAATATTCACAGAACTTAAGGTCTACCCAAAACAATGAAAATAAAGTAGGGGTGAAACGGTTAACCGATTTACCGATATACCGCGGTCTGTTCATAGAGAAAATATAAAACCGGTTCAACTTTTACTGTACAGGTTTTCTTCAGTACACTTACTTATCATTTTCTGTTTGAAAAAAAAACCCAACATTTTCCTCAAAACCTATTTCTAAACGTGTTCATTTTTTAACGGATTCCAACAAAAAAAACAATATCTGCGAAAGTGAAAGTGGAACTTTTTTCAACAGGCGGTGTTGCCGGTGTTCAGGTAAATAGTTACCCCGACAATGTCTCGCATTATATCTAAGCTGCGGCATTTAGAAGCTCGAAATTATTTGTAGGCTTTTTGATTCTAAGAATAAAGATCGTCGAGCCAGAATGGCACAACAAAATGTGGGAAAAAATAAATTACAATGATGATGGACAAAACTAGTTGCAATAATGGGTTACAAGATTAAAAAGTAGGCAGTTTTTACAGCCTATTTACTACGAGAATTGCATATCAAATAGTACAATTTATTTAAAAATGTTAGTGTATGAGCGCAGTCATAAGTTCAGACAACTAGTCAGTAATTGAGGTTGCAAAGATCCATATGATTAACAAAAATCGGGAATAAATAAGTTAAGCAGACTTTTCTGCTTCACAACTATTTAAGAAAATTCAAATATCTTATTATATCTCAATTCGATGCCTTAGAAAAATAAGGTCGTAAGTGGTACTTACGACCTTTTATGATGCATACATTTTTGGTAAGGGTGTTTAAAGCTCTATAACATGATGTAAGTTTCGTGGAAATTTGAACTTGTCATGCTGACCAATTTGGCTGTAGAAAAAGGTCGTAAGTAAAATATGTTCCAGGCTGTTCATAACAAAAGGCCGTATGTGGCACTTAAGACCTTCTTGAAAAACACACAAAGATTTGTTTTGTTAAAAAGAAAAGGTCGTAAATGCTACTTACGACCTTTTTGCACAATTTTTATCTCATAGTCCATAAAATTATGAATCCTTTTTTCCGCAATTTCAGACCTTAGCCTCGAATGCTAGATAACAGAACTACACAAATAATATCAAAATAGTGGTAGATTTTAGATAATAAGAAAATGATTGAAAACAAATGTTATTCACAAAACTTTTACAAAAATTATTTTGGTGTTCAGATTAAAGCACAGATCAGAGTTATAATGCAGGAAAATGTGAAAACTTGAAATAAGAAGATTTATCTATTGCTTCATGCTCTGATATAATGAACTGTTAATTGATAAAATTAATCTAAAATAACCCAACCAGGTTAGACAAGACAAGAATCTTTTTTGACAATAATTTCAAAAGGAAAGGCAGATAAGTGTAATAGTATTCGGACGGGTCTAAAATATACTATGCATCTTTTGGCAGCCTTATTCAATGCAAAACATGGTTAAGAAAACAAAATGAATTACTTAATTATATTATTTTCAAAGGCTAATAGGATTAAACATTCGAGGTAAAATGGATTCAAAGGAGATTTGAACAAAAGAAAATTACTTGCAAACCTTGGCAATGATATTCGTTCGACTTAAGGTCTACAGAAAGATCTGACAGAACTCGGAAATGAATCTAACAAAATCCTTTTCAAGCCCGCAACAATGTTTTCTAATAAACTGTCAGTAAGTTTGATCACAAGATGCTACTTGATAAGTAAAGTATTTCTTGACTGACGGCAGACAGCCGACAGAATGTTGTTTAAAGAGCTTGCCTTGAACATGTTGTGATCGTGGTAGCAAAAAGTAATGACGATGTAATTTAAAACCTGCATAATTTTCAACACCACTGAACAAAATCCAGCGGGGCTTTTGTTGTGGCAATGTGCCTGTTGTGTGTGCGTCTGTCCGGCCACTAACCTTTTTTTCTAAGCATATTCTTCTCTCATAAAACTACTGGTCAGAATTCAACTGAATTTCACAAGAATGATCCTTGTGATATGCTCTTTAAGATTTCTGCGTTAAATTCAAATCGGGTGCTACAGGCTTTCGAATCAACTAAAAATGCCCCTACATGGTAAAGTATCAAAAAACATCTTTTTCTCTGGAACTACTGGCCTAAGTCGAACTAACTTCATAAAAAGGATGCTTGTAAAATGCTTTTCAGATTCAAGCATTTAATCCTGATCGGGTTGACAACAGGCTGTCGAGTCACAGAAAAAAGAGTTTTACTTTGTGATATATTTTCAAAAAAAACTCTTCTTCTCTGAAACTACTAGGCAGAATTCAATTACTGACTTCGCAGGGATGATGCTTAGGAGATGCTCTTTCAGATTCCTTCTTTTATTCCTGATCAGGTTCGTTGCGGATAAAAAAGAGACTTTCATGTTATATTGTTTGTTGACATAAGATTTCTTCCATATCATGCATTTAACTATCTTGGCTTTAGATGACTATCTTCTTACAAATAGAGTATGTCTTAGCTTAATACTTTTAATGCAGTTTATAAATGAATTTTCATACATCCGCTAGGCAGTATGTACCAGTGGAGCGATCATTACCCTCTGTTGTCTCTTTTTCTAATAAAAGATATTAAGCAACTTTCCAAATCTTGACATTCTTTGAACAACTTATTGACAGAAAGTGAAAAACAAAAGGACTATGATGGTCCTAAATCGCTCACCTAAGTCTTCTTGACCATTTTGACATCACATGAATCAGATTGTCCAATTCTAAAGGAGATACTTTTTATCTTTTTTCTAATGGCCTGGACTGTTTTCAGATTATTAATGAAACACTTGCTATGTTGTGTCTGTAAAATTGGATGCACATGGGCATAGCCCAAGTATACGATGACCCTAAGAACATGATATAAATAAACTTCATATAGGTTTATTTAATGAAGCGAAACAGCAAATTTATAGCTGTCTACAATTTGGTTTCAGAAAAACATATTTATAATGATTTCACTTTGATCCTATGTAAAAAGGAAAATAATAAAATCTACTTGATGATGTTACATACCAAATATGAAAGTTATTTGCCTTGGGGAAATATTTTTTTAAAGATTTTCACTCTTTGCTTCAGGATGCGCCTGGGCAAAGCCCAAATATGACCAAAGGGCCATAATATGAACAAACATATTAGATGTCCACTAGATGACATACCAAATATGAAAGTCACCTGCCTTCTGGTTTTAGAGAATTGTGTTTAGGATTTTCCTTTTTTGTTTCTATGTAAATCGAGATTGGCCTGTGCCAAATACCACCCCCAGGGTCTTGATATGTACATACTTGGTAGAGGTGCATTGGTGATCCTACATGTCAAATAGGACAGCCGCATACCTTCTTGGTTCAGAGGTGAAGATTTTTGTTGCCGTGTAAGTCAGAGTGAATAGTGGAATAGATAAATTAAACATCTTTGACAGAGCTTGACCTAAGGAACATCCATGCAAAAGTTTCACCAAGATTGGCCCATCGGTATAAGAGGAGACGATATTAAAAGAATTATTGTGCAGAACGCACGACAGACAACTGATGACGAACATTGGACGATCACAATCCTTCGTGCTCAGGTGAGCTAATAATTGGCACTGCAATTCCTCAAACGGTTTGTTTATATGGACAGAGACGATCTCCTGAAGGTTCATTTGTGGTGTATTGTTCAAAAGGTTCTTATTCAATTCATTCAAAACAAGTTTTATTATATTTTGAACTCAGAATCTTTTAGACTAAAAAGGTCGTAACTGGCAATTACGACCTTTTATTACATATAAGCTGTTTAACACTTTCAGTAATAAGGTCGTTTGCAAGTGTTTACGCGTGTTTTCTAATAAACAACGAAGTATTTTATGACAGCTTTCATCCATTCTAAACCTATACTATATCTAGAAGACACTCGGGATTGATTTGTTTAAAATTATATATTCTTTTTTAAATAAAACAGTTTTTTCAAGTTTTCTCAAAACTATGTTTTTGCACTTACGACCTTATTATTCTAAGGCATCGAATTATAAAAGAAAGCCTGTCCTATAAATTTGAGAGAGGGTCCTTTGATTATGACAGAGTAAGTCTGCCTTGGAGGTTGACCTACTGAAACAGCTGGCCTCTCTGAGATATTGACCTATTTTCCTGGTCACTTATACCCTTATCATTTTATGCCTTTTTATGCTAGTAGAAACCCTTCTCACAAATTTATTTCCTATTAATATAAAAAGAATTAAAGAAGACTAGTTTCGGTTATTAGTCCCCCACCGGTTACCGGTTGGGGGACTATAGGTTTGCTCGATTCCGTCTGTCTGTCTGTCCGTCCGTCTGTCCGTCCGTCTGTCCGTCCGTCCGTCCGTCTGTCCGTCACACTTTTGTCCGGGCTATATCTTCTAAACCATATGTGCTACCAACTTCAAACTTGGTACACTTATAGATCTCATTGAGGAGAAGTGTCATGTTCAAGAACCGTTACTCTGCCACGCCCACTTTTTGAGTTATTGCCCTTTGTTGTTTTTACCCTTACATTCTTGTCCGGAACAAATCTCCTCAACTATGTGTGCTAGCAACTTCAAACTTTGTACACTTATAGATCTCATTGAGGAGAAGTGTCATGTTCAAAAAACCGTTACTCTGCCACGCCCACTTTTTGAGTTATTGCCCTTTGTTGTTTTTACCCTTACATTCTTGTCCGGATCATATCTCCTAAACTATATGTGCTAGCAACTTCAAACTTTGTACACTTATAGATCTCATTGAGGAGAAGTGTCATGTTCAAGATCCATAACTCTGCCACGCCCACTTTTTGAGTTATTGCCCTTTGTTGTTTTTACCCTTACATTATTGTCCGGAACATATCTCCTAAAATATGTGTGCTAGCAACTTCAAACTTTGTACACTTATAGATGTCATTGAGGCAAAGTGTCATGTTTAAGAACCGTTACTCTGCCACGCCCACTTTTTGAGTTATTGCCCTTTGTTGTTTTTACCCTTACATTCTTGTCCGGAACATATCTCCTCAACTATGTGTGCTAGCAACTTCAAACTTTGTACACTTATAGATCTCATTGAGGAGAAGTGTCATGTTTAAGAACCGTTACTCTGCCACGCCCACTTTTTGAGTTATTACCCTTTGTTGTTTTTACCCTTACATTATTGTCTGGAACATATCTCCTAAACTATGTGTGCTAGCAACTTCAAACTTTGTACACTTATAGATGTCATCGAGGCAAAGTGTCATGTTCAAGATCCATAACTCAGCCACACCCACTTTTTGAGTTATTGCCCTTTGTTGTCTTTACCCTTACATTCTTGTCCGGAACATATCTCCTAAACTATAAGTGCTAGCAACTTCAAACTTTTTACAGTGATAGATCTTGTTGAGGACAAGTGTCATGTTCAAGAACTGTTATTCTGCCACGCCCAATTTTTGAGTTATTGCCCTTTGTTGTTTTTAGTCTTACATTCTTGTCCGGATCATATCTTCTAAACCATAAGTGCTAGCATCTTCAAACTTAGTACACTGATAGATCTTATCAAGGACAAGTGTCATGTAGAAGACCTGTTTCTCTGCCATGTCACTTTTTAGAGTTATTGCCCTTTGTTGTTTTTAGTCTTACATTCTTGTCCGGATCATATCTCCTAAACTATAAGTGCTAGCAACTTTAAACTTTTACAGTTATAGATCTAGTAAGTAGGAGGTATATTATAAGAGAGGATTTTTTGTTATCCGGTGGGGGACTCCTGTATTGCATCGCAATACGACATGCACTTGTTTTGTGATTTTTTTTTTTTCAATAATTTTAGATACTTTAAATTATATTGCAATACGTATTGCAATACGGTCTGGCTATATTGCAATATATTGCAATACACTTTTTACTGTATTGTTTCACCCCTAAAATAAAGTACATCCCAATTTTTCAGAAATTACACATTTTCCCTAATATGCCCTGTTTCCGATCCGTATTCATAATCCACATAAAAATACACTGTTAACGATAGAGGTTCATGATATAGAATTGGCAAACTTCACAAGAAAACAGTTTGTTAGATTTTGAACTATATCAACATTTGATTTCTCTTTATCATCAAAACAATTTTACATGAATCTTTTCAATGGGAATTTATATTTTACTAGACGTCTTTTCTGCAATAGTTATGAACAATAAGATTAGAAATGATTATTATAAATTGTAACACAATAAAAAACCTTAACACGTAAGTAGAACTTTGCCAATAAGTTACAACAGTCGAAAAATCGATTTTCAAGAATCACATTCTTTCAGTATTCGAGAATTTATGTTAAAAATCCGAAGAAGAAAAAGTGCTCAGTTGGACAAACTATCATTGGCATAATCGGTGACATTAATCTTAGACGTTATAATAAGAAAACAAGTTTGCTATATAATTTCAAAGATTTATTTGAGAGAAAATTTCTATTTGGGCCGTTTTGACCAAATTACGGGCCGTTTTGACCGAAATGTGGGCCGTTTTGACTTGCACCCGACTGAATGTAGGACATTTTGGCCACAGACGTTTTGGCCAGGATGTTTTGGCCACAATGATTTACAAAGTAGGACCTTTTGGCCATTTAACATTAATCATCTTATGCTTAACATTAGATGATTAATCACTTTTTTATTATGAAATAATTTTTTGCTGTAATTTAGATATTGAATATGGAACTATATATCCTATTTCTCATTCAACAATCAGGCTACAGTTTAAAGGTGGGTGGTGAGGGGAGGGGGCTGATATATTAAGATATACTATTGAGCTAATAAACACATCAAAATGGTGAAATAATCTATTTTGTTATCTAAATGACTGAAATAACAACTATAACATGATTAAAGTTTCATAAAATAACTTATTCTCCCACTTTATTTTTTTTGGCCAAAAGGTCCTATTTTGAAAATCATTGTGGCCAAAACGTCCGTGGCCAAAACGTCCTGGCCAAATTGTCCTGGCCAAAACGTCCGTGACCAAAACATCCATCCACCAGTCTGACTAGCCATACTGGTCAGAGACAAATTCTCACAAAGTAACATTTCTCACCAACCACCCTTGTTTACAGAAAAGAAAATATTCTAAATTAGAGTTACTTAGACAAAAACGTCTTCTCTCCAGAAAAGAATTTGTGGCCAATGAATATTGTGTCATTACTGTGAAAATAGTCAGTTGGCAAGCACTGGTATGTGGAAAGAATTGGTCTCCAACCAGTGCATAGAGGGTTGGCCTAAAATATGAAATTAATTGCAGGAGCACGAAATGGACCTTCAAGTGGTGAAATGGATGTATGTAACATGCTATTTTGCTATCAATATACATTTATTAACCAGTTCAATACTTTATAGCTCATTTTACTAACTATTTATATTAGAAATAGAGAGATGAAAGCATTTTGTTATCTTAGACTTTTTAAAAAGACTAACATTGACTGACGACTAAGTAGACCATTTGTCGTCAAATCAGACTTCTTTATTTGCACAGTCTTCTTAATGTGAAGTCTTGTATCAACATTAAATGACTTAGTTTTTAGCTCGGCTGTTTTCTTAGAAACCCGAGGTATTGCTATAGCCTCCGTGTAGTCGTCGTTGTCGTCGTCGTGCGAAAACTTTGACATTTTGTTATATCTCTTGTTCTACTGAAGGCATTCACTTGAAACTTGGCACACATGTTCACCATCAAAAGAGCAACCTATACTATCAAGGGGGATAACTCAAGATGCATTTTGTGCAAATTATGCCCCTTTTTCGACTTAGATTTTTTCCCACCATCCAGCACTCGACAGCCGAGTGTAGGCACCCGTAGGCAGTGCTCTTGTTAAATTATTATGATATGAAGTATTAAGAAAATTTTCTGACATCTTTGTTAGTTGTATTCATGATAAAAGCCATAAAATAGCGAGCAAAAATTTGATATTTCGGATGTCAAAATTCTAGTTCATTCGGGACTTAAAGCTGCTCTTTCACGGTTTTTCATAGAAAAAAATACAAAACTTGTTCCTAGATTTGGAAATGTGTGTATTTTTAGACAATTAAGAATGGCTCAAGGGCATCGACACTAAATATAACATATTTCAATAATTTTGTAACTTATTTTTTTGAAGCAGCAAGATCAGTAAGGGATCCAGTCTATTTATTTTGAGTCTATAGATTACAAAATGGTTACTTTTGGCAAATAATCTTTCATTTTTGCTTGTAATAATATGAAGTTTCTAGCTGTCAAATACTTTAACCTTTATCTTTGATTGAATAAGACAAGCATGCGGAATTCAGATGCGAAAATAGTTGACTTTAAATTGAATAATTTTTAAGGCGTTAGTAGATGCTTTATTTTCAGAATGATTTTTTGCTAAATTCATGAATATCAGTCTTTGTTACAATGCATTACCAGATTAAATCTTATTATTTTAAAGGCTTCAACATGATGAGGTCGTTATTTCCTATTGAGTTTACAAAAATCACATTTTCCCGATCTGTGAAAGAGCAGCTTTAAAATGTTTGGTTAATATCCTACACCAGATTGCTTTCTTCAGTAATAAAATTCGCCTCATTGAACAACAGTTGCTTCAACATTTGAAAAAAACCCAATCTAAGTGTGATCAAATACATATAAATCAATAAATAAAACATCTAAATTAATAAATTGGCAAAGAATTCGCAAATTGCAGTCTTTCTATTAAGTTTAATTAGTTCATTACATAAAAAAGTCAATTTTGCCGTGATAAAGTCTTTTTCGTGGTGAATGGTCAATTGCGTAATTTGTACACTAACTGGTTTTTCAACCAACCCAAATACACCATTGAATTACTAACAAAAGTTAAATACCTAAAAATTGATTGTCAAGATATCAATTCAGTGCTTGCATGACTGTGTTAGTAAGAAAAAAGAAACAACTAAGCAATTCAAACAGAAATATTGTATAAATTTCTTATTCATTCCTATGCTGTATTCTGATTGTCTAAAAAATTCGCGTAGGACTAGCCTATCCAGTGAGGACAGGCTAGCTATATGGTATGGTTAGCCTACCACATTGACTATACAGGGCGATGTTTATAATCAGCAAAAGAGAGAAATTTTTTACTGGAAATTACTGCCATACGAAATATTCAGATTTTTGGTAGGAGGATTGAAAACACAAATTAGGGCTTCATTTTCCTCTCTTTATTAATTAACCCTTGTCATGCTGAGACCAGAATATTCCTGCTTTGGCAGGAGCTATAGACAAACATCAGCCTGCACATTTGTGCAGTCTGATGTTAGTCTACACCACCTGTTTCTCAATTTCAAACCAGAATTGTCAATAGATTTAGTTTTTCAAATAAAAAATGACCTACTGTTGAGACTTTCAGTGTTTTTTGCTTTCATTTTGATGAAAATTTAAAGCCAAAATTTATTCAGCATGACAAGGGTTGATAGAACTTGTGCTAGTTATATGATTGGCTCCTAAATTGGAAAGCAGGATTTAAGGAATAAAATCTTGCATACTTTTAATTTTATACTGTGCAGAATTTTAATGATACCAAATACCAAATTCATTTAATGCATTATCAAAGACAGATGAAAACTCGTCAGATGACCTTGGTATTATATGGTCACTCATTCAATATCCTCTATTTATAATATGACCTACGTTGCGGGAGTGAATTAACCCCAATGAATAAATTTGATATTACATGGGTGCCATTACACTAGTGGAATAACTATGCAAATGAGATAAGAATGAATAGCAACGCTATTTCGTAACTACAAAAAATGATGTCATAATGTGTATATTGTGACGTCAGTTTTAAACAGCGTTATAAATTTCGTGGAAAATTTAAAAATGTTGAATTTCAAGAATTTTGACAATTTTTCGCAAAAATTAGGGTCATATTATAAATAGAATATAGAATTTATGGTCATAAAACACAGAATTTATTAAACTCTTCATCAAGAACAGATAAAAACTCAGGGAAGCCTCGTTTTTATCTGTTTATTGATGGCTCGTTTAATAAATTCAGTATTTCATGACCACTCATTCAATGTCCTCTATGTATTTTGTCAAATAAATAAAATTCCATTATGGAAAAAAATGCTGCATGTTCTGTGAATTTTGACCACTCCAGAATTAGTCGTCTGGAAATGGGTTAAACTTGACGAGTTACACTTTTATATGAACAGGAAGTCTACCACCAGCTACGGAAGACTATGATGAAGAGAATGCCATCAAAACAGTCACAGAATATAAACTGAATGATGATGGGAAAATTATGAAGGTAAGAAAAGAGCTTACACCTGAGATTTCCAACAATTTGAAATTTTTGTGAGGTGCAAACATTGAGAAGCCTAGACAGCCACATACTGTAGATATAAAGGAACCTGATGGCCTACAGATACTTTGAGACCTTATCTATCTACTAAGAGCATAATGAAGACTCTGGTTAGACTGTGGGGATGTCAGAGTATTTGCTTTGCGTGTATTTGAAATTGTTTGAAATCTCACACAGGCTCAAATTACTTAGACATTTATACAAATCATTCTGTTCCCCGAAATATATTAACCTATTATGGTAGTGGACCCTGATAGTTCCGCAACATTTTGGAACTCACGAGTTTTCACAATGTTCATAAAGGTTACCTAATGAAGTTTTACACAACCTCAGTTAACACTGTTAAAGTTTTTAATTTCCGAAACATCATGATTGCAGAATTATTACGGTTTTACTACCTTAATAATTTCGTGTACTTCAAACTTCGAACTTAACACTAAGGGTTTAAATTTTCTCTTGCTGTTCACAACTTATACAAAGCTTAGACAGACAGTAAATACTTAGATAGCCTGCACAGTTGTGCAGTCTGATCTCAGTCTTCACTACCTGCTCTTTGCTCAGTTATTGTAGGAAAAACTTCAGCAATCTTGTTGAAATTCAGAAGGATAAGGGTTAACATTAATTCCAAAATTTCATTTTTCTTACTTCACACTTTTGTACCTTAGATTTACTCTTCAAATTTCTGACTTCATCTTACGAACTTTATACTTCAGTTCACATTTCAAACTTCATACTTTCAATTTCTAAGTTATATCTGAATTTAAAACCTTACAACCGTGTAATTTCTTGTTCCAAGCTTATATTTTCAATGTTAAGATGTACATGTCCAATTTTTGTTGAGCCCACTTTGGGTGAGCAAGATATAGTATAAACACAGTTGTGCGGTGTACATGTGTTAGTGTATCTGTCTCATACATTTATCAATGGACTTTGAAATGACTTGGCACAATTGTTTTCCATCACATGTAGATAAGCTACCATATTTCTCCTAATAAACGCTCCAGGGAGCAGCTATACATAACATGGTCAGAGAGCTTTTATTTAGTATGCATTTTGTGATTAAACTTTTTTCTGATTAAAATAATCATTATTTATGTCTTTAAGGCCCTTTTCTGTTTAATTTGTGGTAAATTTCGTCCAATAAATGATTGTTTAGAGGAACTTCACATCAAATTAGAGAAGATTTAGCCTTAACAAGTTCTTAAAATCTAGGCTTTGATGGAGGTTTTCTTAGTATAAAATGTAGGGGTGCTACTTTTAGGGAGGGCACTACTATTAGGGAAAATATGGAATGTGAATCAAATTTTTCAGATAACCCCAAAGTGAAAGGTACAGCTCAAGATCAAACTTTCAAATGTTGGCTCGACAGCAGGTGTCCTGAGATCAGCATTTAGTATTCGAATAAGAATCTGTGCATTTCATTTCCAACAATTTAACTTGTGCGTGAGGGGACAAAATTAAGTGACCTAGACAGCCACATAGTGTAATAAAAAGATGGCCTGACTGACTAAAAACACATTCAGATCTTATTTATCTACTGAGTGCATAGTGTAGACTATGGTCAGACTGTGCAGATGCACAGGCTGACCATATTTTACTTTGCACCGATTTGAAATTGTTGGAAATGTCACACACAGGGTCATTTTCTTTTCAGATTGTAAAAACCTATAAGGTTGAGAAAAGAAGAGCTTCAAAGAGTATAGCCAGGAGAAAGGTAAGTTAAAACACAAAATGAGTGTGTTATTTCTATTTGATTCAAACCATATTGAAAACCCACTCATTGATAAGATTGCGGGCATTTTGTTTTACCATTGTCTGTCTGTCCATCAATCTGCAAAACTTAACCCAAACACTCAATATTGCCAATTATTTTAAGTCTATTCAAGATACAATGATCATATCTGGCATGATGAAAGATCTGGATGATATGCATCTACAGATACAAAGGACAGTATCAAGGTCAATTTGGTGTTTTGGGGCATTTGTGTTTCACAAACACATCTTGTTGAAATTTCATTACTCTTTCACCTTGTGCTGTGGGCACTGAAAAAACGATCCAAAAAATAGCAATGTACAATATTATTGTTAATAATTGGCTGTTATTTCTACCCTTTTCTCACCATTCCCTTTATCAGCTTATCCGGCAGATGGATTAATTGTTTAACGTTGTGTCTGTAAATGTGCTTGTTTGTACATGCATCTGTAAACTTTGACTTAATTTTTTTCTATCAGAAATGTAATGGATGAAGTTAAACAAAATGTTTCATTCTTTGGTGACCATAATCAGGATAATTCAAGAAATTTTAATGAAAAATCTTTCTTCAAGACATTAGGCCTATTTGACTATATGGAAAAAGAGGTTTTTCTCAGAAATTAGACTACAGATTTCAACTATATTTCTTAGCATTTACAATTCACTTGCAATTTATCAGAATGTCAAAAAGCATTTGAGTCTGTGTGTGAGATTTCCAAAAATTTTAAATATGCGCAAAGCAAAGTCTCTGATCAGCCTGGGCATCTGCACAGTCTGACCATAGTCTTCACTATCCGTTTAAAAGCTAGACAAGCGTTAAGGTCTCAAAGTACTTGTACACCATCAGATGGCATTATATTAAATAGAAGGTGGCTTTTTATGGTGCTCAATGTTTGCACCTCACTCACATTTCAAATTGTTGGAAATGTCACTCACAGGCTCATTTCATTTTGGCCTATGCGATGAATTAGTCTAAAGTACTTCTTTTTCAGACATGGCGCAAGTTTGGTGCGGCAGAGTACGACCCTCCAGGTCCTAACCCTTCCAACACAATTGTACAGGTAGAGGAAATCAACATGCAGATCACTCTTAATAAAGATGTAAGGACAGTTTAACCCTTTTCTGCTGAACCATAATTTTGTTGTTGATTTTTTGTTAAAAATCACTCCGCCTGTTCTTGTTACATTTCAACCCTCAAGTTTTTTCTACAATAAATGAACAGAATGCAGGCAATGTAAAGATCCGCAAGAAAGAGTGAGGTCCTAGAAACAGTTATTTCCTATCATTTTCAATGTAAAATTAATCTTTGATCACTCACTTGAATTTGCTGGTCTATAGACATAAAATTCTCCTTTTGTCATAATGTTTCTGCCACACATGATGCTCCAAATTGAAACAATTTTGCCTTATTTAGAATATAAAAGCAGTAGGCAGTGTCTATTCTTGGGGGGGTGGGGGGGGTGTTGCGCATTTTAGCACATACTTATGAAAAGTCCCCCCTATTTTTAAAGATGATGGGGGATATTTTTACATAGAGAAAGATAAAAATTTCCCATCTTTATACTTTTACTGCATTTTGTCATACCGTAAGTACCCTTAGATTTTAGACACCTGGGCCCAAGGTTATAAAACTTTACTCAGGCTCAGGCTCAATTTTTTCAAATTTTAAATTGAAATAAATGTATAAAAATAAAAGATGATATAATAATTTGTTATTTAAACAACTCATTAAAATAATCTTTTATGTTGATACATTAAAATGAGTAATAAAACAGAATTATGGCTTTAAACTCAAATTGAAATTTGAGAAAATTGAGCCTGAGCCCGAGAAAAGTTTTATAACCTCGGGCCCTAATATTTCGATTTTAATGGTTCAAAAATTCTAAGAGAGAAGAATAAAAACTTGTTGATAACCCTAAATGAAACTTAGTAAAAGGCAAAGATTTTATCAAGATAAAAATGCCAGTTTAAAATCCTTATTTCTTATCAAAACCCTATTTTGTTGGTACTCATTTGAATGGACGATTCCAATGAATACCCATATCATAGGATATGTGCAATTTTTGCTTAAAAAAATCTAATTTGAAATACAAAATACCCCCTCTATATGTAGCTCTTAACCGCTTTATGAGGAGCAGTTTGATCTGCCCTGCTTTCAGGATTACAAAACGGCACAAACTGTTTGCCAATTTTTCCTTGCTTTGCACACAAGTTTACATGCAAAGTAGGGTAAACAGTTTGCACCGTTTTATCATACTAAACGCCATGCTGGTCTTCAATTTTATTCCAGCAAATATGTACATGTGTACATAACTTAGGGTCAATATTTTAATTTTATTTTAGAGCAAGACCCAAGAACAGGAAGAAGATCCCCTGGCCAAATTGAAGAGTCAAAAGTTGGTGTCATGTCGTATTTGTAAAGGAGACCATTGGACCACTAAATGTCCATATAAAGATACATTAGCTCCGCTACAGGTTTGTTTATTCTATATTTTAAATGAAATGAAAATCTTTTTTTTTTTTCGGCTCTTGCCATGAAATAGTGGAAAGGCATTTGGATTTTCCCTAGTAAGATAATGGGTGGACGGGTGGGTGGATATGTGTCCCATGAATGTAAATTTGAGGATGGATTTCAAAATACCTCAATGCAGTTATTCCTCTTGTTGAGTACTGTTCAACTTAAAAAAGTTTGTTGGATAAGCCCTAGGTCAAGGTCTCTACTCACTTCTGAAGGTCAAGTGGCAATTTTGACCTTTCTGGTGCATATCTTTACTTTTATGGGTGAATTTTAATATAACTTATCCAGTTGTCCCCCTTGATGAGTGCAAGAAGTATGCTCAAAATTAATGTTGATACACCCAAGGTAATATTCACTGTCAAAATGTAAGTGACAGAATTTACTTTGATCAAGCTATAGTTACAAGGTTGTAGAATTAAACCCATGATATCTTATACATTGTTCAGTTTAAAAATAAATTAACATGATTTGTACAATGAACAAGCACAAGTGTCATGTGTAAATTTTATCACGGAGAGTGAGAAAAGGTTGTTTCCCCACATATAAGGTAAAGGTGAGATTATAGTAAAAGGTTAGGTGAAAATAACAATGTTTGAAGGCAATTTAGGATAAGCAGATGCTGTTCATTGCATGCAAATACGGATGAGTCAGGCTCGCAAAAACTATTGTATATGCCTATTCAATCTATAGGCACTTACAATGGCTTTGAACTGACCATTCAATTTGAGTTTCAGTGTGATCTGTCTAGAGTGATGAACACATGTCAAGTCTTATCTTAATGGGATACCAATACATATTAATGAAAGAGCTAATGTTTTATTTAGATTCTTAGGAGATATTTAAGCATTTGATATTCAGACTGCCATCTATTAGTGAAACCTAGCCAAGTATAGTCAAGTTTCTAACTGTACAATTTTTAGTTGAAATGTTTTTTTAGTGTGTTTGATTTGTTTATGAAGAAATTAAGAAAATTAATCTGAGATTTAGACAAAATTAAAGGAATCAAAAAAAGAAAAGGTACAAGTTTTCTAAATCTTCACATGGCTACCCCTATCTTTTATAGCAAACATCCATCAGAAATTTCCTTGTCACATTCATGTGTAAATCCAGGACATCATTTTAATAAACAATGATATGGTATTTCTTTGTTCATAGGAATAAAGATGCATTTAAAACAGCTTAACAATCTTTCTAATGTTAAAAAAATAATCTTTAATGAAACAAGCTGATTTTAACGTTGTCTAGGTAAGGTATTTAGAGTGATTAAGCATTTAGGCTTGCTTAATAACATTTGAGCCTGTGTGTGACATTTTCAACAATTTGAAATGTTGGTGAAGTGAAATCATTGAATAGCACAGATAGCCTCATGCTGTAAATATAAAGTCACCTGATGGTCCACAGATTCTTTGAGACCAAATCTATCTACTAAACACATAGTTAAGACTCTAGCCAGACTGTGCGGATGCACAGGCTGGTCAGAGTCTTTGCTTTGCGTACATTTGATATTGTTGGAAATCTCACTCATAGGCTCATTTCTTTCTGTATTGGGTTTTAGTCAAAGATAATCTGGTGATAGATACTTGAACATTTTATCTTACTAGGAAAGTCTTGAAGGTGACAAGAAGAAACCAGAAGAAACTTTGGCAAGCACACCTACAACCCCTGCTACCCCTGCGGCTAAAACTGGTACAAAATATGTGCCCCCTAGCATGAGAGAAGGGGCCAATAAGGGTCGGGGAGAGGTCATGAAGTCAAATAGAGGTGAGTGATACTGAGCCCTAATGCGCATTACTGTGGTGTTTGACTCTGAGGTGAATCCAGGGGTTGGAAACTCTTTGTTTACCGGTTGGGCCTCCTTCATTTTAAATGTTACCAAAGGACTCCCAGGGCTTTATGAGAATATTTCAATAAATAAATGCATAGGGTAGATTTCTTAAAACTATAAACTTTTGACTAAAGTTGTCAAAAGTAACATTTTATTGCATTTAGTTGTATTTTGTAAGATATCATCCTTTTAGAGGGAGAAACTTATAGAAAAGAATAAATTCATTTAACAAGCAATTACTTCTTTTCCACAGTGTTCTCGTATTATGAAAATTCGGAAACCTTTATTTCAGCTTGAACTATTTTGATTTTCTAAGTTTGGAGTCAAATGGACTCCTTTTTCACAGAAGTTAGGGTTGATCCCTGTTACTTTTGTCCAATATATTGATGATGATTCTTGTGAGATCAAATGCTAAAAGAACAATTTAGAATCATGATGGTCCCCCCATGTTATATTTTGCCCTGAAACCTATCTTGAGCCCCAGATTACAAAACAATTGCGTACTCAACACGAATTTTCTCTAATTTCAAAGTAAAATGACAGATTCATTTTCATGAAAATGGCTATAAGTGAAAGAAAAGTTCTAGTTCTATGAATTGATTTGAAAGTATTTCTATGGAATCTATGTTGAAATTAAGCAAATCTACACATGTCCAAAGCAATGCCTCTTGGCAGCTTGTGTATATTCATATTCAAATTCTGACCAAAGTTTTCCCTATGCCCTCTGTAGATAGATAAGGCCTTATCCACTCTTCCGATGTTAATATGCTTTTTATTCCATCGTGTAATTGTCTAGTCTTTTCATCGCCTTAATCACATGAGAAAGTTTTGGAAAGGACAGACACAAAGACAATATTTTCTATTTTAGACGAGTCTGCTACAATTCGTGTCACCAACTTGTCAGAAGATACGAGGGAATCCGATCTTCAGGAGTTGTTCAGACCCTTTGGACCAATCCAGAGAATATATCTCGCTAAGGATAAAAATACAGGCCAGTCTAAGGTAAAAGAGTTTTTTCTTGAGATCAAATAGAAGGCTTAGTGAAATGCTGCAGAGCTTCAGATAAGAGCGTGTAAAAACAGTCCTAAACCTTTATTTCTCGATGAAACTCCTTGTTGTGGGTACTCACTGGAATAGTTTTGGTGAGATGATTCCAATGAGTACAAACAACATAGGCTTTATACTTTCATAGTTGAACTACTTTAATCTTTTATCCAAAATACCCCCTCTTTTTATATATATTTTGTCCTGCATGTCTATAAAAGTATAGGTTGTAAGTGTCCATGTCGGAGAGGTAAAGCATTGGCATAAGAGGCCCTCCTGAGTTCAGTTCCTTGGAATAGCTATCAATATTGATGCATTCATAGGCTCACACAATCATCAGAAGCACTTGTTTATTTTCCAGAATTGGGGGTTGGGGGGAGGGGGGCTGTAAGTGCTTATAAATAACTGTTCTCAAACACAAATTGCAGACTTTTTGTGTCTCCCAGAGCCATTGGTTCAATTCCTCAGCTTGGTATACTGGGTCTGGCATTTAAGTGCTTTTCCTATCAACACAAGCCTTGATGGAGGTTTGGCTAGAAGCCTCAACCCTCAGATCATTGGTTAAGAACCTTAACCTCTTGGCCATATATACGATAGGTCGAATGAGTAAGGATGGAAGTGTTTTAGTATGACATCAACAGAAAAGGGTACCAAAGGACTCTTTCGTAGGCTCAAAGGGGTCCTTGCTCAAAGTTTGGCAGTCCCTGCTTTACCTGTAGACTATTCCTTTTTTTGCTGTCTTTTTAGCTCACCTGAGCACAACGTGCTCAAGGGGAGGTTTTAGGATCACCCTGAGTCAGTTGTCCGTCATCAACAATATAGAAAAACTTCATCTTCTCCTGAACCACAGGGCTGATTTTAATGAAACTTTACCGGAATGTTCCTTGGGTGACCCTTTTCAAAAATTGTTAGTTAAATTTTCATTGGCACAAAAATATAGGCGTGATAGGGTGGGGCATTTTTTCACTTTGAAATCATTGAACGATATCTCCTCCTGAACCATTCGGCCAATTTTAAGGTAACTTTACCAGAATGTTGCTAAGGTAACCCTTTTCGAAAATTGTTTTCAAAATTTTAATTAGCCAATAAATATGGGTGAAGCAGGGCGGGACTCATTTTGAGCCCCAAATCTTTGAACGACATCTGAACCACTTGGCCCATTTTAATGAAACTTTACCAGAATGTTCCTTAGGTGACCCTTTTCAAAAGTTGTTCATGAAATTATGATTGGCCCATAAATATGGGTGTGGCTGGACAAGGCTTATTTTGAGTCTCCTCAATGTTCGAGTATTAAATGTTCGGGGATGGTCTTTTTATACGCCCGTATGACGGGGCGTATTATGGGATCACCTGTGGCGTCCGGCAGACGTCCACTTCTTTGTCCGGAGCATAACTCTGTCACTTGAAGTCCGATGGACTTCAAACTTGGCAATTGTATTCTTCTCATCATTACGGAGTGCAGTGCACAAGAACCATAACTCTACCTGGCCTATTTTTTGAGTTGATGCCCTATGTTGTTTTTCAGACTTGATTCTTTTCCGGAGTATATCTCTTAAAGTATAATAGCTAGGATCATGAAAATTCATGGGTGTATAGATCTCACCAAGGGGGAGGGCAGTGCACAAGAACCATAATTCTACCTGGCCAATTTTTTGAGTTATTGCCCATTGTTGTTTTTCATACTAGAATCTTGTCCAGAGTATACCTCTTACCTTTGTCCATCTGTTTCTCTACACAAAACATGACAAAAAATATTCATTCAAAATAACCTCAGTTCTATTCAAACCCCCAGTTAATACTAAGCAGTGTGACAGGCGTATCTTGTGACAATTTGGCACCTTGTTTCACTTTAAATTCCTGGAATAACATCTCTTCAACAATAAGGCTAATGTGAATTAAACTTTGCCAGAAAATTATTAAGATGAGATCCATTGGACCAATAATGTTCAGGTCAGCGGTTTAGGGCCATTTTGGACCTCTTGTGTAGATATTGAAATATTCTCTGAATTTAACCCAATACATTGTATAGCTTAATTGAATTAAGCTATACAATGTAATGGGTAGGTACATACCTTCGGGGATCCACTTTAAGAAAGAATTGAAGACTGTTTTTAACAGTTTTCTGAAGTTGAGTCCATAGGGACTCACAAAAGATAGTTTTGAGAGACCTGGTCACTTATTTTGGAGTATTAAACTCTAAAACCCTGTGTCCCCCTAAAATCTGAGGTGGTATTTAACATGTACAATATTTTCCAGGGATTTGCATTCATAAATTTCCACAGACGCGAGGATGCAGCACGGGCCATTGCCGGTGTTTCTGGGTTTGGATATGATCACTTGATTTTGAATGTTGAATGGGCAAAGTAAGTACTATATTCCTCCTGATAACAAAACTCCCAGGAGCTTTACTATACATAGATTGGGAACTTCTATTTCAGTTCTGATTGCTCGCAGTGTTAACACTGATCAGCCTGTGTATGGGCACAGTCTGATCCGAGTCTTAAGTTTGCACTTAATGAATAGTTCTGGACCTAATATATCTAATAATGATTGGAAAATTTTTATGCCCTCGCATCTTAAGATTGGGGGCATGTTGTTTTACTGTTGTCTGTCTATCTGTCTGTCATACAAAAAAACTTAACATTGCCAATTTCTTTTTGGCTATTAAAGATGCAAAGCACCTATTGGGTATGAGGATAGAAACGTATATTGCCCATCTTACAATACCAAGGTCATGGTCATGCATGAAGGTCAAGGTCATCTGTCAAGGTCAAAATTTTAGAAAATTGCCATTTTAGGGGCATTAGTGTTTCACAAACACATCTTGTCCTTAAAGCACTAAGTGGTTATCTAAGTTGCTCAAACACTATCTATCACGCACACATCAAACTTTTGGAAATGTCACACAATGCCTCATTTTCTGAAGTAAAAGTATATATTAAATTCTCTTTTTGCTTTTTCCCCTATGATTTGAGATAAAGTTTCTCAAAATAATCATTTAAATGATTGATTAGAGGAAATATACATTGAATAAGAGAAAAGACAAAATTCTTAACATCCAGACAATGTCAGTCGGTTTAAATAGGTTTTCTAAGTTTTCATAGGGGCATGTTGATCCCATTAGAGAAATATGACAGTCTATAAAGGTTGCCATGTGAGGAGGGAAATGCCATTCTAGTTATTTCTCAATTAAACCTTTTGTAGTTGGTATTCATTGGAATTCTCTCAATGAGACAATTCCAATGAATACCACCAAAATAGGATTTGAGTTAGTTTTGTTTAAATATTAGAGTCACAAAATAAAAAAAAGTGCTATTTTTTTAAACTCTGGTTGTGTGTCTGAACCCATAAGTAACAATTTTAGAGACAAATTTGAAAAGTGCATGGACACTTTGAATATGATGTAGCTAGCTATTGCTAACAAGAAAATTGTATTGAGCCTTTAAGAGTAATATTTAGTAGTCTTGCAATAAAATAAAGAGTGTCTTTTCCTTGTCTCTAATTGGAAAAATTACAGAAGGGTAAATGGGTAGTCTGAGTGGTAAATGGAAAGGATTTCAGAGTAGTAAATGTATGGGGTATAGGGCTCGGGTTTGTCCCTTTAACCAGGGTTTTGACCCCCAAAATCTGACATTATCTTATTTTGACTCGTAGAAATTTCTTCCAAGGGGTTTATTGTGAACCCTAGAGAAAAAATTCTAAGGGTCAAAACTTTGTTTCATTTCTCAAATTTTCAGATGTACCATGTATACTATTAAGAATTCTACCTTCACTATTTGTCTATATGATCTTAGAAGAAAAGGTAAATTTACACTGAAACCTGTGAAATTCTACTCACAATTTACCTTTTTTGTAACATTTTGACCCCTTAAGGAGTTTTTACTCCCAGAGTTTCAATGTTCAGGAGTTAATGCCGTGTCAATTTGAAACAGTAGCATGAGTCCTGTGAAATACTGTTGAAAGTAACATAACATTCTATTAAATCAATTAAAACATCTACAGCCAGTATGATATATCATATCTCTGTATTTTCAGGCCCTCTGGCTCGGCGTAGAAAACAGAAATTGTGAAAGGTGTTTGTATTGGAATTATTTGTGCTACTTGATATTCATTTGATCATGATAATAAAAAGATATTGTAGAAACAGGAACAAAGAATGCCTAGTACTTTCACAATGTTTGTGAGCTTTACTGACCAAGGTCAGAAGAGCTATTGCGATACAGGTTTCCCATCCAGTGTCCGTCAGTCTGGCTGTCTGTCCATTAACCTTTGCTTGTTAACGCTCTAAAGTCCACAGTTTTTATCTGATTGACTGCAAAGTTGGTCAGAATGATTGGACCATCACATGGATGGTTCCTTTCGAAAATAAGTCAGATCTGTCAAGCATCATGGGAAAGAAGCCTAACTAAAAAATATTCAATTACAAAATCCTCATTAATGCTCTAAAGTCCACAGTTTTCATCAGATTGAGTTCAAACTTGCTTAAAATGATTGTGCTATCACAGTAATGGTTCCTCTAAAAAATAGCACAAGCTTCACGGGAAAAGGGGCCAAATGAAAAAAAAGGAAAATTTAATTAAAAAATCCTCGTTCACACTCTAAAATCCATAGTTTTCACAAGATTTAAGTTGCAAAGAATTTTTGTAATATCACAAGGATGGTTCCTCCTGAACATTAGCCTGATCTGTAAAGTGCCATGGGAAAAGGGGCAAAATGAAAATAATTGAAAATTTTAATAAGAAATCCTCATTTACACTTTTAAGTCCACAGTTTTCAAAAGCTTGTCTCAGAATGATTGTACCATTACAAGGATGGTTCCTTTCCAAAATGGGCTTGATCTGTGAAGCATCACTGGAAAAGGGGAAAAATGAAAATAATTGAAATAATTAATTAGAAAATCCTGATTAACAGTCTAAAGTCCACAGTTTTCGTCAGATTGACATCAAACTTGGTCAGAATAATTGTACTGTCACAAGGATGGTTCCTTTAAAAAATCCATCAAGCAATCGGGGGAAAAGGGGTCAAATGACAATTAATCAAAATTAAATTAGAAAATCCTCGTAAATGCTTTTAAGTCCTCAGTTTTCATCTGATTGACTCTTTTTAAAAAAAATCTGATCGATTGAGCATCACAGGAAAAGGGGACTACATTTAAATTTAAACTTAAATAATATATTGTTAACACTTCTTCATATATGCATGGAAGTTTATGCTAATTTTACTTAGAATTCAAGAGCATGTGACCATGTGCATATTGATGTGGTCAGGTGATTTTATACTGTGTCATAGAAAAGGGGAAAAGTCGATATCTATTTGCGTGAGATGGATGAATAAGTCTTTTATCTGATTAATTAGTGAAGATACCATTTTGATAAAATCATTGAAACAACCAAATGACAATTCAAATAACATGTCCTATAGAGAGTTTTCTGGCCCCCTTTTATCTCATGACACGGCGGCCTTCATAGCGCAGTTGGTAGCGCGTCGGACTGTCATTCTAGAGGTCCCGGGTTCGATCCCCGACGGCGGCGCTCATTCTTTCCGACTATTTGTCTCTCACCAATGGGTTGATAATCGTAGACCTATGTGAGATAGCAGCTGGAGGCTAGGAAAGAATGTGATGGTTGTACTGGTGAGAGAAATACCAGGGATCCATTGCTAGGTGCTCCAGCCGCCACGATATAACTGAAATAATGTTGAAAGCGGCGTTAAACTCCATTCAATCAATCAATCAACCTCATGACACACCCCTGACATATTTTAAGGTAATTTTTTGAAAATATGAAGTAATAGACGTGAAATTATGAGCAAATCGTTTTGGGGTGACCTAAACGTCTGTCAAAATCCCTGTCTTTAATTCAAAGAAGGAGATTTTATTGGTCTAAAAATTTATCTAATGCATCTTAGGTTGTTTAAACTCATAAGAGAATCATCTGCAGACGATTTTGTTGAGTTTTTACACCTTTGAAGGATTATTTAGAAATGCGCTATTACATACACATTCAATTGACATCATGTCTCCAATATGTAAAAACCAAAGCACTGAACGTACTGGTGGTGAACGAAACTGATGGCAACCTAACGTGATACATTGAATTAGTTGAGAAAAGAGAAAATTATAAATGGAAAAAAAAGGGTCTCACCAAAATTTCGGCAATTCGACAATTTCACCATTAATTCAAAGAAAGCGAAAGGGGGCAAAAGAAAGATAGAGAGAGCAATAGACAGATACAGATATAGAGCGACAGAGAAAAGAAAAGGAGCAACTATGATGTCTACACTAATAATTCTTTTCCTAATTAAAAAATAGCAGTCAGAAAGATAATTCAATTTCCACATGCGGAACCCATGTTTTACCAGAGCAGACAGCAGTCTTTCAGATTCTGCATTTTGACGTAATTGAACGTAATCCGCTATGGTTCTGAAACTTTAACGATCTGAATGGGGTCCCCCATCTTCCGAATTAAGACTTCTGTTTCGTCTTCAACAAAAACTCTGCAATTACAGGGTTTTTGGTCTCTTTTGTAATATACAAAGTTTTGTGAAAGAATGATTATCGGGTGCCATTGCGTAAGAAAGAATTAAAGAAAAACAATGTGATTTATGTAGGTGTGTATCTTGTACAGCTAATGGATTGTCCAAATATAGTCGTAGTTTAGATTCTATTGCTCCTACCAATCGGTGGATAATTGTTAACCTAAGAGGGTAGAAGATCGCTGCTATGTAAGGATGTCATGTATGCTTAAAATAGTTCTGGGTCGAGAAAAAACAGGTTCTCCAGTCCACAGGCGATTGATATACAATCCAAATCTCGTCTTATGGGTTATTATATATTCACATATATGGCAAACGTCAGATTATGTAAAGATCGCCTATGCTTCAGCAACCGCGATTCAATTTAGTATCTCTCAAGCCTTCTCTCCACAAAATCACTGGTTGTTTCATAAATGGCGTGATACTAGAATTCGTCATCAAGTGAAGATAATGAAAATTCCCCGTTTAAAACAAAAAAAATGAAGTTGCAATGTTTTATGGGGCGTATTGATGATCCGCGTAATTAATTATTTTGACCTGATTTATCATAGGTCAAAATCACAATTCGTACCTGGTGTTTTCATTCATTGTTTGTTTCTGTCTTGCAATATCTTATATATGCAATATGCCTCTAAAATTATTGAAACAAAATGGTGCAAATGTAAAGGTCAATAGCCATCCCATTATGAATTCGCGTTTAAATTGGTCAAATGTTCTTTTAATTGACGACAGCAATCTTTTTCGGGAAAAAAAGATGAAACAATGACTATGACTTTGTCGTGCATGTACAGGTTTTCACGAGCAACTTGCATGTGAATAAAAAGACTCTATGACTTACCAATCCAAAGTAATGACAAAAGTTAGTTTTAATTTCACAAAAGTTTGACCTTTATAAATGACATTGACCTCAAAGCAATACTTTGAGGATAGTGCCATCCAAAATGTCTTGTCCAAAGCAAGCATCGTGTGAAATATAAAGACTAACACTTACCAATCAAAAGTTATGGCTAATATTAAAGTTTTAATGTTGGAAAATAGTAGCATTGAAGAGACGACATCGACTTTGACAGACGACCTTGACTTAAGTTTTCACAATAAGGGCTTGTCACAAACAATGTACATGTGAAATATCAAGGCTGTATCACTTACCAATCCAAAAATATGGCCAATGTTAAAGCTTTGATTTTTCAAAAATTTGACCTTGAAAAATGACTGGCATATGACCATGAGCTTGGTATCAACAGAAAGGTCTTATCCAAAGCAATCATCATGTGAAATATAAAGACTCTAACACTTACAAATCAAAAGTTATTGCCAGAGTTTTCTTCGGACAAACGGACAGAATAACTGATAAATAGACAAACATACAGGCCAAAAACAATATGCCCCCGATCTATGGATGCGGGGGCATAAACAAGTCATATGATTTTTTTCTCGCGCTAGTATCAACGACGGATATCAGTCGTTCACCAATAAAGGTTTTATAACAACACATGCATCTCCTGCGTGCACCAAAGGAATGATTCACGCTAAGTTATCAGAAAAGATGTTGTTTGATGATATTCTGGTAATTAATATCCGGCACAGTAGAACAAACATCGCAAAATCCTATCAGTGTATAAACTATAAAGGCAATCATTTTGCCCAGACTTGCCAGAGCTTTGCTTAGCCCATATTTGAAATTGTTGGAAATGTCTCGCACATCGTGTAGAAGACTCTACAATAATAAGATTCTTTCTGGTAAGACAAGGAAAAACCCAGATAAGGAATTCAATTGTAGAAAAATATAGCAACTACTAAAGCCTTAAAGATTACTATTTAAGTTTGAACCAACTATTTAAGCGTACAATTTCGTCTGTTTCTCACATTCTATCAAAGATCAATGTCGAAGTATTTGTCAATTGGAAAACTTCATATAGATTCTCGAAACCTTATATATGAAAAATAAAAAAAATGTATTTTATAGGCCTAGATTGGATATAAATAGACTGGTTCCGTCACTGACCTTGCCGCTTCGAACATTCAAGCTACATTTTTATGCTCCCCGAGGGGAGAGCATATAGCCGCCGCTTCGTCTGTCCGTCCGTTATTCCGTCCGTCCGTCCCCACCTATTTCTCCATAACCCTTGGGCCAAATCAAATGAAACTGTGAACTTCCTATGATATAGTGTCGATGCATCTGTGACGGTTTTTGGATTTGAGGCCTCGTCATGGGAAAAGGGGACTTAGGGTAAAAAACAGTTTTTCTCAAATTCCTCCTTGTCTAACAGTCAGAATTTAGTGAAATTTCACATTTGAGTAGCAAATCAGATGCCCTTTAATATAATCAATTTGAAATTAACATAAAACAAGGTGCCAAATTGTCACAAGATACGCCCGTCACACTGCTTAGTATAAACTGGGGGTTTGAATAGAACTGAGGTTATTTTGAATGAATATTTTTTGCACCCATGTAGTTTCATTATCCTAGCTATTATACTTTTACAGATATACTCCGGACAAGATTCAAGTCTGAAAAACGACAAAGGGCAATAACTCAAAAAATAGGCCAGGTAGAGTTATGGTTCTTGTGCACTGCACTCCCCCTTGATGACATCTATACACCCATGAAGTTTCATGATCCTAGCTATTATACTTTTACAGATATACTCCGGACAAGATTCAAGTCTGAAAAAAAAACAAAGTGCAATAACTCAAAAAATAGGCCTGGTAGACTTATGGTTATTGTACACTGCACTACCCCTTGGTTAGATCTATACACCCATGCAGTTTCATGATCCTAGCTATTATACTTGTAGAGATATACTCCGGACAAGATTCAAGTCTGAAAAACAACAAAGGGCAATAACTCAAAAAATAGGCCAGGTAGAGTTATGGTTCTTGTGCACTGCACCTCCCCTTGGTGAGATCTATACACCCATGAAGTTTCATGATTCTGGCTATAATACTTTTACAGATATACTCCGGACAAGATTCAATTCTGAAAAACAACAAAGGGCAATAACTCAAAAAATAGGCCAGGTAGAGTTATGGTTCTTGTGCACTGCACTCCCCCTTGGTGAGATCTATACACCCATGAAGTTTCATGATCCTAGCTTTTATACTTTAAGAGATAAACTCCGGACAATATTCTAGTATGAAAAACAACAAAGGGCAATAACTCAAAAAATAGGCCAGGTAGAGTTATGGTTCTTGTGCACTGCACTCCCCCTTGATGACATCTATACACCCATGAAGTTTCATGATCCTAGCTATTATACTTTAAGAGATATACTCCGGACAAGATTCAAGTCTGAAAAAAAAACAAAGTGCAATAACTCAAAAAATAGGCCTGGTAGACTTATGGTTATTGTACACTGCACTACCCCTTGGTTAGATCTATACACCCATGCAGTTTCATGATCCTAGCTATTATACTTGTAGAGATATACTCCGGACAAGATTCAAGTCTGAAAAACAACAAAGGGCAATAACTCAAAAAATAGGCCAGGTAGAGTTATGGTTCTTGTGCACTGCACCTCCCCTTGGTGAGATCTATACACCCATGAAGTTTCATGATTCTGGCTATAATACTTTTACAGATATACTCCGGACAAGATTCAATTCTGAAAAACAACAAAGGGCAATAACTCAAAAAATAGGCCAGGTAGAGTTATGGTTCTTGTGCACTGCACTCCCCCTTGGTGAGATCTATACACCCATGAAGTTTCATGATCCTAGCTTTTATACTTTAAGAGATAAACTCCGGACAATATTCTAGTATGAAAAACAACAAAGGGCAATAACTCAAAAAATAGGCCAGGTAGAGTTATGGTTCTTATGCACTGCACTCCCCCCTTGGTGAGATCTATACACCCATGAAGTTTCATGATCCTAGCTATTATACTTTAAGAGATATACTCCGGACAAGATTCTAGTATGAAAAACAACAAAGGGCAATAACTCAAAAAATAGGCCATGTAGAGTTATGGTTCTTGTGCACTGCACTCCCCCTTGGTGAGGTCTATACACCCATGAAGTTTCATGATCCTAGCTATAACACTTTAAGAGATATACTCCGGACAAGATTCAAGTCTGAAAAACAACAAAGGGCAATAACTCAAAAAATAGGCCAGGTAGAGTTATGGTTCTTGTGCACTGCACTCCGCAATGATGAGAAGAATATAATTGCCAAGTTTGAAGTCAATCGGACTTCAAGTGACAGAGTTATGCTCCGGACAAAGAAGTGGACGCCGCCGGACGCCCGGACACCCGGACAACCGGACGCCGGACGCCACGGGTGATCCCATAATACGTCCCGTCTTCGACGGGCGTATAAAAATATATCATGGAAAAAGGGGGCTAAAGGTTTGTTACCTTTACATTAGCGTGTAAAATACAATTATTCTTTCATTTCTAGCCTTATGCTCAGAATTTGATGAAATTTTGCATTTGAGTAGCAAATCAGATGCCCTTTACCATAAACTATTTGAAATTTGTGTCTAAAAATATGTCATGCAAAAAGGTGTTTTTAATGTTTGTTACCTTTATGTTAGCTGTATAAGATTACATCTTATTTGAGTCCTTGCAATCTGACCACAGATCATATCTCCTAAAGTATAATAGCTATCAACTTGAAACTTTATGAGTGGATAGATCTTATCTTAGAGGACAAGGGCAGTGCACAAGAACTACAACTCATGCTTGCATAATTTTGGACTTTGTTATTTTTGTACTTAGATTATGTCTGGAGCATATCTACAAAAGTATAATTGCTATCAAATTGAAACTTTATGGGCGGATAGATCTCATGGAGGAGAAGTGCTATGCACAAGAATTAAAACTCTTGCTCGCATAATTTTGGAGTTATTGCCCTTTGTTATTTTGATACTGAGATATTGTTCGGAGCACATCTCATAGGAAGTCCATGTCCAACATGGCTCTTGTTTTTTGTGACAATGCCTTATTCGGGGAACATAATCCGTCTCTGACGGCTCTTGTTTTGAATGAGTTGTTGTTAGTGCCATACCCATGTGCGATTCTTATGCATCAGACATTGCACAAATCTCGGAATCTAAGAACCAGTTTTGTATTTTTAGCTCCACTGATCGAAGGCCAGAGAGCTAATGTCATGGCGGAGTGTCCGTCCGTGCATGCGTAAACCTTTTCTTTATACATCTTCTCCTCCCAAACCAATGAGTGCATTTTAATGAAAATTGGTAGAAATAATCCTTGGCTGACCCACAATCTAAATTGTTCAAAAAATTTTGATTTATCCCCAATTATGGGCGTGGCAGGGTGTTGCATTTTTTCACTTTGAAATCTTTAAAAAATCTTCTCCTCCCAAACCATTTTGCCAATTTCAGTGAAACTTGGCATGGATGTTCCTTGGGTGACCTTTTACTTAAGTTGTTCAAGAAATTTGATTAGCCCATAAATATGGGCGTGGTAGGGCGGGGCTTATTTTGAGCCCGAAATCTTTGAACGACATCCCCCCCCCCCCCCCTGAACCACTGGGCCTATTTCAACTAAACTTTAGCAGAATGTTCCTTGGGTGACTCTTTACTTAAATTGTTCAAGAAATTTTGATTGCAGGGTGGGGCCTATTTTGAGCCCGAAATTTGAACGACATCTCCCTCTGAACCTTATGTTTTAATAAGATGGGTAAAGGAATGCAGGTTCATTGTGATTGAGAATTTTGGTGCAATGTGGACCTGAACCAGTTGATCATGATGAAATAGGTCTTAAGAGATTTTGGAGTTTTAATGTATTCATTTAAAGTAAGCTTTCTATAATGAAAGTCTTAAGATGTTAAAGCTAGTGGAGCAATACAGGCCCTCTTGGGCCTCTTGTTTCTATGAACAATTGTAGAAGAGCAGCTTTAAATTAGTGTTGACTGTTTACCCCGTTTTTTTTTTTTAAAAAAAAGAACACCTGTTCATCAAATAAATTCTGTATGAATAAATTGTCCCCGTGCTACGCCTCTTTTGTGGTTCAGTATATGTTATCTCAAAAATAGGTACATTGAGAACGTCTCAAATAGTTAAAAGTATATCTGTTTATACTCGATTTAATAAGATAAGGAGAAAACGCAGAAACTAGTTTTTGTTTCGATGGAGGTTTTAACAATCACTTTTTATGAATACATGATGTATGATTTAAAAAAGACATTCTCTTCATCTATTAAATAACAACAACAACCAAAAACAAAACGTACATTCCTAAATAAGGGACGAATATCATTCTTTAACGTTTGTCTATTAGTTTTTCTTGCGTTTGTTTTTCTCGATGCATATTCGTTCTTGAACCTCCCAATATGTGTTGTTCCCAAGATTGATGGATTCTTCAATCTTTTCGTCGTAAAGGAAGCATATTATTCCCTTTTTTGGTACCCAGCCGTAGGAAACTGCACGGCAAAGAAATCTGAAAAGAAATTCAGATACAAATGTTATCCGTCATTCGAAAAGGACCTGTGGCTTGTTTAACTAATCATCTTCCGATCATTTTTTTTTGCATTATCAAAAATTAAAGTCGCTTCTACAGTAATAACCAAATATGGAATTCTGCCATGCATCATCTCATTTGAATCGTCTTCTCACGACGATTCCAACGAGATATTGCAAGGCAGGATCTAACAATTCATGAAAATACCAGGTGCGATTTGTGATTTTGACTTACGATTAAGTTTAGTAACACGGACCCCAGGTTGGTACAGTTCAGAACATCGTGAAATTGACCCTTAATCCAATCAAAGCTATTCTAAATCGCTCTAGCAGCGATTCATTCATTCACGCCTAATACTCCACTAACCGATTTAAAAAATATATATAAAATTACTTAAAAGGATAAGATCAACAACTACATTGTCAATAAAAAATTTTGCTGGAAAAAATACGATTTCACTGAATATCACGAATTAACAGCGACGCAAAATTTAAACCTTAGCACGCGATATATCCCGATTAAACATCTTCATAGTAACGAACACAACTCTAATAAGCGAGTATAATACGTTGGTGAAACAGCGAATCAGAGGTCCACGTGTCAGACGGTATGTGATCAGTCATACGAAAACGGGCTTTCTGAAATTTCAAAAGATATACTTAGTTTCAAAAGAAAGTGTGCACTTTTGAATTTTTAATATCTCTGAAATTACAAAATCTATCATGAAATGTCTTGTGACTATCCCCAAGAGTATGAACAAACGATATTTGAAAACCAAAATCGCGCGATGAGCAAAGGTTTTTTGCTAAATTGAGACATTTGAATTTGCATGTGCATCACACTTGAGATGGATAATTGGTCTGAAAATGCATTCTGTTGAATCTTTGCGGCTTTCCTAAGCATAAAATCACATCTTCAATACAATTCTGCATGATGCTACAGCGTAGTTTTACTACCAATAAACGTCTTTGTACAAAATCGAACCTTGCCAGATTAAGAAGGTCATCAAAAATGATTGAGCACTCATGTTCTGGAAGAAATCGATGTCATCATTTTGTAAGGCCTTTAATAAGTAAATCGAGATGACATAGAACGCCATAGCACCATTCAGCGACAAGTTACTGGCATAACAACTTAGCAATGTCTTAGGTTGACGTACTCGTAACGTCTGCATGAAATTTAAAAATTCTGTTTGGAAACGGCTTGGGATGGCTACGAAAACTCTTTAGTACAACATCAACACATAGCTCTTAACAAAGAAAAAGTTGAAGGAGGTCAAATCTCAACAATTTAAGTTCTGCCTGCGCGTATACAGCATGCGATACTTTTTCCAAATCTGAATTGACTTTTAATTAAAAAGGTCTTGACTTAAGTATGGTATGAAATTTATTCCATAATTTTCTTCCAACTTTGTAAAAATCAAGAGAAATGCAAAAAGTGAAAGTGCACACTTTCTTATGGAACTAAGTATATTTTGGAAAGGATATTGGATCAGGGTCGCGTTTTACTAAACTTCTTACGACAAAATTAATCGTAATGCAAAAACCACAAATCGTACCTGGCGCTTTCATTCATTGTTAGATTTTTGCGTTGCAATATCTCACCGGAATCGTCTTTGAAAACGATTCCAATGAGATGATGCACGTCAGAATTCAATATTTAGTCACTTTTCTAGAAGAAATTTCAATTTTTATCTTACGCAAAGAATCATCGTAAGATGTTTAGTTAAATAGGCCACAAGTCAACCAGACGTCGTAGTTTCAAAAATCATTTCGTGGGAAGGTAGAATGATCATGCCACATGTAGAAAATGACCGAGTTCGAAAAGATCATTCCCTAGTCATCTACGCAGTTCGTGAAGTCTGGCTAGGGTTATTATTTTACAACCCACCCAGATGGTCTCCTTGCGCGTAATGGGTCGCATATAATTGACAACATAAATTTACGCAGACTATCAAACAAAATAAAAAAAATAGTTATTACATGTATATAATAGAAATCGTAGGTATATTTGTTTATATTTTCTAAGGAAGGAAGTAGTACAACTCAAGAAATTTTCCATGTAAAGGAAAAAGCTCTTATTTGTCGGTCGATGTAAGAATTTCGTATCGCGCTACACTATTCCAGAATTCCGTCTGTGAAGTAGTAAATTGACTAATTTGGGATTTAAAACCAAGAAATAGTTTCGGAGTTAAAACGACGTATTGTTGCAATTCCGGTTGGCAAAGACAACGACTCCCAATCATGGGACCGGGTCGCGGCGTCTCTGGACATTCATGGGGTGGATAATCGTAAACTTTCGTGTTTGACATTCTGTGAGTTAGGAAAAAAAATATGTTGTGGTACCTTTCGGAACATAGCTCGGATCGGCGAGGGTTCTCGATTGGCTTCGGTACCTTTGTACATGTAGTTCTGGTGTGAGAAATACAGGATAATGAATGAGTGATCAATTTTTACTGAATAAATCAAATGAGTCATCTATAAACAGACAAAAAACGAGGCTGCGTCGAGTTTTTATCTGTTTTAGATGACGAGTATGATAAATTCGGTATTAAATGAGCTCAAACTAAATATTCTATTTATAATATGACCATATGATTTTTTTTGTGATAAAACCAGGAAATGTCAGCTATTTGTCGATTCAAGTTATAAAACCGTTCACGAAATGACGTCAAAACGAAAATATAATGTTGCTATCCGTTCTTAGCGCATTTGGATTCTTATTCCACTAGTGTATCAACATCCGTGTTACATTAAAAATATTCAACGGGGTTATTTCACTCCGGCGACGTACGTCATATTATGAATACAAATAATCCATAGTTAGCCTCTTCATTCGCCGAGATAGGCACAGAATAATAATTGAGCCTGTGCATGACATTTCCAACAATTTGAAACATGCAAGTGGCGCAAACATTCAGCAACTTATACAGTTACACAGTGTAATGGGATGCTATAATAAATGTCAGAAGTCACATCTGGACCTAATCTATAATCAAGAGCAAAGCAAGGACTCTGGTCAGGCTGTGCGGATGCACAGACTGGCCAGAGTCGTTGCTTGGCGCACATTTGAAATTGTTGGAAATGTCCTGCACTGCTTCAACTTTCATTTCAAAGTGTACACTTATTGAGAAAACAGGCTTATCAGGGTATAATTGAACAATTACTGGGTGAATAAAGGATATGTTATGTTATGTTATGGGTCAAGTCGTTGCGCACAAATAATTGGAAATGTCACACACGGGCCTCTATAAATTACTTACCTTTTCTCACGCTGGCATTCACTGGTACAAGCCTCTGGTGAAAAATTCCCTAAATCTATTTGTTTCTTGGCCACAGCTTTCATTTCCTTTCCATTCCAAACTCGGAATTTAGACTGGCCGTCCTTGCAATCTGAAATTAGAATCATGGACCTATATTACTCATTGCAACGGCAAAAGTTCCTTATGGAATTTCTAACTTGAAATAAATTCTAGTTCAAACGATTCAATGTAAAACATACAGATCAATGTACAATTTCGGATAAAATATAAGGATACAAACGATTCAATGTAAAACATACAGATCAATGTTCAATTTTGGATAAAATATAAGGATGAAGGACGCTACCCCTATAATAATTGATAACTCAGAATCAGATCGCGCAAGAACAATTTTGGCAAAGTTTCATTGAAATTGGTCCAGTTGATTAGGAGGGGGTGTTCAAATAATTTAGGCTAAAAGATGCCATGCCCTGCCACTGGGCATTTTGAAAAAGGTTCCTCTGGCAAAGTTTAATTGGAATTGGTCCAGCGGTTCAAGATAAGAAAACTTAAGATTGTTGACAACGCATATCGCACGACGGTTTCAGTGGGATCCTAGTAAAAGCTCTTTTAAGCACGTTGTGCTCAGATAAACTAAAATGTATACGAGAGAAAAAAAATATAGAGAATTTTCAATGTTTGTCAATAAATATTGAAATTGGAGAGGATCTGTCGGATAACTAAATTAATTGATTGAGTTTTCCGCCGCTTTCAACATTTTTTCAGCTATATCGCGGAGGCTGGAGCACCTAACAATGGATTCCTGGTATTTATTTAACATATTACTACCACATCCTTTTCTAGCCCCCAGCTTCTGCCTCACATAGGTCTACAAATATCAACCCATTGGTGAGAGACAAATAGTCAGAATGAATGATTGCCGCCGTCGGGGATCGAACCCGGGACCTATAGATTAGCAGTCCGACGCGCTACCAACTGCGCTATCACGGCAGCATGTCGGATAACTAGAAAAACATGGTTTAATGGACTTTCAATTAAAAGTTATCTTATTGACACAAACAAAGATGTCGAATGGTATTTTAGAGATCGCCTACGCACCAGCCTTACGTTCAGGATAACAAAACGGTGCAAACTGTTTGCAATATATATCCGCTATGTACGCAAGTGCAGGTGCAAAGCGTAATGTAATTTGCAAATAGTTTGCCCCGTTTTAACATCCTGAATTCGGGGCTTAAAGTAGACGATAATCTATCAGTAAACACAAATAAAAAGACTTGGTGGTTTCCACTAAATTGTTCTGCTTAATTCGATAAAAGGTAAAGAGATAATGGATTTACTCACATTTTCTACATGTTATCCTGTCCGACCATTTTCCATTTCTCTGACACGTGATCTCATTTGGGCCTGCAAGCTCGTTATTTCCTCGACAACGTTGAAGGGTTATAGAATCTCCAAAAACATACTCCGCTCTGTATTTGTAGGAATACCCTCGAATTGGATACCTTCTCCCCGTTGGGCAAACGACTTGAAAATAGCAGAAAAATGTTAGATTGGAAAATCATGTTAGGCTATAATCCTTTTCGAAAGGACAGCCAAAACATTTCAACTGTAGCTTTTTTCCGAAAAAGGAAAAAGTTTTAGTCTTATACATACATGTTTAACAAACTAAATCATTTTTCAATCATATGAGAGGAAAATCAGTTTTATATGTACATGGATCGATAGAAGCAAGGGGGGGGGGGACGCACCATTCGCAATGTCACCCATATTTTTAAAGCTCGTCTTAAACACAAAGTGACTCCTTGACCTAGTTTTTGACTCAACATGACCAAAGTTTCATCGAAACAATCAGTCTAAAAATTGGTCATATTGATTGATTAAATCTCGACTTAGGCAAAAAATTGGTCATGTGAGGTGAAAAGGTTAAACTTTCAGCAAATCGTTGAAGCCACTACACTATAGGGACTTTACCTTTCGCTCGATAAATCTAGAAATTGCCAAAATATTTGGTCTTGACAAAACCTTTGCGGTAAAAACTAAAGCAAGATGTCAAATCTTAGAAAAACCTTGTAGGCACTCTTGAAGCCATATTTTTACAATTTACCAGATTTGTTTTTCAAATTTATTGTTTTGAATATAAATTAGGCAAAACAGTTTTGCACGGCCACACAGAAATAACCAAATCATTTTGTAACAATTTTACCAATTTAAATCTGAAATGATATAAATACTTTTCTTCCAATCATTTGAAAAAGTGTACAGTTTGAGACTAATTATTAACGTTTCAAGATACACAGGGAATAACATGTCAGTGTCTCAAAATATTATGTTATCAGGCCGATTTCGGTAGAATTGGTGATGACGAGGCTTTGCCAACAGCGTTGTGTGAGTGTTTGGAATGAATGAAGTGCTGAGTGATCGATTTAGAATGAATTTGATCGAGGTGAATGTATATTTCTCGATGTTACTAACTGTATGACGATGCTGTGCTGAGCTCTAAATTTTTCCACGAACTTCTGGATCATCCCTCGTTCAATTATTAACCGCTACTCTCAGAATGTATTATCCATGATAAATGCCCAGGCAGGGCGGAGCCTAAGTATTGGTTCGTTGCACTTAAGGTTAAGGTAAAACAACTTTTATCTTAAATTACTTACTTCTACAGAGAGTCGATATAAATAACTCGAGACCTTCAATCGTCGGTTGTCAGCAAAATCCTCGTAACTTCAGCTTATCTAAGCTGAAGTTACGAGTCTTTTGCAACCAAACGATGAAATGTGTTCACCCTCTCTAAGAACGTGGGTCCTTAAGGTTTAGGATACAGTTATTTGGACGCGTAAATGGCAGTTGCCTACTAAGTTATGAAAAGAACTCAAAGTATTGAAAAGTAAACTCATCTGATTACGTCACGGCTAAGCCACGCCCTGCCAGTTCATTAATAACGCAGAATACTGAATACCTTTCCTACAAACTGGTAAATTGCCCGTGCTCCACTTGCCGAGTTTACATGTCGCTGTTGTTGTATCGGACACGTGACCTCGTGGACATAAAAGGGTAACCGTCTGACCATGCTCTACCTTTGCTCCGGCACCAATCTTTGAATTATCGGTATCTATCAGATGGTCAGTATATCCTTTTGGCACATTGCAGCTATCTGGTTAAAAAACAAACAAATAAAATTGTTAACTGGGACAAAAAAAGTGTATCAAAAATTAAATTTTCACCTAATGATCATCAAAAAGAGTATTTGTTCCTGTAATTCCTGAACAAGTTCGATAAAAGAAAGATTGCCATCATTTTAATTGGTTATTACTGTTGGGATCCCTGCCATTATCTTCAGATCCTATGGACTGTTTGCGTTAAGGCCTGTTTACACTTACTTGGTTTACAGAAAGGCGTATTCGTTTTCCATTCACCCTCAAAGGTACATCTAAATTTTGTTGAGGTTGACGTGAGTGTGTAGCCAGGTTCACATGTTACGGAGAATAGATGCTCTAGGAGACGGTCCTTGTTGTTACTCGATTGTTGTAGAGGACCCGTAACAACGGCATAGGTTACGAGGCTGCAAGGCTTTCTGACTATATCAAAAGGATATTAAAAAGAACACATGTATTTGTAGTCTGTAACCAGTTCCTCCGGATTATCAATTTAACTCACGATAAAAACAAATACGTGGTTAATTTTAAATTAACCAATTTAAACCCCCCAGCGCATTAGAAGCCCTTGCTGCCTAAAATGTGTGTTGTACATTTGAAAAAAAAAAAAAAAAGAAAAAAAAAAAAAAAAACAGAAACAAGAGCAACGCTGGCATTATACGCCCGAAGCTCAGAAATAAATGGGTGATGTTTTGTTTATTGATCCTTAGGATGTATTTTCTAGCAAACACTATAGTACTACTAAAATATTCACAAATTTAATCAGATTGAGATAATGTAATCAAACACCCTAGCTATGAGTTCTACATACATGTGAAGTTTCAACATCGTAGTCCTTGTATTTTGAAAGTTATGGACCGGACACGAATTTGCAAACTGAATCAAACAAAGCGAATAACTCAAAAATTATAAATGGTAGAGTAAGGGTTATCGCGCTCTGCACATCCTAGCTATGAGATCTATACACCTGTGAATTAACAAGACCATGGGCCTTATAGTTTCAAAGCTATGGACCAGACACGAATTTGCTAACTGAATCAAACAAAGGACAATAACTCAAAAAATACAAATGGTAGAGTTGTGGCTCTTGCGCTCTGCACACCCTAGTTATGAGATCTATACACCTGTGATGTTTCTAGACTATAGGCCTTATACTTTCAAAGTTATGGACCGGACACGAATTTGCTAACTGAATAAAACAAAGCGAATAACTCAAAAATTATAAATTGTAGAGTAAGGGTTATTGCGCTCTGCACACCCTAGCTATGAGATCTATACACCTGTGAAGTTTCAAGAGCATAGGCCTTATAATTTCAAAGTTATGGACCGGACACGAATTTGCAAACTGAATCAAACAAAGGGCAATAACTCAAAAAATTCAAATGGTAGAGTTGTGGTTCTTGCGCTCTGCACACCCTAGCTATGAGATCTATACACCTGTGAAGTTTCAAGACTATAGGCCTTATAGTTTCAAAGTTATGGACCGGACAC
Source organism: Fragum whitleyi (assembly GCA_948146395.1). Classification (NCBI taxonomy): domain Eukaryota; kingdom Metazoa; phylum Mollusca; class Bivalvia; order Cardiida; family Cardiidae; genus Fragum; species Fragum whitleyi. The sequence continues at coordinate 86,052,115 of OX411543.1, read as the reverse complement.
GAATTTGCTAACGGACAGACGGACGGACAGAGAGACGGACAGACAGACGATGCAGACGATAATATAATACGATCCTTCGGGCGTATAAAAAATGTTTGGAATTTACTTGTAACTTGCTTTATAATTTGAGAAGAACTATTAACACAAAGTAGATAGTCAAAATCATAGACTGAAACCTAGTTTACATAATGTCAGTCACTCGCTCAAAGTCGCGGGGTGTCCTTACTTTATATAGAATTTGCGACATGTTTTTGAACTATAGACCGCGACTAGTACACCTTACGATGGAATCCCTGTATTGCTCATAACAGAATGACCTCTTTATCTATTCAAAGCCTTAAACTGCTCATATCATTCAAGCTTACGATTATCCAACGACAACCCTACCTCCAGGATGACAAAACGGTGCAAACTGTTTGGCAGCCGTCCAGTCCACTTTGCAAGAAAAAGCACGTGCGAAGCGGGGTTTAATTCGCAAACAGTTAGTACATTTTTGTTATCCTGAACGGAGGGATGTTTGGATTGATTGATTGATTGATTGATTGATTGAATGGAGTTTAACGCCGCTCTCAACATTTTTACAGTTATGTCGCGGTGGCTGGAGCACCTAATAATGGATTGCTGGTATTCCTCTCACCAGTACAACCATTACATCCTTTCCTAGCCTCAAGCTGCTTTCTCAAAGAGGTCTACGATTATCAACCTATTGGTGAGAGACATATAGTCGGAAAGAATGAGTGCCGCCGTCAGGGATCGAACCCGGTACCTCTAGATTGACAGTCCGACGCGCTACTAACTACACTATGAAGGCGGCCTCCAGGGCTGTTTGGAGACAAGGGCCATAATGGATAATCGCCGCGAACTTGGGGCTCTATGATTTTGACCCTGTCGCTACCAACTGCGTTACAATATAAAACATTAAAAAACTTAAAGGGATTATAAATCCATGAGCAAACCTTTCGGACATTTTGCTGGCGGAAGTCCGTCCCAGTTACCATCCTTGCAGGTCATAAAGGTCTCCAATTCGTCTGCGCCGAACTCGTCCTTGACATCCGGATCATCACATGTAGCCGTCACCTAAAATGTAATGTTCAACTTAAAGTAGTTCACCCTTAATTAGAAAATTAGCATTCGGAACATCGCTCGGACTTTTCCTCTTGAAAAGTACCTCGGACGTAAGTGTAGTAATTTTGGGTCATTTATTAGGTAATTCGGCTCCTGGTGGTACTTCGGTTAATACGCATGAAGAAAATCACATTTTATTCAAAACGCTAAGTGCGTATTATAATAAAACGTCATCAAAAAAAATCTAACGAGGTTAGGGAAATTGATTATTTGATAATAGTCGAGGCTCTGTCGGGATAAAAGTTTTACAAAACCACCGTAGATTAAAAGGTTTAACTGTCTTCTGTGTAAAAATGCTTCATTCATTCATGTTCAATCAACGCCATTTGTTATCCAATTTATAAAGAAAGGCTCTCGTGCAAAACTTTACTATGCTATATCGTTTGCAGCATAAAAAGTATTATCCTATAACTATACAAATATTCTTGTGATAGCACCCCATATGATATTTTTATGATATCACATGGATATTTTTAGAACAATGACATAATGCGGTTATTTATAGAAACTTGCATTTCTGTTAGAAACATAGACGAAAACATGGCAAATAGAAGTTATAAGATAAGTAAAATTCGTACCTAATGTATTGTATGAAAAATAGATTTTTTTTCATACAAAACACTAAGTACGAGGGTTGTCCGGAAAGTTCGTAGACAGTTTGAGATTCTCATTAACTACCTTCATTTTATTTACAATTCTTAGTAAACCGCTACCCTAATTATCAGTGACATAGTGCCCTAAGAAAAATGTTCAACATTTTTATCGACATGTACATGGCAGTTGCCTTAGCAAACCCACATACCGATACCCAGAGCTCGTCGAAATACAAATGTAATAAACATTTACCAATAACGATTGATTACTAAAACAATTTTTTCAAAGTTTTATCTTTTGATGATATCACAATAAACCTGTATTTCTTGTGTCAAATTTAAGAGCTTTATCTTGTCATATTTTCAAAGTGATAGCTTCATATATACTCGAATGAATAAAGTATATTATAGCAAATCGTGTCCGAGATGGAACTGAAATTGTCGCAGACAGACGTTACGGCGGAGCAGCATCTAATCTGCATTTATCTTTAGAACCCGGGAAACGCGATGAAATATACCTCTAAACCTATCATAACAACTACAGGATTGCAAATTGCAAATCCGTCTCAACACATGGTATTTTTCAAATAAAATTTCCAGTTAATTAGTTTTTTGAAAAGCTGCTTTAATGTGAAGTCTGCGTTTTATTTGGAACGTCATTATGACGAAACACCGTTCGACTAAAAAGGGCTCTGAGAACGAAGTTTGGTAGTGGTTGAAGAGTTGTTCTTCAATGATTAGTGAATAGTTGGAATAGATGATAGTCACTGAACACTATATGAGATGAGGGTGGTTTTTTTTATAGAATAAAAGTTCATGAAGATAATTGAACAATACGGATAATTTAGTTTTGCGCGTTTTGGGTATGACATTTAAAAAAAACAAACGTTACAGCACTGACCGGAATCCGGGATACACACGACCTTAAAGGCTTGGTCACATTTACGTTAATTAACGTGGTTGGTCGTAGTTACGCATCAACGTTGTCAGCCGTAAAATTTACGTAGCTGAGCGTATACTACGCAGTAAGTCGTGCTTACGCGTAGTGAGTAACGTAGTGCAAACTCGTGAGTTTGACCGCAGTGTCTTGGATATTGTAAAAAATGTTCAAAACTCTAACCACGGTAAAGTACGTTTTTTTTGTCCCTAATTTTGCCGTACTGTCACAGTAGTTGATCCCTGCTTATCCGTAAATTAATCGTAGTAGAACGCTATGATATCGTAAACGTTTGTCCCCGTTACTACGGTTAACCAAGGTTAAACTGGCGATTCATTACTCTTTCAGTACATGTATCCGATTTTTGTCCACGGTTAGGTAGGGAAAAAGTACGTTGTAAAAAATCGAGGTAAAATTTCATGTTGTAAACTTAATCTCGACGTAGTGAAAGAATGCCGTACTACAACGTACCCTATCGTATACTGCGTAGTTTCACCTAGTCGACCGTGGACTGGACGTTCTTCTACCGTATAATCCTACCGTAGTGGTCGCACAAATCTTGGGCATGTTCAAAATCCCTACGGAGAAAAAGGACTTTCTGTCGTAGTTTGAATGTAGTTCAAAGTAGTCAGATCTTGTTGAATCGTACTCTTGCCGATTTAGAACGTATCGTTTACCCTAGTTTACCGTAAAAACCGTTTTATAAACATCTGTCCAAGTTAATGCTACGACCAAGCAGGGAAACAATGGGGTTTGACTACGTTCAGAATACGAATAGATGGGGTGAAATTGATAAAATCTTATCACGAAGTGCACGTGAAATCAATGGTTTGAAACTCGCGAGTTTTTACAACAGATTTATTGTAATACCCGAAGGCGGCTGATCGAAATGCTACGTTTTACACCTTATGATATACTTAAAGATCGTGATTCTTATCTATAGAATGACAAACAAGAGATCAGGGCTTGGGAAACAAATAAATGGCAATTTTCCATTAATTAAAATTAATGATTAATCTAATAAAACTTCTTATTTTTACGAAGTTCTTCGTAGTTGTTCCTACTCGCACTTACTTCTTTCTACGGAATCTGTTCGATAGTACCTTTGTTAATCGTAATAGTGACACGGCTTGCCTACGGTAGAATGGAGTACGACATACTACGATAATTGCCGTAAATGTGACCATAGCTTAATTTGCCTCATATACCAGCAGGTGTTGAAATAATCATGGTTTATTTGTGGTATCATTAAATTGAGTCGAATTTCTTTAATTTTTGGATTAATGTAATAAGATTGCAAAACAAAGCGGCAAAATTTGCATTGATTTTTCCCTAGTTTTTAGCAATACGCACTCTTTCTAAAAGTAGACAAGGCTTGCTCTTTTATAATCATGATATATTACACGGGCATGTTGAAATATAGACAAAACATCGACGAATAACAGTAATTGTTACCCTTATAGATTCGACTTAAGTATGGATATACGTATGTCTTGTTTTACACAAATTGAAGCATCCTGTTGTAGAACTCTCTAAGAAAACGTAGTTTACACGCCCGGTCATATCAATGATAAATTACAGTTAAAAACATCGTGAAATTGACAAGGTGAATGATTTGGGAATGCTTTAGGAATGAAATTGATTGAGTGTGTGGAGCGAGCTTTGAGTGAATTTAATGGGAGGTAATCCAATATCGCAAATTTTGTTCAGGATGAACAGAATTAGCGATATTGATTACCTCCCTTTAATAAAACATGCATACAAGTTCTATAGATAGCTTCCTATTTCTTCAAGAACCTTTTAAACGCTAACATTTTTAATTATGTCAGTGAAATCGCCATTTTTCTCTATTCAAATTTATTTTAAATGACATGATTTATTTTATATTTATCAATGAGTTTTAGCGTTTTTGAATGGTTTGAGTGAGTGTTTGTAATGAATGAATTGAGCGCTGAGTGAGCGATTTAGAATGGTTTAAATTGAGGAGAATGTCAATTTCATGATGTAAATAATTGTAGCGTATTTCAGAGTTACGGACGTAGTTGGGCGAAACACTGTAACGAACTCGGCCAGTCCCGTAACAGATTGTTCGTTTCATAGTTATTGGCCAAACTTACCCTGCGAAACTATAAAGAAATGATACCCTGCTTTGCACCTGTGCAAAGCGGGGTATAAATTTTAAACACATGCAAACGTTTTTGCATCCTAAACGCAAGACTCGATTACCTCCGTCATGTGTAAAACAATATCGCCGTTTTCTAGTGGGAATGAATCCTGCCTGATCGTATACTTTACCCTATTGTTGTACGCCACAGAACAAGGCTTGCCTTCCTTTTTGATTATCCCTGAAAATAAGATATTAATGTTTTAGCTCGGCTGTTTTCGAAAAAAACCTCGAGGTAAATGCCAAAGCCTTTGTGTCATCGTCATGGTCGTCTTCCTCACCGAAAACTTAAAATATATGATGACTAAGGTATTTCTGAAGTCATTCGCTTTCAAAAAAGTTACCAAATAAGAGAGATAATTCCAATTGCATTTTGTATGGATTCTGTCCCTTTTATGTTTAAATAGGCCTAAGCTGTACGACGTTTATATCGCCCACTTATAAATTGTTTTTATGTGTTTTAAGTCCGCTAAAATCTATTTTAGTGACAAATGGCCTTTCAAACATCTGAGTTCGTCAGACATGTCGGGGGCCAATCGGCGAGGCAAGAAATTCACTAATTAACATAAACAAATCAACATACTATATTTCGGTGTTGCTGGTGTTCGAGAGTGTCTGGCGTTACCACATGGAGGAATGCTGGTGTTAAAAACTGTTGACGTTTCCTCGTTTAGAAGAGTTCCGTTATTACAGGTGAGCAGAAAAACTTTGTGAGGGCAGGTAACTGAAATCTGACAAACCATAGAAAAATATATAGAGGATATGGAATGAGTGGTCATGAAATGCCGAATTCATTAAATGGGTGATCTATAGACAGATAAAAACGAGGATGCTTTAGTTTTAAAGCGAAAAGTCATCGTAAATAGAAATGACTCTCTCGTGTCTGCATATAAATATTATTTTGTTTCACAAATTTAAAGCAAAGCAATATACTAACCTTATTAAAATATACAGAATATATACATACGTTTGTTTTATGAAACATTTTCCCATCTTTAAAATCCTCTCCGTCTGTATTTATCCACGTCGTAGGAATGGAACACGAATCTAAAATTGGATTTAAAAATCTTTTGTACGCTTGAGAATACTCGATACCAGCAGCACAAAGAAGATTTTGAATCAGAGTAATTGTGCCGAACATTGCTAAACGCTTGGTTTGCCGACACCAAAGAGTTCCAAACGACCACCTTGTAATAGCCACATTTTAACAATTTTGTCGTCGTTTGAAAAATTATACTTCATTTTTGGTGGACGTTTACGTTCACCAGTGTTACTACTTATGAACAACCAGTCAGATGTTTAAAATAGCTTTTCAAAAAAGTAGAACCCACTAAGATTCAATTTTCTCTAATTTAAGACTTAAATCTGACTGACAACTGTGCATTTTAGAAAAGGCGTGATACAAGAAATCTATATACTTTGTATAATTCTTTAAAAATATCTAACAAATACAAAATTATAAACAAATTAAAAATCGGTCGTACGCTTTGCTCGCGTAAGGAATATATCAGGCCGGGTGAGTAATTCGCCGTTTGTTTCCCATTGGTATACGGAAGGTCACTCATGAAAACTTGGTGTATGGAAATAATGATTATCTCCCCTGATACTACTACATGTATAGGTATATGGTATTTATAGGTATATGGTATTTAGACAGTTCATGGAAATGCCGGAATACACATGAATACCGATACATGTAAATGGTAACAATCGCAGTCGACTCGCGTGATGAAAATTTATGCATTGGGATTTTACATTTCTATTTAACACGCGACATCAAAGTCTAGAATGGTGTATGAAATTTTCGCATATGTCTTTTATAGTTATCATTTTATTTGCATTTGGGAATGAAAATCGTGGGACAAATAATCCTTTTATTGAATTTTTCAAGCAGATATCAACACAATTTTACAAAAGAGAATCAATTAGCGTTACAAAATAAAACGAATACCAAGATAACCTGGTCTTTCTTTTATTGTATAAACAATGGAATCAGACAATCACTATTAACCACAGGCGACATAATGTCGAAAGTTACCAAAAACTATGTGATTCGAAAGTTATCAAAACCTTGTAATTACAGAGTTTGGGTTGACGATCGATGATATTTGTTGAGAAATATATATGTCAAGATCGACGACTTTAAATAAATTGTCTCGGATGTGCATCATTAGTCAGAGAAACAGCGATCTTTCAATTCGGGGGATGGGGATCCCATTCAGATTGTAAAATTTTCTTGGCCCGAATGGCATCATGATCGAATTATATGAAAATTCAAATTGAGGGACGAGCCTCTCTCACCTTCTTTCCTTCTCTCTCTCTCCACCCTCTCTCTCCTTCTTCCATTCTCTCTCTCCCACCCTCTCTCTCCTCTCTCTCTCCCCCTCTCTTCTCTCTGTCCCCTTCTCTCTCTCTCTCTCTCTCTCTCTCTCTGTGTCTCTCTCTGTCTCCCCCCTCTTTCTCTCTCTCTCTCTCTTTCATTCATTCTCTCTTTCATTCTATCTTTTACTTAGTAAAAACTTCATGGGAAAATTTTTAGAATTGAAATTACGCAAAAAAGTGTCTGACAATTCAAATAAATACATTCGTTAATAGGAATCTCGCTGTAACAATTGTAACCTTTAAAAAGTTTTGAATACAAGGTGATGTGATATTTAATACATGTAGCACAACGCTAACACTCGGTGCATATATTGATAATGACTGAACATAAAACAAGTATTAAGCTTAAAATGCATTTGTAATACGAACAGCAAATATAATGTAGATTAAAAAAGTATAATTTCTGCAGAGTGTTCTTCCATTTTTTCTTCTGTAATATTTTAGAACATTTTTGACATAAAAATGTAAGGGAAATGGCAAACTTAGGTCGAGTCATTTTCCGTTTATCGTGTTTTTTTACATGTACGATTTCCTTTTTTACAACGAATGGACTAATCACTCTAGTATGCCAACAGAATCATCCACCATCAGTACTTTCAGTGTTTTGATTTATATAAACACCTATTCAGTTTCGCTTATCCCGAAGAAAGTATGGATTCGAAATTGTGTTTATGGTTTCTGTAATAAACAGTCAAACACGACATCCCTCTTTTACAAAAGTCGCACATTTTAGATGAATTTCAAAATTTCATTTTCAGAAATTTCGATGACTTTTGCGTGTATATCAAATCTTTGAAGAAAAATAATATCGCGATTGCTGTTTTTCTCACTTAAGACTTACCCCATCTACCAATGTAAATTTGAATTCAGAGTACTTTTAAATTCCCCTAAAAATGTTGCCTATCCTCATTTTTTTGCGGGTCAATATTAATTGAAGCTTCTCTTAGAACGAATTTTCTAACGCTAGTTGACTATTACCAATTTCAGATACCAAAGGGAAATATTATTTTCTCTGAAAAAATGATGTGGCCGTGTAGAAGTTCGTTTCATGGTATATTAAAGACGCCAAATTAAGAGCCCTCTTACGTAATTTAGAGACTTTTGGTCATTTGTCTTTGGAAATTTTTCATACGCAGGTGAATTTTCTGATCGATTTTAAGTAGCTTCATAAATGCGCATTTCTCTAATGCAGTTATATGGATAAAGGCTGAATTTAAACAAAAATATTCTTATATCATTCAGAGCCCAAATTTATAAAATATTCCCCATTCTCAACTGCAAATGTTCTCAACTTTAGAATTTGAATATATGTGTGATAAAAAACTGTTGAGCATTAGAAAAGTATTAAAATCCTGATAGTTTCACTTCGTGTACGAAAACTCATTGAAACTTTATAAATGATCATGCTCACTTTCCAGAATTTTTTTTTTCAAATTTCTATAATTCTCGGTAGGTTATCGCAAGAAACGGCGAAATTACAAAACGTTTAACACTGCTTGCGTTTCGTTCATTTCACGGGGTTTTGCCTTGTATGAGAGAGACCGATGACATCATTGACGTCGCAAACAATCACGCGTGAAATATTGCGCTTTAATAAAAGGATTAATTCTTAAAGACACGTTAGTATATATTTTTTTCAATAAAGAATCAAATAACTAATTTTTATTCGCGTACGATGGTTAGGTTTTCATTTCGCTTATAACAAAATCTGAAAAGATGGCTTTTCTTCTTCACCTAATGGAAGATAATTCGACCTTAAACTGAAAAAAAATATTTCATAATAATCAACGTTATCATTAGCGAGGAAAGACAATGCTTTTGACGTCATTGTGTTGCAAAAGGAATACATATTCGAAATGAAGCACTGTCATGTTTGCACGCTAGTTGGAACATCTTCCAGCTTATCTACTACCGACCTGGGATATGGCCCTATCTGGTGAGACTATATTTATTTAAAAATACGCAATGGAAAATCTTGAAAAAACGTATGTCACCTCTTACAAGTCTGTCAATTTCCATCACCATTGATTACTTTCGCAGTAATTATTTTTTGCTGCAGCTGTTTCTCTATCTTTCAAAGGGCCTATATACTTGTTAAGAATAAAATGGATGAATTCTTCATATATACCTAATACATTCGATGTATGTTGTAGATTTTGGAAATATCCGAACGTCGCTCCGAATGGCGGACACACGTGTCAGTCGGAAAACCTCGGTTTACACACGAGCTACTCCCGAGTCGTTTTTTTATAACTTTCCGAAGGGTCCCGATATAGACGTACCTGATTCGCATCTGGGCAACTTCCCTCGCCAACTACCATTCACGCATATATAATAGCCACCATCCCATCCACATCTATCCGTATCAAGAAATTCTAAGTTGATTTTCGTCCCATTTAGATATTCCTTATCCGGCTTATTGATCGGGTTCACGTTATCGCTGTCGTCATACATAATATAAACCGATTGATCCAGCTCGGGGTCCTTACAATACACTGGAATATATGCCAAGTAGTTAAAAAATGAAAAAAATGGGCAAAATTCAGGCTGTCATTGTGTTAAAGGATGAAGAAAATATTTGTTTCACGGAGACATAAATTAAAACAACAAAAATCTGTGATACACATATCACGTGAAAGACAAGGATGTCATTTGGCCAAATTATTTCAAGCCCGGCCGGGGCCCGTTGTTGTTATTTTTTTCAGCTTGAAACCAGTCCTGCGTTCAGAATGACAAAACGGCTCAAGTTATATCCCGCTTTACTCGTGCACTTGTGTGTAAAGCGGGGTATAACTTGAACCGTTTTGTCATCCTGAACGCAGGGCTGGTTTCAAGCCGAAACAACAACAACAACAACGGGCCCCGGACGGGCGTGAAATAAGTTGGCCCTCTGATGGCTGTTCGTTATTTAACCGAGTCTACAATCGAAAAACAGTTATCTAGCGAGTCCTGTCGTTTAGTTTTAAAATGAAAATACATGTATTCACATAATACAGACCACGCAACTGAAAATATTTTTCTTTAATGCTTTCCGGTGGTTTATCGAGGAATTACGGTATATTATCATTTTGATAACCTCACTGCCTTACTAGTGAAATTATCAAAAAACTTATACATCGCTTTCGTTGATTTGACCCTACCTTGAGCCAAAAAAGTGACACGATTGTGTATGTTGCATAGAAATCACGAGAAAAATGACGCAAAATTGTCATAAATTGTTCACATTAAGACTAATTGTTTTGCATTAACGAAATATTATAATCGTTTGTTTTTCGTGTAAGATCGAATGGTATTTCATTTCGAAAACAACAAACGCTTTTTTTTCACTCATGGCTTCGCCACTCGTGAAAATATAGCTTTTGTTGTTCACTCAATGAAATATTTAAGTCAATCTTAGTCTGAAACAAGCGATTATTCTCTATGTAACTACGTCAATACATGCTTAAGCTAATCCATGTTCTATCTTAAGTTTAACAATCGCTCTTAATAGATACCTATTGTCCTGTGTTAAAATTCTCAATTCAGACTATGCTAAAAAAGCCTTCAAAATTTGACTTCGGTATGTAACCTTGACATAAATCTGATTATCCATTCATAGAAACGCACAGTAATTTTGAAATTTATTCATAACCGCAGGATTTGATTTGAATTAGGGTTTTACGTCGCTTTCAACATTCTCTCAGTTATATCGCGACGACTGGAGCACCTAACGATGGATTCCTGGTATTTCTCACACCAGTACTACCACCACATCCCTTTCCTAGCCTCCAGTTGCTATTCCACATAGGTTAACGATTATCTACCCATTGGTGGAAGACAAATGTCGGAAAGGATAAGTGCCGCGGCCGGGGATCGAACCCGTGCGAATAAAGACCCCAGGATTAGAAGTCCGGCACGCTACCAACTGCGCTATTGCCGCGGCTATCATAAACGCAGGAGTTAGGCTGTAAAAAAGTAACGCAATATACCTTTGCAAGTGATATCGACAAGCTGACACTAATCGATGACTCAGCTTGAAACAGTTGTATCTGCCTATAAATAAATAGGCAGTTACAACTGTTTCAAGCTAAGCCACCAACTTACTCTGTTGTGTACACAGCATGACTGGGTGTAAACGATCATCGGACGGGCAGTAACATTCGCAGTTTTTGCCAAGATATCCATTGTGAGGGCAAACTTTAGGGGCACATCCACCTGTAAACATTTCAAGACAACTATATATTGAAACTGTACATTCTGTTTTTCTTCGTATTGTTTCTATGTATTAAATGGAATTCATTAAAATAGGAGAAGACTGCATCGAAATATGCAGTAACTTTATAAGTTATACGGTTTCTTGCCTGGGTATATGACGATTTATTCCCGGCTGGAAAACATGATGTCACCCGAGCCGCAGGCGAGGGTTGACATCATTTTTACTGCCGGAAATAAATCGTCATAAACCCAGGCAAGAAACCGTATTACGAATTTATTATACTGCAAAGTTTTAGGGCTAAATATCCTTCTTTGTCCTCTTTTAGGCCTTGGTATAAACCGAATTCTTTTAAACCACCAATATCCCTTAATGCGCCCCTATGAAAAGTAAACATGTACAAAATGACGTCATATATAGTTGTGACGTTACACTACTTTACCCCGCGATGTTGTGATATGAAAGCCGAACCTGTGAGATGGTTGGCACTTTAAATGGACATGATTTGTAAAATGTAAAGGTATTTATTGACATCTTTATCATTTTTTATTTGCACATTATTAACTGACATGCTTTTAGACTGTAGCCTAATGTCAATACTCGGTTCGTGTTATCAGCAAAGCGGGAATCATGGCTGCCATTGCCGTTTCGAATTTGTGTGTATGTTCACGGCAAGGCGCCTTAAGGAAACATTAGACGTTATATGGGAGCGGCCGTAGATATCAATGTTTGTCAGGTCAGCATTAACCTATGAAAATGCTAGAATTTTCTTAGCAGTATAATAAAAAAATTAAGTAATCAACCTGTTATAAATCTATTGTTGCCACATTGTCACGTCTAAAGCATTGATTTTATTTATGAAACTAATCGCCTAATCTATATAAACTCATTTATCTCTTTATTTATTTATTTATTTTGGCAATTAATTATGAATACGAAGTTTATCAAAAAGACCATACCGTGTAAGTTTGCTGGGTTCAACCATCATAAGATTCAGTAAGACTTATGCGACAATCTTCATATGCTATCAAAATGACCTGTATTATTTATAATGAACTATTGTTTTAACCGACCATTCCCATAAGCGATCGCTTTTTAGAGGTCCCTTTAGTGGTCGCTTTTTTTTTTACTGTACATATAACTATTATTTTAAGTCTTACTCACTCGAACACTGGTACATTGTGTTGATAATTTTTGCATCCAGAAAACTCAGTGTGTCTCCATTGCCTATAACATCTGTGTAGTTAGAATCCGTTGGGATCGTAGTTAAAAGCCCTCCCTTCCAATCTTTTGAAAACGTCTGAAGAGAAAGTCTCAGATGGCGTATTCTAGTTTATAATGCAATGAAACCGGTATTGACCTAAGAATTCATAAAATACTAAGCACTACAGGGTTTGACATTAAATTTTTTGGCTGCCAGACAGTCGGACTTGTTGCTTCCACATGCTGCTGGTCCTTACCAAATGTTCACTGGTCCTGACCAATTGTTTGTATCAGAAGTTAGGAAAAGCATAACTACATGGTTTTGTTTAGAAGATACCAAACTATTCCAAGTTATTTCACCTTGATCATTTACTAAATGGTTTTGACAAAATATTAATAATGAACTCGTAGGTAGTTGGTATTAGGAAACGCAGAAAGAAAAGTAACTGTTGAACAAGTTTTATATGCAGTCTGCTTTCATGATAACAAAAATTGAGAGTTCAGTTGCTTAGTAAAGTTAAAGAACAAACACTTAACACTGGTTCTACCTCTTGTCATAATCGTAAAACAAGCAGCAAAGTCTACCTGACATTTTGTCAAATCATCAATGTAAGCAACCGTAAAGCGTTCTGACCGTATTATCGTAAAGCCAAGCCTCCGATATTTTCCAGTTTATAAATATACAGAAACAAATATCTATTTGCGCTATGTAGAAATGATTATAAATCACAATTTACAGTTGTTTCACGCATTGAAAATATCGTGCGCGTGCGGTTTGTTGTTTGGGCCTCGTTTTGGAACGCCCTTCACCTTCGAAATGTTACTATATTTAGCAAACCGTGTTTCTGCGTATAATGAAAGACGGCCAGAATAACTTATTCAAAATTTTTACACGTGACATCAAAATCTTTATGTTTTCTGTAAAAATAAGAAATTTGCGTTTTTATGCCGTATTTTTGTATAACGACATTTGCGTAAAAGTTTGGATCCCAAAATAATGACTCTCATTTTCAATGAAGAGGTAAAACCGGAACCAGTCATGTGGGATTTCCCGGACTGGTTACGCATGCGCGTCTAAAGTGGATACGATAGAAAAGTAAAATAATCATCGAGGACAATCATCCTTTCAAAAAGCGAAAAGCTCCGTTTGCTATCGGAAACAAATGAATCTATACAGGACGAATGTAGATTTGAAATTAGGACGACCAGTCGGGCTTGTATCTGGCGGGTTCAACCCGACCGGACCGAGCAACAGGCAGACAAAGTCTGTCGGTCGTGGGTTAATGTCGAACCCTGTCACTAAAAATGATAGCATGATAAATTGAATAACATGTTTATGTCTTTAAACATCAAATGTTATCTGAACTAGTCTGCGAGAAATTATCATGACGAGGCTTTGAGGAAATTCTACCAATCACGAGCAGATAACAATAATATTTTAAGACTCTACCTAACATATATTCTATATTTGTACGGCATAGGTCTGCAAGTGAGTCTATGTTGGATCATGAACGCGTAAAGTTTCGATCATATGATCCTAGACTGACAAAAGTCGAAACTGTTCACAATGTACATTTTTTTCTGTATCTAGAACGACCAATGTACCTTCCTCTTAAAGAAATTATGAAATGCGACATCTAGTTGACCTGTACTAGAACCAATATCTTTTTCTGAAATGTTTGTTTTATGAAGTTTCAAAGGTGGCTCTTTTTCGCATGACTGGTCACATTTTATCACCCCTAATTCTTCACTAGGTATTCGGCCAGTCATCGTAATCTACAGAGATGCATATGCGTACGTGTGGGTTTCTTTGGTGGAAATATCTACGTCCCTCAGAGTTCATTTTTTGGATTTGGACGTTTCTTCATCAATCAGTGTTAGTACGTGAGAATAGTCCGGTCAGATTTTTTTTCAAAAAAGTAGTTCCCACTAAGGTTCAATTTACTGTTTTTCAATACTTGTCTCAAACAGGGAACTGTTTGTTTTGAAAATGGCGTGATACTAGGATTCTATACAATTTGTTGATTATTTAAGGACTCTTTTAAAATACGAAAAGAGTCACCGATTTTAAACGTATTAAAATATCTCACAAGTAATAATAACGGCATGGCGATATATTTTCTCGTGGTATAAAGGGGTCAATGAATAACTGACTGGACATGTAGCACGTTGTCTACAAGAGAGCCACCGTCTAGTGTATAATCTTTTTCAGACTAACTGCCGGATAGATAGAAGCAGACGACACATTTGCTTTGGGAAAAAAACTTTCTTAGCCATATTGATATATATATATATATATATATATATATATATATATATATATATAGATTGTAACGAAAGATGAGTTCGTTAGAAAAATTTGGAAAAAAAAATCCCATAAGATTTTAAGGTCGTCAAAAGGAACGATTTTCGATATTTTTAGGAAAGTATTCGGCGTCGTCAAGACAACTCATATAAGCCAATCCTGAGCAGGCTTCGGTTTTTTTCGTCTAGAATTCTTAACTTTTTTAAGTAATCTTCATGGTAAATACGAGAAGAAACAAAGCAAGCAACACAATGCCTCGCATGAGCTTTCCTACGTCCGTTGTTGCTTCGACATTTTAGTCGCCTAACACTGTCATCTCTCTGTCTTTCCCTCAGAGCATTGCAAGAGAAGTCAGCGCGAATGCAATGCTAATTTATTCGTCATGAGGTATAGAAATCCATTAATCAACGTTAATCTTGAAAAACTGCAGCTTTATTGATAAGATTTTATTTGTTTCTTATAGTATAGCAACCTATTCTTCGGTCCGTCTGTCCGATTTTCATTCCGTCCGTCGGGAGTGAATTCTCAATAACGTTTAGGCGAACTTAAATGAGATTTCTCATGTGATCTTGATATGGTATAATGCCGATGTTGTTTTTCTCTCTTTGTTTTTCTTTTGAGCCCTAGTCACGGAAAAGGGGCCTTATTGTAAAAATCAGTTTTTCTCTAGTTTCTCGTCTAATGGTCAGAAATAAGTAAAATTTCACATTTGAGTAGCAAATCAAAGGTCCTCGACCAGATTCTTTTTGGGTAAAAATACCTAAAAACACATCAAGGAAAAAATGGCTCAATATTGTTGACATCACTTGAGCTGTCCGTTTCTGGACAAAAACACTAAAATTGGTCATAAACAATGTATTTTGTTTAGTAAGAGATAAAGTCTTCGTATTTTGCATGCGGATTCCTTGTTAAAAGACCTTTCTGTTGGTTTCAGGGTTATCAGTTAAGACGAAGGTCAGTTCTCAAGGTGAAAAATTTGAAAATTTTACTCTCACATTGTCCAAATTTTCCTTTTCGATTTGTTCTTTTCAACTCAATGCCTTTAGAAACGTCCACCTTTAGTACTCTTAGTGCATTGATTTTTTTTATTTGACTTTTTGTGCATATTCTGTGTCGTTAATTAACAGTTTTACGGTGCCGAAGACCTGACGATTCTATATAAAATGATCATACAAATTTCAGAAAATCGAAAGACCACTCGAAGTCCATAGCCCGTAGGCACGTCGTAAGTGCATCATAAGGTCGCAGCAAGTGCATCACACGGTCACCGTGCGGTGTTTTGCATGTAAATATTTATCGCGTCATCCTACGGTCTCCGCCGCGCGGTCACCAAATACGATGTAGAAAATGTCATTTAAATGCAGTTTCGTTATTGTACGGCATCCGTTACAAACGTAAACTAGACTTAAATTATCATTCCTTGTGGGATACTTACATCTTTCGAGTAATGCATTATACTCAGATAGTCGTAGGGTTTAGAGTAGTTATTCATATGAGTCCAGTTTCCTTTGTCGAAATTGAAATTCTGACCATCCATAATGTTGTCGTAGTTAATCGTAACATACTCATCCCGATCTGGTCTTGACTGCTCGTGAAGCAACCCGAGTGAATGACCAATTTCGTGAATCACAATGTTTTTCTGAAATGAGTGAACATTACAGGGCTCGTGTTTGATCTGTAAACCATTCATACGTTCAGGGTACGAAAGCGCTTGCCGCCAACAGCTTTTAAAGCGGACAGTCTATCTTGAACGCACCGCAAGCGCTTTTCGAAAATGACCCGGTTGCTAGGCAATTAGAGCTTCTCGACTCAAAGTTTAATCCCAGATAACCATCAGACAACATTTTTAGATTTATATTATGAAGAAAAAAAAACATTTATTTTCAATGATCCCTCCCTCCAGATGATTAGATATTCGAACGAAACGTATATCACAAGATTTTCCAGAAAATCGATAATAGTAAAGCTATCCGTCATTTTCGTTTGCCATGCTAGTCAACTGTAGCTAGCCGATTATCGCAAGCGCCCCAAGCAAGCACATCGTTCAGGATAGGAAAGAGGAAAGAAACGCTCACTAACGTTCGCTTAACGCAGGGCAGGGTTTTAAGCCACCAAACAGACCGGCAGAGTGAAGATGGTAGACAAATTTATTAGCAGAGTGAAGTTGGCAGACCAGCAGAGTAACAGAGTGAAGTTGGTGGTCCAGAAGAATAGCAGATTGAAGCTGCCAGACCAGAAGAGTAGCAGCGCAAAGTTGACAGACAAGCAGAGAAGGGTTGGCAGACCAGCAGACTAGCAATACTAGGTTGGTAGAGCAGTAGTAGCGGGCTGAAGGTGATAGACCGACAGAGTGAAGTTGGCAGACCAACAAAGTGCAGTTGGTAGACCGGCAGAGTGAAGTTGGCGAACCTTCAAAGTAGCATCTTAAATTTGGGTGTCCAGCAGAGTGGCATGGTGAATTTAATTTTAAAGTAGTAGATTGATGTTGTAGTACTAGCAGCGTAGCAGATGGGAGTTCTAAATTAAGTATGATACTATGCTAGGACTTCAGCTTACCCAGTAGACTGTAACAACAATCCTAAAATTCAAAATCATTGTTCTGCACCCAAAAACTTTTGAACATCTCAACCAGTCTGACTGAAGTTGTCCCCCCCCCCCCCTTAGAAATAAAAGTTAGGCCAGTCAGTGTAGGCTAAGATTTACTGAAGGAACAAAAAGTGAAGCAGTAACAACCGAAGAGCAGCCTATCTGTGAACAAAGGCCAGCTCAATTCCCCTATGCAATTTTCCTCTATAAGTACACTGTGATCAGCAGCCGATTGTCAAATGCAGCCAGGGACCACCCCAAATGGTCAAGTTTACCCTATAAATGTACCCTGTACAGTAGCCATTCTTGATTGGTTCAAATAGATTTTCACACATTTGTAAAGGTGTCAATGAAAACGCATATGGATAACTCTTTGTCTTTGTACTTTACCTATTAATGTTGTACATTTTCTTTAATTACATATGACAGGTGACAGGTCGCAGTTGATCAAGAACAATCAATATCATTTAAGTTAAGCTTAAGTTTAGAATAGATGTATCTAAGACAAGAAATTTTTATTTTCCATTTTCTCGTATATGGACATAACCAAACAGTTTAAAGTGAACATTATTTAGATAATGTTCACTTTAAACTATTTGATTCTGATTGATTTGACTATGAATCATTGAAGGCATTGGTTTATATACGTAAAATTGATCTTCATAATTCCTTTTAAAATCTTAATCAAATGTTGTCTAATCTGAACAGCAGCCAATCTGTGAACAACAGTCAATTTATCCCTTCCCTTTGGTGACTGCTGTACACAGATTCGACTGTACTCATGAATACTTACATAAACACAGTTTGGTGCCAGGTAAATTGGTTGTCCAAAAATATTCACTTGTCCAACCATAGAAAGGCAACTGTAAATTTATGATAAGATAGAATGTAACAATTAATTTATACTGTTTAAAATGGAGCAAAATTCTAAATATTGACTCAGAAACAACTTCAGCTTTCTATCTACCTTTCATTCAATCCTGGTGGGTGGTGGGATAGTAGACTCAGAGTGGCAATCAACATCAAAGTTAAAAGTTTAAGTTATAGAGAATGATATGTTAGTGTCTTAAAGTCTTTATGTTATCTGGTCGAGGTTGGTAGAATTTATCATGACGAGGCTTGTCTTGGGGGTTTTATATTTCTAAAACAAGAGCTGTCACTGTAAGATGACAATGCCCCCGACACCGCTTTGATTTTAAATTATGGCCAATCTATGTTGAAGGTCAAGGTCATCCAGGGGTCAAGGTCACCAAAGTATGTGCCTACAGAAAGGTAATGTACCAAGGAATGTTGTGGTAAAGTATGATGCGAATATGTTAAGTAATAAGGAAGTTATGGCCAATGTTAAAGTTTTTGGACGGAATGACGGACGGACGGACGGACAGACGGACGGACAGACGGACGGACAGACGGACGGACGGACAAGTCAAATTTATGATGCCTCCCTATCGGGGGCATAAAAATGCAATTCATTTTAAAAGAAATAGTTCCTCCAACTTCGTAAAAAAAGGAAAACAAAAAAGTGGAAGTGCACACTTTCTTTGAAACTCAGTTTATAAAAGAGAATTGAACCAAAACTAGCTCATCAACTCAAAAATGGATCTTACCCGAAATGTTTATCGGATTTAAATTTTATGTGAGTAAAATCTTTAGCGTGTTTTGGTACAAATTCTAGACATGTAAACTGCATCCATTGTTGTAGAGCATCCCGAATGACTAGTTCTTCCTTATCGCCTGAAAAATATAAGGTGTTTGTAAATAAAAATGTGTACTTTTTCAAGGGATCACTGCAACCGCTTACCTTCGATAAAGTTTTATATACAACCCTCACGCCGCCGTCATAGCGCAGTTGGTAGCGGTTCGGACTATCAGTCTAGAGATCCCGGTTTCGATCTCAGACGGCGGCACTCATCCTTTCTGACTATTTGTCTTCCATCAATGGGTTGATAATCGTAGACCTATGAGGGATAACATTTGGAGGCTAGGAAAGAATTGATGATATTAATGGTGTGTGAAATATCATGTACCCCTTGTTAGGTGCTCCAGCCGCCGCGATATGACTGAATTAATGTTGAAAGCAGCGTAAAACCACTTTTAAAACAAACAAATTACCACCCCCACTGTTACCCATTTATTCACCTGAGTAGAGAGGAGCAACGTGGAGTAAATATCTTTGCTCAGAAAAAAATCCCGTGGCCTGGTCGGGACTCGACCCAGGGACCTTACGATCCAAGGGCCCCGCATACCGTCTCAAATTTCGAACTTTCATTGTCCACAAAATTATGCTATTGGATATAAAACAAAAAAATACGCAAATTGTTAGATATTTTTGAAAAAAAAAAATAACAAGAACAACCCAAACATTGTAACATTAAATGCCTGCCCATGAAAATGTTTGATACAAAATGACTCCTATACTAAGTACTGGTGTCGCATTTTTACCCACAAAACTTTAAAAAAATCTTTCTAAAGTTTTGATCACTAAATTTTTATTTTTTGTAAATAGAAACTCTACTTTATAATTGGTGTAGCAAATTACTTCCTTGGATCATACTCTAATGAAAATGTAAAACACGATAATTTGCAAATAATTTCTTCAAGTGGAAGGCTCCGGAAAAAGAAAAAAAATATGAAAAAAGAGACCGACTGGAAAACAGACATTAAAAAAAGTTTAACTGTAAATGAAAGTAACATCTATCTATTTCTTTTTCACATGATCACAAGTATGTATATTTTCTTACTGAATGCGTCGTCGATTACGTAAGGAATTCGTCTTGATGACCATAATTTAGTGGTGTCTCTCAATGCACTTCGTCGACCTCTGAAGTTCCGTGTCCTGTTATCGATAGAAAAAAGTTTTTGCCTGATCTTTTAAACACTTCTGATCTTTTAAACACTTCATAGAGCTATTATACCTTGGTTAATTGACCCGACTTTGACCTTTATGGAAAAAAAATGCTTAAATAACAATTATCGACATATTTTATCAATTAACAAAATATATGTTACATTGAATTCTGTCTGTTATTCATTCCTATGAAAACATGTGCAAAGCCGAGTAGGAATAATAAGATTTTTATGCACATAAATAGCAGGGGTCAGATTCAAGTCACTAAAACCACGCTATACCAGCCCTGCGTTCAGGATCACTAAACGCTGCAAACAGTTTTCCAATTATACCCCGCTTTGACGCAAGCGCACGTGCAAAGCGGGGTATAATTGGAAAACTGTTTGCACCTGTGGTGATCTTGAACGCAGTGCAGGTTTCAATATGATAATACATGTATAATACTTTTTTTTTCAAATGAATTTGTATGAGAAGTTAGAGCTTAGTGAGAAGATTTCTCTTAACCATCACAGGCATATCAGACTGGAATTAATGTGTTCTCAAGTAGCAACATCCGAAGAGCAAAGCACCGACAGGGGAAGGGAGGGTGCGGGAATAATGTAGCCCTCATTCTGATAAGCTGGTGAAGAGCCTAGCCTACCAATCAGCTCATTATATAGATGGCTACATTATCGCAGCTAGAGGCGACCCCCTTCTGCATAGAGGATCTGCAGTTCTCCCTCAACTTGAGTACAGTACAGAACAGAACAGAACACGTCTTTTAATTCGTCCAGGTATAACATGGATACAACAAGGACAATATGAAATATAAAACAATACATCATTGGTCGTTTCACTCTGTTCCAAGATTAATTTACCCGAGTAAACTCCCGCTTTCATTAAGAACAATTTCAAAACTGTATACATTACAAGCGATTGTTTCATAATCAAAATTGTGTCTTATTGGTAATAATTAGAGACGTCTTAAATGAAAATAGAGGTTAATAAAACAATTGCTTTGATGCACATCTTTAATAGTTTTTATGTAGTTCCTTTCTCTATCTGTCTCTATGTGGGTGCCCCTCTCTGTCTCTATCTCGCTTCCCCTATCTGACTCTATCTCGCTTCCCCTATCTATCTCGCTTCCCCTATTTGTCTCTTTCTCGCTTCCCCTTTTCTGTTTCTATCTCGCTTCCCCTATCTGTCTTTATCTCGCTTCCCCTCTCTATCTCGCTTCCCCTATCTGTCTGTATCTCGCATCCCCTCTCTGTCTCTATCTCGCTTCCCCTATCTGTCTCTTTCTCGCTTCCCCTCTCTGTCTCTATCTCGATTCCCCTATCTGTCTTTATCTCGCTTCCCCTCTCTATCTCTATCTCGCTTCCCCTATCTGTCTCTATCTCGCATCCCCTCTCTGTCTCTATATCTCGGTTCCCCTATCTGTCTCTATCTCGCTTCCCCTCTTTGTCTCTATCTCGCTTCCCCTATCTGTCTCTATCTCGCATCCCCTAACAATCTCTATATCTCGGTTCCCCTATCTGTCTCTATCTCGCTCTCCCTTTCTGTCTTCCCCTTTCTACATTTCATATACCCTTTCCTTGTCTTTTTGACTACCTATATCTCCAAACCACCTTTCTCTGTATATATATTTCTCTCTGTCAAATTCTCTCTTTGTCTGTCTATCTGATTATCTGTCTTTCTGTTTCCTTCTCTCTCTCTTTCTCTCTCTCGATTGCTTCCCCGGCGTTCTTTTTGGCATTTTCCCTCTATTTTTGTCCTTTATTAATGCCCAAAAAGTTTAAACTCCATTTAAACTTACGTGTAAATTGCTTCTGCTTGATCTCTCGACAGGACCATGTCTATCTGTACCTTGACAAAGGTTCCCGTCATGTTGACGAACTCGGGCAGTTTAAAGTCGTTCCATGGGGATTGAGCTGTAGTTAATTTAAAAGGAGAAATGAGCCTGTGCGTGACATTTCCAACAATTTGACGTGTGTGTGAGGAAGAAACATTGAGTAGCATATTTCGAGAAAAAGTATAATTAGAACATTGCTTGAAAGTCTATTGATACTTGAAGGCATTATCTATCTACAAAATCCCAATGCAGACTCTAGTCAGACTGTGCGCATGCACAGACTGGCCCGTGTCTTTGCTTGAAATTATTGAAACTGTCACGCACAGGCTTAATTTTTTTCTTATATCACATTGTTTCCTTTTGTAAATGTGAGCATGTGGGAAGGATAATCGGATTTCAGATAAATAATATTTAAAAAGGTATTTTTGAGAATTTTTAATACTTACTAAACACGGATTTCCCCTCGTCTGTTTCTGAAATAGAAAGAGAAATCAATATAAACCGGGTAAACTAAGGAATATGACGAAAACACACAAAAAAAGAAAGATTGAAATAAGAAGGAAAGAATGATGGAAATAAGAAGGAAGGAAAGATAGATAGATAGATAGATAGATAGATAGATAGATAGATAGATAGATAGATAGGTAGGTAGGTAGGTAGGTAGGTAGGTAGGTAGGTAGGTAGGTAGGTAGGTAGGTAGGTAGGTAGGTAGGTAGGTAGGTAGGTAGGTAGGTAGGTAGGTAGGTAGGTAGATAGGTAGATAGGTAGATAGGTAGATAGATAGATAGATAGATAGATAGATAGATAGATAGATAGATAGATAGATAGATAGATAGAAGTAATACCGTTCACTTCAAGGGCTTTTAGCATCATTCTATCGATGGACAATGACTCACAGGCTGCTATTATGGTCTGCTGAAAATAGAATGATATGAGCATTTGTGTGAAATTTCCAACAATTTAAATATTCGCAAAGCAAAGACTCTGGCTAGCCTGTGCATCCATATGGTCTGACCAGAGTCTTTTCTTTGTGTTTTAGTAGATAGGTAAGATCTTAAAGTATGAATAGACTATCAGGTAATTTTATATTTACAGTTTGAGGCTGTCTATGCTGCTCAGTGTAATTAAATGCACCTCATGAACATTTCAGGTTGTTTGAAATATCACGCACATGCTCATATTCAAGAGATGAAAAGATTTCATCTTATCTGTTGAGGTATGAATCTATAACAACATTACGCTGTATGAATATGCGAGGCCATTTTCATACATGAGTGTGGTAAGATTTTAGTCTCTTTTCTTCGTGAGTCAAAATATCACCTTCATACCTTTATATTAATGTCATGAAGCCAAATGTAACGATTTCTGCCTAAATGTATATCTGGGATGAAAAAAAACACAAACTTTAAATTCATGGAGGCATGGAATTCAAAAGCTCATCACACTTGAAGCGGATTCATTTATGAGTCTTATAATTTCTTTAGTTTTATTTCCTCTCGAATTGAATAGTATCTCTTGAAACATTAAAATTGAATAGCATGAATCAAAATTGTAAATATTTCCCAATAAACGAAACAGATTTCTAATGGGATTATTTTGTTCTCTAGATTACAAAACATCTCAAATTTGTTTCAATTGATAATTGAAAATTTATTACAGCTAATCGAAATGCACAAATTTCGATGAAAAAAACAACAACAACAACTAAAATAGATTGTTTTGACATCAACAGACTATGATCCAAAGGTAACGGATTATAAGTGGTCTCTAAAAGTGAGCACTTACATCACAAAAACTTACTTAACTTTTCGGGATGACCCGGTTGATAATAGTTGTTGTCGAAAGATATTCTGTATTAAGCATCATTATTTTACCTTTCTATACAAACAATCCTGAAATGCGACCCCTGCCCTGCGTTCAGGATGACCAAGCGGTGCAAACAGTTTGCCAATTAAACCCCGCTTTGCACGTAAGTGCACGTGCAAAGCGGGGTAAAATTGACACACCGTTTGCAGCGTTTGGTCATCCGGAACGCAGGGTTAGTTGACCTCTGACGGACTAAATCTCGTTTCAAAATATTATTTTACCGGGAGTACCCAGATGATCCAATGGTCACAAAAACGTTGATGATGTTGAAAACCACTTTAAATGATTTTTTAATACATCACGACGACAATTGGACGTAAGCAATCTGTCATGAACAGGCCCGAGCAAAGGCTACTTTACCTCTTAAAGAGCATTTAGTGGGACCCACACGAAAAGGGACCACAGACTCAGGCTGCGTAAAATAAACATTTTGAGACTAGATCAGATCAACAAGAGGTCGTTTCTCGAAACAATTCGGTAGGAACGATATTTCAAGATTCAGAAAATGTGTTGAAAGAGATTCGCACAATTTGGCCATCCCTGCGTTCAGGATGATAAAATGGTTGAAACCGTTTGCCAATTATACTCTGCGTTGCACGTACATGCACATGCAAAGCGGGGAATAATTTGAAAACAGTTTGCACCGTTTTGTGATCCTGAACGCAGGGCAAGATCTTACTGTTGTTCGCACTTGCCAGATTGTCCCATTTTAGCATGCCGAGTCACAAATGAATTAAGTAGTTCGACTTACCAAAACAACCAACACAAATAAGATATCCATTTTTGTAACAATATCGTAGATCGTAAATGGAAATAAATTTTTCTACTTATGCAATATACTTTTCAATAAGTATTAGCCTCGAATAACTATTAGTCATGGGTTTTCAAGATTACGAAAAATCTAATAAAGCTCCATGACTTCCTGAATTCCGGTTAAGTTTTCGAGGGCTGAAGTGTGTGTCGAAAGCCGGATATAGAAGAAAAAAGCACTTAATTACAAAGAAAGAGTGCCTGGTTTGAAGTACTTGTTTATTTAATGCATGTGGTTATGATATTTATCTAGAAAAACATGGTTCTGAATCTGCTTTATTAAACATTTACTCATCCCGAGACCCCGCCCCCCTCCACCCCCTTAAAAAATCTGATTAAATCAATACACAAAAATAGATAGTTATCACTTATGATTGTGGTTCGTTTATTATAATTTGTTAAATAATCTTAATTCATTTGTTCATCATTATGTTTTCTGCATTACAATATGACCCTCAATACATCAAAAACAAACAGCAGCAACATCAACAACATCGATTTCAACAAAATAACAAAAAGCATCGGTTGTTATACAATACAATACAATACAAATAGTTTATTGCATTGAATTTTTAAGCGTATAATGATTTTGTTAAGATACAGGAAGCTATTCATAGAACCTGTATGCATATTTTTAAAGGGAGGTAATAAATATCGCTTATTTTGTTTATCTTGAATAAAATTAGCGATATTGGATTACCTCTCTTAATTTTCACTCAAGACGCGCTCCACACAATCATTCATTTTCATTCCAAAATCATTCATCTTGTCAATTTCACGATTTCATAACTGTACCTAAAAAGTTACTAGTAATTTTAGAAATTCAGATTTCATGGATCGTTTTCGTTATTTTGATCGTTTAAAAACTTTCTTCAATTTCATATTCTGTTACCGCCCTCCAATATACGACAGGGGGTGTCTCCCGTGTGTGCCGAGATCCCAACCCCTAACCCTTTGTGTACAGGAATCACCACTACACAATTTTTACATGCGTACAACTTTTAGCTTGGATACGCCCTGGTAAATTTTATAGACGAATATAGAGGTCTATTTGTTTATAAAAACATTGGCAAATACATTCGAAATACAATATGAGGGTTGTCTTGTTTATCAACATATTGGCAAGTGTTCATGCTGTCTTATGCATTGCTATGGAATTCCTCGAACGTGTCTTTGTTTTTTGTAAATGACGTAAGGGCAATATGAATACAGAAGACCAAACGAGCAATCGATGTTTTCTGTAATGGATTAATTGAGAAGACGTCTCGATAGTAAAATATGCGAATACAACATAGAAAAATACCCATTAACTTTTACAAATAATACTACGTTAATAACGAAACAAGACACCAAAAAGTAATAATACTCGCGTTTCCTTATCGTGATCTCATGCTCTCATTGCACAGTTCTCTTAAGTTGTCACCGTACTCTGGTATTCTCGCCGTAATCTCATTACCATTGCTAAGCTATCGTCAAATCTTCACGGTACAGTCATATTCTCGCCGTAATCTCACAACCGTTTCAGTGATCTCGTTTTGTAGTCGCCTTTTCCCGTGTTCTAATTGTGGAGTTTTAGACTTGTCGTCACCGCACTCTCATTTTCTCGCCAAAATCTTGTTATTATTGTTGAGTTTACGCTATATCGTCGCCATACCCATGCATTCTCGTCGTATTCTCATTACCGATATAGTTTCTCGTCATGTCGCTACCGTACTCTATTATTGTCGTCGATATCTTATGAACATAACATTGTTATCGAAATGACGCCATCGTACTCTCATATTCTCGCCGCAATCTCATGATCATTGCAGTGATCTCGTTTTGTTGTCGGCGTACTCTTGTAATCTTGCCGGAATCTCATGAATATCGCAGAGTTTTTGATTTGTTGTAACTGTACTCTCATATTCTTGTCTTTTCCCCGCGTGATCATTGCAGTATTCTCGATATTCCGTCGAGCTACTCTTGCTTTTTCATCATAATTCCGTGAGCATCACGATACTCTCATATACTCGCCGAAATCTCATGTTCTCATATTGGATTTATCGTATTGTCGGTACCATACTCTTGTTTATTCCCCGCCATCTCATGGCTGTGTTCTCGTCATGTTATTATCATTTTCTCGAAGAGCGCTGGTCGTTATATCACGTCCTCGTTGTCGCGTTCTCGTATTCTCTTCATCGGTATCTATAGGTAGATTTTGCGCGGTGTGCCATGAAAACAACTTTTTACTGTTAGATTCTCGTGCCATTTGTTCGAAATGGATAAAACAGGTTTAAATAGCGCATTAAGAAAGTTTACAATTTACCTGGTAAACCAACGTTATTGCTTGTCTCAAAACGTAAGGTTCACTCAAACATGTTTCTTTCATATTTGCAGTGAAGGGATAAGGTTAAATTCCTATCATTCGCCTTTTAATTATACCTGATTTACCTATGGTTATGGACTCAGCGCCTACGTCAGAGCTCAGTTTACAAAATACACCTACAGTGATCACACTATCTTCTATTCCTAGTTAGACCACGCTTGGGGCGAATTTGCCAATCAGAGAACAGTATTTCAAAAATATAAATCACAGATACAACTCCGAGCCTTGTATTTACAGATATACGATGATAGTATGTCGTGCACGAGAATCTCGACATGTTTTGTGTGCCGCGCTCTTGCAACAATATGTCGTGTATTTTATATGAGCGCCTGTTTCCAAAAGACTTTTTACAGTAGCAAAAAATACAAAAGGTCTG
Organism: Fragum whitleyi; assembly: GCA_948146395.1. Taxonomy (NCBI): domain Eukaryota; kingdom Metazoa; phylum Mollusca; class Bivalvia; order Cardiida; family Cardiidae; genus Fragum; species Fragum whitleyi. The sequence continues at coordinate 86,024,532 of OX411543.1, read as the reverse complement.
CAATGAGTAACGGAAATAGATTCATAAGTTACTTCAGCATTATTACACATATTTACAGTAATATCAAAGCGAGTTTTACTCTTTTTTTATTGTACAGAGGTTTGGGTAAAAAATACAGTCGATGATAGAAAAGCGTGGTCTATGTCAGATAGAAAATCTCATGCCGCAGTATATGGGAAATAGACACTCGCTGACGCTCGTGTCTATTTCCCATATACCACGGAACTCGTTTTCTATCCTATACGTCGTTATCGTAAAGTCGTTTAATATTCCTCGTGATAATTTCACATTCTCAAAGCAGTGGAATCGTTATGTCGTTATCATAGGTGGCGGTATTAAAACATTTCTGTTACAAAAAAATATGCATATGCTAAATACAATATAGACAAGGTTTCTTTCATTGAAAATACTCGAATACATCACTGAGATGACAATTCGATTCCTTAAATGTCAGGGACAAATGATAAAATTAAAGTAACAGACATGTAGGAATTGTTTAATCATACTAGGACACGTTATCTTAACTAATTTCTTGGTACATCAAGTCATTTTTTTATCAAAGGGAGTTTTCATATGATTCTAACCTTATCAATCCGAAACACTGTTGTCAGTTTTCACTTTTATCCCCCATATTGTTTTGATGAAAAACTGGGCCATTTAAAATGGTTTGAGCTGATTTGGCTGCTTGATTGGCATGTTAACAATATGATGTAATGGGGGGAGGGGGTATTTCTTATATCCAATGAAATAGTATGACACTGAAAATATCATTTGGAATGCTTCTAAACAAAGACAAACTGTCACCTCAACGATGTACTTGCAAATTGATGATATATTTTCCCTATTTATTCCGTAAGTATATGGTCAATTCCAACAACATTTTGCATACATAGAAATTAACATGGGCTTCATAGATAAATTTTGATTTTTTTGTATATGTGCAAATAATTCTTGGTAATATTGATTTGAAAGTTGACCCGGATTTTTTAAAAGACACCTTGTCATTATTTAATAATTGTTTTTTTTTTCCTATAATTTCTTTGATACTGCCACCTGTGGTCGTTATCATACCGAAGTATGATATGCTCCTCGTCATAATCTCATGATCTTTGCTTCCGTATTTACATTGTTATCACTATGAAATGCGATGGTCTTTACGACATCAAGTCTCTATATATCACGTCATGTTGACGTGGTATATAGACACTAGTTAACGTTAATTTGCGTCCTGGTGTGTTTTTGCGCTTTGTTGAAGACTACATTTTATCATCAATCGGGTGGTATATACACGCTTCCGTATTTACATTGTTATCCCCATGAAATGCGATGATCTAGACGGTTCACCATAGATATTTGCACTTGTAGAAAGAATTAAGTGTTTATGGTTCTTTTGAAAAACCCACTTCACTTATATCAAGCACACCCTGTAGTAACAACACAATTGTTACTTTCAAACATGGACACAAACCAATGGATTTTCGTGATTACGGTTTTGGGTTTTTTGTTGTTTTCCAGAGGCGTATTTTCCAGAACAGCCGGTTATAGGAGAAGAGGTACATGTATGTTGGATTTCTTCGTTTAGTCATATCATTGCATAAAATGTACGTTTTTTGGGGCGTTCAAAGGAGAAAATGCGTATTAATAATCAATTTCACGTACCGTTAACGCCCGTCTCTTTTACTAAAATATTCTCGTTCTAGGCCTTTACACTTTATCAGGTACATGTCTAACATCAATTTAGAGCATTAATAAAGACGTTGATTTTATTCCCGAGTTAAATTTTGTGACGTCATAAATTCATCAAGCAATATCGGTGTAAAACAAAAAGTGACGGTGAAATCCATCACGCAATTTTTCAGGCACATTCGTGTGCTTGGAGCTTACTCCAAGTCATTCCTATATATTATTTAGAAATCTCTGTTCTAATAAATACTATAGTCTTTCTTTTCATGCAAAAAACAGCGTTAATTCACGTCTTTCCGAGCGTTACCATTTGCAGGGGCACCTGCAAATGTTTACGCCCTCAAAAACGTGATCTAACCCTATTTTCTACAATTGTTTGCTGCGTAGGAATGGGACCAAAACCTCGAAACTTCAGCTTAGATGAGTAAGAGTTGAGTTTTTATTATGTTCGGCAAAAGGCGACTTTTGGTTTGAAAGAATAGATGATGAAGTGTTCATTTTAATAAACGTACGTTTTCGGGCCGTTAAAGGCCGTTAAAAAAGCCTTAGCGAGAGAAAGCGTGGATTAATCAGTAAATGTGCCGTTAACGCCCGACTTTATTTTTAACTTAAATATCCTCGATTTGGACTTATACACTTAGCTTTCTTTTTATGCAATAAAAGCGTCAATTCTTTTTTTGGCGTTAACATTTGCAGCGCCCCTGAAAATGCTTTAACGCTCTCGCTCGCAAAAGTAAGTAGATAGGACCCTCAAAAAGATGTGATGTGAGTCCAATGGACCCTCTGGGGATCAACTTCATAAAGAAATTGAAGACTGCTTTAAACAGTCTTCAATTCTTTTCTGAAGCTGTGCCCCAAATATCAATATACGCCAACCAATTTCTTTACCTTCAACACGGGAATAACTCTAAATCTACAAAATATAGGATTATAGCCTAAAAAAAGTCTATACCTAAAGCAGGTACTCCCAAAATTTAAGAAAGGACCCCTAAGATCCCAAAATGATTCAGTCCTTTGGACCATATTTTGCTGATGCCAGATTAAAACCCTGCTTTATCTTATTTTATTGTAGCGCGGACAGATTGTTACCTACCAACTGGTACCCAGTATGACAGGTCCATGTACTTGAAAGTGTACAGCCGTGACAGGGCACCACTGTCTCCCGGTGACAGAATCAGCAAGGGGGAACGTGTTATGTCCGTATGTAAGAAGGATATACAGGACGATGCTATACTACACAGCTCTTTTAGTCGATGTATCTACGGGAAATGGAGACCACCGCTCCCCGACTGTATAGGTAGGTTATAATTTACAGATCGCTGCAGTCAATCACAAAGCCAATTGGCCATTTAAACCGTGCATTTAGACAAGAAGTGTACCGTTTATTTCAGTTTCTACCGTATTTAAGAATGCTTTTTCTTGGGAGGTGAAGGGGCATCGAAAAATTAAGAAGAATGAATTATCCATTAGATTACTATAAATTTGACACGAAAAGTTCAATGATAATGAATCAATGGTAACTTACCATATAAAACCGGTTAAAAGCATGAAGTCACGAGGCGTTATTTCGACCAAAGACGAAATGCATTTAGTCTTTGTCCCACTTTATCGTCCAATCAGAATGCTTGATTTTCAAATTTTTTGGTGGTTTATTTTCAATAAACTATAGACCTACAATTTCAAGTGAGTGATTAAAGATCATTTTTACATTGAAAATGATAGGAGATAACGGTTTCTCGGACCTCACTCTTTCTTGCGGAACTATACCCAGCTAAGGTTTATTTTGATCATTATTTCAGTTAAACGTCAAGGTTTATTTGTTATACCACGCATGCGTACATACTAAAATCTACCCCCTCATGAATATGCAACGAGCACGAGGAAAGTACAGGGGTAAATTCAAATGGCAGCCCGGGAGTCGCGTGAGATGATGTAATAATCTAAAATTGACTGTAATATGCATGCGTAGAAAGGGTATTCATGTGAACGAAGTTACCCACTGGTGGTTGTAAACAAACTTCACATTTACCGCTACAATAATTAATTAACCATGAAATATCATTATCCCATTAAGAAATGTGATAAACTCCTACAAAATACAATATAAAATAGGAAAAAAGCATTTGTCGTTTAAAGTAGAAGAGAACATTTGTTTTATGCAATTGAAAAGTTGTGCACTATTTTCGACGCCATTTTGGAACCCAAGTAACACCGGCCTGACCCAGGATCAGAAGCGTCGCGGTTGAAAGGTTAAAATGACATCACTAGTGTCGAAACCGAGGTCGTTCTGATGGAAACCCGGTAAACTCGGGTCGAAACCGAGTCCGATATGGACTTGCCCCAGGAGAAAATCATAATACACGTGTACATCTTGCATTCTGCATATTCTACATTGATTTGTACCTGGTAGGGAGTTACATGGTCAGTCGATTTTGTTTTCTTTACATGTGGTTTAACCCCGATTACAAACTTGTTGCAGTTATATGACAATGGCTGATGCACCTAATCATGGTTTCTTGTCGTTTCTCACACCAGTACAACCACGACAACTATCAGTGCCACAAGCTGTTCATCCTACTTAGGCGTACTTCTTAACATACATCCATAAACTGGAGACAAGTGACTCGTGTGATTTTGAATTTTGTCGAATATAGAATGAAAGTTCGTCGACCCGGGTTTCGAACTTACAACCCCTTGATTGATAGCCCTGTCGTACCTAGTCGTACCCGGTAACATAGCTTGTCGAATTTCTTATCGTACAATGAATAGTCTACGTACCTGGTCGTTCATTTGGGAGAGCTATCGCTTACTAAACATTTAAAAGAACTACTTTGCTCTTGTTTGTAGCGAGAAACTATTATTAGTTTCATAAATAAAATGTCTATGTTTTTGTCTTTACAGTTTAGCATACTAGTAGGCCCTTCTCTAGCAATGACTATATTGAGTTTGTGTTTTGAAAGGTTAAGTTTATTTGTCCTTTTAAATGAACATTTTTGTTAATTTATAATTTATTAACACAATTTATCAATATACAATCTTTTTATAACATTTGGTACGGTAAGTCGTTTATTCTTGCGAAAGTACGTACAATGCAGAGAGGATACAAATCAGAATTACGTACATCTTTAGTCCAGAGGTTATTTCCAAGTCAATAAAAACGAACAATACTGCTTTTTATATCATCGTAAGTGGCTCTTCTAATAGCCTTGGTATTTACGTGCATATTTCAACAACACCTAATTTGAAAAGAGGAGGCGTTTAATTGAAATAAATATAACTGGATTGTTCCGTGTAAATCGTGCAATATGCTGTCAATAACGAAAAGCGCGGGAAAAAGTCTAAGTCAGTTAAACGCTAATAATTGAAAATTAAACGATTTAAACAGCCTCAGTCGGTCGCTACGCTCCCTCCTTTCGGCTGTTTAAATCGTTTAATTTTCAATTATTAGCGTTTAACTATTACATAAATCTTGTATTGGATTTTTTTTTGTCTTTTAGCACGTGATTTATGGTGATGTCTATGATATATAGTCAATAGTTATTATAACAACAATAATATCAATTAGAATTACCATAGGGGTGAGAGTCTTTTTCAAATGTGTTTATTGAAGTGCACATAGCAATTTCCCTTACACAAAGCAACTGTGCTAAGTCAAATGTGCAAAGAAAAACGCAGTTCATACTTTGATCATTCAATAAACGCAACAAAGACGCGATTTTTTACATTTAAACAAATCATAAAATAAATCTAACTTATCAAATGTATGGATACTCTATATTTTTTAAGAGAAAAAATATATTTTTTATAGAGAAAAAATATTTGATAAATCACGAAACCTTATTGTAGCACTTCAGCGCTGTGGTAACGCTCCCGAGGTTCCGAACACCCAGGCCTCTGAAATATGGCAGCCATCTAAAACCTATCCTCACGACTATGTCGTCACGTACACATGTAACGCTGATTTGTTTCTTGTGGGCGATAACAAGATACAGTGTAAAAACGGGACGTGGACAGACATGGAATTCAGTTGTTCTGGTAAGCTGAAAGTTTGTTTAATTACTAATTGTGTGTATGATTGTAGGATTTAGGTACCTCCGTGGTCTAGGCATATATTGTATGAACGATTCGAGAGATAGAAGCGGAAACAAGGAGATCTCTAGCTCTTCTATGAAGCCGCCGTTACTGGTAGCGCGTCGGACTATCATACAAAGGTCCTGGGTTTGATTACCGACGGCGGCATTCTTTCCAAGAAACTAAGACTTAGACTAATCGTCTTTCACCAATGGGTTTAAAATCGTAGTTTTATGTGGGATAGTAGCTGGAGGCTAGGGAAGGGTGTAATAGATGTACTGGTGTAAGAAATATCATGATTAAATTGCTAGGTGCTCCAGCCGCCGTGATATAACTTGAAGATTGTTGAAAGCGGTGTAAAACCCCATTCAAACAAACAAGCTCTTCTTCATTTATTGATATATTTCAATTGCTTTAGGTGTATTTTCAAAACTGAGCTCTGACGTAGGCGTTGAGTCCATGTTCATAGGTATATCGGGTAAATTTAAAAAGCAAACGATTGAAATTGAATCTGGTTCTTCCACTTCAATTATGAAAGTATAGTTATGAGTAAAGCTTGCGATTTAAGACAAGCAATAACTTTCGTTAAAAAAGTAAAATAGTAGCTTTTAAAGTGAACCCATTCTTGCTATTTCGACAAAATAGCACGGGAATCTAAAGGTTAAGGTAGATTTACGGCTCATCGCACAAAATCTACCTATAATTTCCTTTGAGGTATTACAGTTATTCACCTCGTGAAATTGACACTCATCTCGACCAAAACCAAAATCACCCGCACAACGCTCCAATAATTCATTCCAACCACTCACTACAACTGTCAAAAACGCCCCGACATTGTTCAAATCGCTTCGAAATTGTTCATATGATCATTATTTCATTCTTAATGGACCAAATAAGTTTTGGATTTCATTAACCAATAAAACGAATTTATCGATTATTTTCATTATTTTCATTAGGAAACCTCGGTTAACACTGATATAGTTCATGACTTCTGAAAAGTTGCGGGTCCACTACGTTGACAAAATAAATGACGATGTCTGATTGTACCTTAAAAAAATTGCGACTTCCGCATGTTGACAAAGAAGTAAAATCCTGTTTTAATCGATCTCAATTTGATTCTTTAATTTCACATGATACCGTTGAATTAAACCATTGCCAAACGCTTCCAAACGCTGTGCACATTGCATTATGTTAATGGCATTTTTGATGAACGTTTTCGTTCACCAGGGTAACTACGTATAGAACAACCAGGAGGTTCTTAATAGCTTCGAAGTGGTGCCCATTTAGGCTTAATTTAGTATGTCTCAAGACTTCTCTCCGCATGATCACTGTTTATTTTGTGAAAGGCGTGGTTCTAGAATTATTTATCATGTGAAGACAATAAAAATCCACATTTAAAATACAAAAAGAAGTTGCAAATTTTTAATCGGGCGAATTGAAGATTCGCGTAAGCATATCGAGGGCTAAGAGCTTAAAAAAGTATGTGTCTATACACATTATAGAGACATGCTCTGTTTTTGCTCTAAGCAATCGTTATACCAAGTGCCCGTAGTAAGTGCCAGAAACATGTTATTTAGGTCATGACCACCTGAACTGGCCTTGATGCCGCCGTCATAGCGCAGTTGGTAGCGCGTCGGACTGTCAATCTAGAGTTCATGGGTTCGATCCCCGACGGCGGCACTTATTCTTTCCGACTATTTGTCTCTCATCAATGGGTTGATAATCGTAGACATATGAAAGATAGCGGCTGGAGGCTAGGAAAGAATGTGGTGGTTGTACTGGTGATAGAAATACCAGGACTCCATTGTTAGGTGCTCCAGCCGCCGCGATATAACTGAAATAATGTTGAAAGCGGTGTTAAACTCCATTCAATCAAAAACTGGCCTTGATCTTACTTACCTATACGCGTAGTTAGCAATGTAAACGGTAACCAGTATAAATGGTAACCAGTATAACTCGAATACGGTATTGTGACTTGTGGTTACAATGCATTTGTATGGTAAAAACGAGTCAAAATAGCGATTTTACTTTTGTAGTGACAGACTTGAATGCGTTTCGAGTTTTACCGAATATGTTTCTATCGTAGTGTCATGTCTATAAACAGTATGCAATTGCACCGTGGTTAAATGAGCGTTTATGATCGGAAGTTCCGAGTGACTGCTTAAAATACAAATCTTAAATTGAAATCTCGTTAGGTAAATAATGTTTGAAATGCAACTATCTAATAATAATACCCACTTTCGTATTTAGTTTAAATCTATTTACGAAAGTGATTCCTGGGTAACTATGTATCAGTCTGCAAAATATTAGTATGATTACATTACATGCGAATTATGCATTTTATGAGTTAAGGTCAATTTTATATTGTTTATTTGGTGAGATCGTTGTCTTGGAGGCTAAAGCTTGCATGGATTCCATTCAAATCTCACAAGAATTATCTCAGAGGACCCCTTAACAGAAGGAATATATGTCATTATAATGAAAATCTCCAAATTTATGAACAGAGTTTGTTTCCATTTATGAAAAATATTCTATCGACATTTTACAGAAATGATACTTGGATTGCTTTTTATTTGCGTGGCAAGAATAATTTAAATGGTTGTAATATCCTGGTATAATCGATTGGCCAGATTTCAATATAATGCCTATAATAAGTTGATTTCTAGATTCTCTGTCGCCTTACCATGCGAACAGGGACGTTCGCCATCAGCCCTTTCAGTGCTTTGATTTCCTTCTGACAATGGTGATAATATTACTACTCTTTAGAACCTGGGGATCCGGAAAAATGCCGACAGAAGTTCGTAACTAACGGTTTCGTGTGGGAGAGAACAACTACTACGTACGAGGTCACGTGTGACAAGGGTTTTGAACTTGAGGGTGAACAAAACATCTTCACTTGTAACAATGGTGAATGGATAGGTGTAGAACCCCAGTGTAATCCTAGTAAGTTCAGCCTTACAGTTAAGAACATAGTGAAATTGACAAGATGAATCATTTTGCAATGAAATTGAATGAGTGTGTGGAGCGCGTTTATAGTGAAATTCAAGTGAGGTAATAAAATATCGCTAATTTTGCTCAAGATGAACAAAATTAGCGATATATAATACCTCCCTTTAATAAATATGCATACAGATTGTGCGAATAGCTTTCTGTATCTTCACAAAACTCGACATACGCTTACCAAATTTAAAAATTGTAAGTGAATTCGTGGATATTATCTACAGATTTTCATTTTGAATGTAGTAAGTGCTAATAATATCTAGTAAATTTAGAGCGTGTTTGGATGGTTGGAGTGAGTATTTGGAATGAGCGCTGAGCGAATGAGTTTTAATGGTTATGATCAGAATGATTGTCGATTTCATAATGTAATTAAATGGATTTCATGATGTAATTAACTGTATCAACAACTTTTCCGCAATTGAGCAAAGATGAAAATGATTCGTCTAGGACAGATATCGAACCGCCACGCGAAAAAGGAACAAATTGATTCAAGGTAAAATGATTTAACCACCGAACGCTTCCCCTAACTCAGTTGCTAGGCGTCGAATTCAAAATCCCAGCATCTATGCATGTAGGTTAAAGAATTTTTCTTTTTTGCCTGGTGTGAATTTTAAATATTTACGTGAAGATACGAAAATGGAAAGTACGCAGACTTTTTAAAGGGAGGTAATACGCATCTTAAATGTTTCCACTGCTTTCCATTTTCACAGCTGGGTTAAATGGCCTCTGTCTGTCAATGATTCTACAGAGCCTTTGTATTGAGACATAATAAGATAACGGCTCTTTTTTGAAAAGGACCACACAGTGGAAAATTTGAATGGATCCTTTAATTTCAGAAGCAGAAATCAAATGTTGTTGAAATGATAACTGGCTTTTCTGTGTTTATATATATTTTTTTTACTCGAGGATAACACGATAAAGGGTCGAATGACTCTTATTTCCATCATGGTCCTAACTCATTCCATATTTTATCCTGCACATTGAAGAGAGAGGCAATGGTTTCTAACCACTGCTACCCACTTTTACAGCTTGGTGGACTGGGTCTGTAAAGTGTCCTGCCCAAATACACTTCCCGCCTCCGGTGGGGCTCGAACCCACAACCACCAGGTTACGAGTAGAGCGCGCTAACCACTCGACCAACGAGCCAGACAGCGGCTACATGAATAGACATATCAAAGACAGACGGTGATTTGTGAGATTTTTCTTAAAACATAAAAATAGTTTTGAGGTTGTCTCTTCCTTTGTCTTCTGTAAAGAACAGCCATAAAATATCGCTGCCTGACTAACACATGTGTAAGATGTCTTTCGAAAAGAGGGGTCATGCAAGATTTCACTGTATATCTGTCGTTTGGCTTTAAAAAAGATTTAAAAAAAAACCCTGGCTTTAAATTGGTTTAGATTTCAAAGATTATGAAGCTTGCTAAGGTTCTTTTAAGATCCTTTCCTTTTGTAGACTCGGTTTAGACCAGCTTGTCTCCGACATAATCTCAAAACAGATGCTTAGTCGGACTTTATCTAATATTGCCACTAATTCATATTTGGATATTTAATTCTCTCGAAATATTCGCTTAGCCGGTTCGGAAACGTTCTGTCTTCGCGAACTGTTGAAGCGTTTTCATGAGAGTTGGTCAGGTCAATCGTTACAGGGTTTCTATGAATTTAGTAACCCGATGTCAGATTTTCAATACACGTCAAAGATAAGGCCTGGTCCCACTGTCAAACGGACATAAAACGTATGCTATACGGACACGGCGGAAAAGTGACATTTCCATCCGTTCTCATATGCTTGATGAAAATTGATAATGGTGGCCAAAAATTTTGCGAAAACAGAACAGAAATATTGTATGTGTAGTATGTAGCCGGGATGTTGAGTGGATGTTCATCGTAAGCATTGCAGATAAGAACGGATGGTGGTTTAAAAGGGTTTACTGGGAATAATTGTGACAAATTTGAATAGCGAAAAGAGCGAATGCATAAAGTATCAAGGCACGGCCCCACTGTACTTGCGGATGCATTTGGGAAGTAAAACGCATTAGCATCTTTTCATCCGTTGAAAAGACGTTTTGCTTCTATTTCTTACCCTCTACATTCGCTTTGCATCTGCTCTGTCCGTCAAGCGTCCGTCCAATGTGATTTCATCCGCACAGGAAGTTTTAAACCGCACCATACTTGTAGAGCGGATAAGCTTGCCGTTATGCGCGATGTAAATGCGAAACAATACGAGGAACAAACGACATCCTCGGAACTCTAATGCGCTTTAGATGAAAACGTTCAGGGAGCGGAATTATCAGCTATACATTAACTTCATAAAAGGGAAATACTAAAAGGGACTTAATCGTTATAGTTAGTTTTCATTATTTTACAGGAGTGTGCCCGTCTTTATCCCACGTAAGCTATGACATCATTTCCAGTCCATTACAACATGTCGAGATGCCAGTCTATGGTTCGACTGTACGTGTCTGGTGTCCGGCCGGACAGGCACCATACAGGGATGTTAATACTGCGTCATGTATGGATGGGACATGGGAACCATTTCGACCGTTTTGCAGAAGTAAAATCTTGAATATATAATGAAATGAAGTACCAATGCTCGGTACACCAATGACTTTTGATAAGAATAATAGTCATGGAATAGTCGTTAGATTGGGTTAGGTGTAACCCAGACAATTTTTTAGACATATTAGAAGATATATACTTAGTACATTTAAAAACGCAGAGAATGTAATCATGACGAATTGACATTTCTTGTGCACTGAGTATCTCGACGATAACCACATTGTATTACAAACAAGTTTTTCGTAGTCTGTGATAAAAAATAGCCTTATTCTTACATTTGCTTTCGGGCTTATCAGGTTGATACAGATTTTACCTTTTCTTAGTTTTCATTTTTTTACTTTAAAAAATAATGTCAAAATTAATACAAGTACTCAATCTCGAATGCGTTGTTCTTAATTGGATAAAATCAGGTTTTTGTTACCAATGATCGCAACTTCAAATGACATTCTTGGTACACGGTGACAAAAGCTCCATAAAGTATTAAACAAATTGATATTAAAGCTCCAATTTGATGAACCATGGTTTTAAAATTGCATTAACAATGCATAAACGATGTTAAACTAACTTATTCAAAATTTAAAATGAATAAGAGATGGAATCTTTGTGATGGGACAATTTTCACTATTCTTGCCTCTTTATTTTTAGCGTTTTCCAATCAATTAAATGTCTTATTATGAATAAAATCTAGCATAAATAATGAACAGTTTCTATTGCTAAGAGCAAACCGGAAAATGAGTGGCAATTAAGAAAAACAGTATCGGATTAACAACATTTGTGAACGATAGTAATGCATTTAGCCCGCCTAGTACACCTTACAATAAATCTTTTTTTTCTTTTAATTAAGTTGTTTTTTCTATGCATCTGTGTCCAGTCGAGTTAGGAAATGCGCATATTGCCTTACAAGTGCCAATAACCTTGGAAGACCTTAGCGGATTTTGCCAATCGCCTACATGGATTTTTCATTTTTACCCCTGAGTGGTTTAAGGATGACGAAAACCGATTTACTTTGATCATTGTTTGGTGTTTTATGCTTAAAACTGTTGTTAAAGGACTGGCGACTCCAAAATGTCATTCCTTTGACAGTTATGTAGTTTATAGACGAAGGTATCGGAAGAAAGTTCACCTCTGCGTTTTTAAATGTATCAAGTATAGACGATCCATTTTAACTTTTCAGATTGAACACACAAAATGTTTTATAACACGAAAATGATAAACCAATAAGCATAATTTAATCCCAATTTAGCTTAGTAATCATTAGCAATCAATTTTGTAAGGCAAAAACTAATAAAAACAAATAGGAAAGATATGATTTCGAGACAAATACTATCATGATATTTTTCCCGAACCTCTGTGGGCTAATCCAAGGTTTACGAATATCCACCCATAGACCTGTGGAAGATACTGGTACAGTTAACAACATCGTGAAATTTAAATTCATCTCAATTAAAACTATTCTATTCGCTCTCCAGGAGTTCATTCTAAACACTCACTCAAACCATTTAAAACGTTCCAAAATCACTAAATACATAAGATCACCAAAAACATTCAAAATAAATAAAGCTCGAAAAAATTGCAATTTTAATGAATAAATTGAAATTGTAAGTGTCCGATTGACCCTTGAAGAAATATGAACCTATTTTAAGAACGTATATCGACATGTTTTAAAGGGGGGGTGTAATAAATAACGCTAACTTGGATTACCTTCCGTAATTTTCAATCAAACCTTATTCATTGCACCCATTCAAATTCATTCCAAAGTCAATCCGAAATTACTCACCTTGTCAATTTAACGATGCTGTTAACTTAAGAAATGATATTCGACTCTACAGTGAAACGAACCTATACCTTATGATTAAAGGTCTATTACTATGGCAGTCAATTGTCCAAGATAGGATATATACACCATTTTCAGGGTCAACATTTTTTTTTTTTTCGAAATTATGATTGCTGTTTTTATAAGAGATATCCAACATTGTTTTTGCCAGGGTACTGCACGATACAACAACAATACCAGTTTTATTCCCGGTTCACATATCTAAGGACGTCAATGACGGTGAAAGATAAAGTGGGCCACGGACAGAAAGTCCTACAGCGATGTCTCGGGGAGTCAAAAACAACAAAACACCGATGTTTACATGGGCGATGGAGGCCGACATTTAAACGTTGCCAACCAGGTAAAAATGGCTGGAAAAGAAGAAGTTCTTTTCAACATTGAACGAGTTTCAAGAAACATATATACATTAAAAACGAAAAATCTTACATGCGTGATAAATATTGACCTCGGCGTGTCATTATGAATTATTTTAGTCAGTTAGAGTAGGAATTTTTCATGCTTTGAAAATTTTCTGGAACTATATACATTTGTCATTATGTCTAAATATTTTAATTATACCTTTCAGAGGCTCTGGAAACTCCGTTATTTTTTTTTTTAAAAAAAGATTTTAAGGGTTCAAATATTTGTATGATGAATTTACGCATAGCCACTATTTGGCATGACACAGATATTGACTCTTTGAAAATAAATTGAATGAATAACAGTGTGGCATGTCCCTTCTTAATAATATAAGCAGAATATGAACATTGTTTTAAGCCTATAATGGTGCAAATGCCAAATGAAGTGTTCTTATATGCAAACAAATAGGAGACCTAAATGACATGAGTCCTGTGTTTAAGCCATATGCCAAGGCAATTGCAGTTTATGAATACTTCAATAAACGAAATCAAATAAACACTTTTTGTAGTTTATGCTTCAACAAATGCAATAAGATAGACACTCAGCCCTTATAATTGAAATCCTTTAGGTATAAGAACAAGAATTATATGAGTTCCGATCATCTACCAACCTTTATTATTGACTTAATACAGTCTCACAAGAAATCATTTATATCCTATGCCTAGTTTTAGAAAATCAATATTTTCCTATTTCTCTCTTATGGTCCCTTTGTTACTGATGTGAAAGTCTTCAGCACCCGGGTTCGTCGCCCAAATAGAATTCAACGAAGAAATCTGAGAGAGCATGTCCTAGGAATAATTTCAGTCAAGTTTCTTTGAATTCTGATGAGCAGTTTCAGAGAAAAGGATCAGTCTTTATTTCATCCTAAAGATCCATTTTTTGGTTACTCGAACGCCAATTGAACCAATGTATATTGCCCAATCAGAATTTAACAAGGTAATTTGAAAGAGCACGTAACAAAACATTCCCTTTGAAGTTCGGTTGAAATCTGACGAGTGACAATTAGTTTTCATATTTTACCACGCATTCCCTTTTTGTGGTGACATGACAGCCCGTAGCGCCTATGTTGTCAATCCAATCAGAATTCAACGAAGGATTCGAAAGACCATGTCGAGAATAATTCCTGTCTCGTTTCCTTTTAATTCTTACCATCAGTTTCAGAGATGAATATTTTTTAGAAGTGTTTGACCATATGAGACCATTTTTGGCGAGCGACAGCCCGTAACAACCATGTCATCAACCAAATCAGATTTCACAAAGCAATCTTAAAAAAAATGTCCCAAAGATCTATCATATGATGTTTGGTGTAATTATAAACAGTAGAATGAGAGAAGATTTTTAGGACAGTGAATCCCTCTCAGGGGATTTCCTTGCCTCTAGCGACCATAAAAATATTCCAAGAACTACTAAGTGCCAAAGCTATGTGATTTCGATGTTCTGTCTTTATAACTGAATCGCGGCTTTCAGTTGTTTCACAATGTAGTGTAATTATTCACACCGAAAGAAAAATATGCATAGTTTTAGATTATGTACGAGGTTTTATCCAAAAGATCGTAAAATGAGATTTTAAATCATCAGATAAGTTAACTATCAAAATAAAAATTGTACAGTCATTAAAAACATCATCTGTGTAATAATCATGGATAATTTTAAATGTATACATTTAATAGCGACTGAAAAATGCACGAATTAAGGCAAAGACCCACTACTAACGCGGGGGAAGCAAGAACGTCAAATACGACGTCAATTATATTTCTCTTATACATTGCCTCCGCTTACTCTAATGCCTTTCTGTGTCTGATACACCAACTTACAGAAATTATCCACATACCTTTCAAATCAAATTTGTTTACAATTTTATCATGCATGGTGTTTCTAATAAAGCGGAGAGCCAAAATCTGGACGTTTATTTTTTGGGAAATAGTGAGAATCAATCGGGATATATTCGTTCGTTGAAACTCTTATAGACTATTCTAAATACTTCTTTGCAGCTTTGACCTCTTCGAATATCCGAGATAGCTTTAGGAAAACTTCTCTTCTTCACATTTTTATGATTTTTATAAATTATCTGAAATGTTTGAATTGGTGAATAACAAAGATAATGGCGAAATTCGAAAAATAGGGTATGGTAAATGGTATTCATATTTTGGTGTGGACGTCTAGTCAATTTTTCCTCGAATATTCTGTATTACTAAATATTCTGTGTCCATAAGAAATTTCCTAATAACCTTTAAAATATGACAAAATAATTCCTATTTGCTTCCTATTTAATTTAGCCAAGGAAATCTATCTAAAGTTACAGAAAACTTACAAAAAACTTGATTTATTTGACAGATTTTCATTATTTTTTCTCGCTCCCCCGCCTTAGCATACATATCTTTCTATGGTAACTTATTCTAAGGTCGGTAAAAGTACTTTTGCAAAAATAATAATATCAATGTTCTCCGTTGTTACAAAACTGCCCATTGACCAAATTATATACTGAACAAGCTATAAATTCGAAAGTTATAAGCCCATTATACGAATTTCTGGATTATCCCTCGCATGTGTAGAGAAAAAGCAAGTTGTCTAATAAATACGGATACATTTCGGGTTGCACAACCATAAAGAGAGAAAGCTGTATATTGACAGGCTTTTGTCTGCATATCAGAATCATACGAGTCAGATGTTCACAATAGGATGTAAATTGTAGTCATAAGCGACTTAAAAATCAAATAATGACGAAATGAATCCGAACGAAATACCCATTTAAGGCTTTGTCTATGTTTATGACAGAAACAAGAAACTTCGGGAGATCGTATTTGTCAGCATGCTTGAATAGACCACTTCTTTACAGATTTTGACAGTTCCTAGCCTTCGGTACTATCAGTACTTTGATTTTCTATTTTCACCATAGTGCCACTTTTAGCTCCGTTGGCATAAGTTCACCGAGATAGTGTTATGGTGGTGTGTCCGTCGTGCGTCCGTATGTGCGTATTATTTTCTTTAAACATATTATTCTCCTAAACCGATGGACGGATTTTAACCAAACTTGGTAGAAATGTTCCTTTGGAGACCCTCTTCTTAATTTGCTAATAGCCGCCGGCATAGCGCAGCTGGTAGCGCGTCGGACTGTCAATCTAGAGGTCCCGGGTTCGATCCCCGACGGCGGCACTCATTCTTTCCGACTATTTGTCTCTCACCAATGGGTCGATAATCATATAGACCTATGTGAGATAGCAGCTGGAGGCTAGGAAAGGATGAGATGGATGTACTGATGTACTGAGAAATACTAGGAATCCATTATAAGTGTTCTAGCCGCCGCGATATATCTGAAAAAATCTTGAAAGCGGCGTAAAATTACATTAAACCAATCAATCAAATTGTTAAGAATTGATTGACGCCCAAATATGGGTGCAGCAGGGCGGGTCTGATTTTCCATTAAGATTCTTTAAAAATCTTCTCCTCCCAAACCATTGGACAGATTTCAATAAAATTAGGCATAAATGTACCTTGGGTGACCTTTAACTTTAACCTATATTGTTAAAGAAATCATTGACCCTCAAATGTGGGCGGGGCAGGGCGGGGCTATTTTCACCTTTTTTTACTTGAAAATCTTTTAAAATCTTCTCCCCCAAAACCATTTCGCGGATTTCAATGAAACTTGACATGGATGTTCGTAAGGTGACCCTTTACCTTATTTTTTTAAAGAAATTTTGATTGACCCCTCAAATATGGGAGTGGCAGGGCATGGCTTATTTTCACTTTGAACCCTTTAAAATATTCCCCCTTCCTACTCATTTTGGCCAATTTCAATGAATCTTTTCTTGAATATTCCCTTGGTGCACCTTCACTTAAATTGGTCACGAATTATTGACTGGCCTATAAATGTGGGTGTAGCACAGCGAGGCAAATTTCACTTTGAAATTAAAAGAAATTATCGTCCCAATCAATATGACCAATTTCATTAATTCTTGGGATGAATGTTCCATGAATGACCCTTAACTTGAACTGTTCCTGAAAAAATGTTTAGAATGGTCTACTTATTTCAATCGTCTTTATTTGGTAATATGATGGATGAAGGATGCAGGTTAATGGTGATTGAATATTTTGCAGCAATGTGTTAATCATTACATAATACATCTAAAGAGACTTCAAAGTGTCGTTTTCAGTCAAAGTAAGCTTTGTTTAATGGAAGACTGAATATGTATAAAAGCCTGTGGAGCGATACTGGCTCTCTGGGGCCTCTTGTTTTGGTGACACGACAGTCCGTAGCGCCAATGTTATTAACTCAAACAGAATTTAACAAAAATCTCAGAGAGCATGTCTCAAAGATCATTCCTGTGAAATTTGGTATAAATCTGACAAGTTTTTTCAGAGGTGTTAAAAAGTAAAGTTTCCGTACGAACTCACGGACTTACCACGGTCAACCCTCCACGGCATAAGCTACGATATCTCGCTATCCAAGTTTGCTGTCATTGATTAGTAGAAAATGATCTTCAACGACTCGCTGTTAACGGCGGCTCAGTCTTAGAACCAGAGAAAAACCACGCCAGCGTTCATCCAAACAATAAATTCTGACATAGCTGACGTTTTCTTCTTAAACGAACAGCCATCAGAGATATCCTTGTCTTACACAAGTGTAATATCACACTGCAAATGACGTCATCAGACGTCATCTAACAAACGCTTTTGTGGTATTTCTGTCACCAGAGTTCTTCAAAAATCGATTATCAACGTAAAAATTATGAAAAAAGAGAGAATATTTTACTCGATTTAATTTGAGACAAGCTGATCTTGATCCCGTATCACGAAGGCTCACTTAATAACACTTCTATTCTAGGCTCTTTTAAGATAAGCTTGTCTCAAATAAATCTCTTGACAGATCATATATATACATGTATATATATAATACGTACTTATTTTTTTGTATGAGAAAAAATATCTAACGAGGTTGGGAGAATTGATCATTGTCGAGGCTCTGCCGAGACAATTATCAATTCTCACAACCGAGTTAGATATTTTTTTATACAATACACTAAGTACGTATTATATTTATCTTATAACCTCTATTTGTCTTGTTTTCGTCGATTTTTCTTACTGAATTGCAATTTCTAAAAATAACCGCATTATATCTTTGTTCTAAAAATAACTATGTGATATCTTAAAAAATATCATACGGGATGTTATCATACGGATATTGGTATAGTTATAAGATAAAAAAAAAGAGTAGCCACATTGTTTGTGAGAAAAAGGTTGATTATATTGAATGAATAGTCATAGAATATCTAATATACTAAACAAGTCATCTATTTATATAAAGAGACAAAAAGAGACTAGATAATTCAAAAACCGTTTTCGGTATTTCGTTAATACAATTTTAATTTTCTTATAACGATATGACCAGGATAGTTGCTATAAATCGAAAAGATTCTTAAAATTTATTGAATCATGTGATTAGTATAGTGCCGTAAATTTTAAAGAAATGGCGTAACTTTACATCCAGATTTTTACTCAAATGCGATTGCATCCGTGTAATATCAACTGTATAACGGGGTTTTCACTTTCGCTCCGTAGATCATGTTATAAAAGCTTCTTCGAGACTCACTTGTGCTTATGCATCTATATACCAGTTGAAACAGAGATTCCAGCACCGGGTTTTACTAACGAGCTTTATAACGACTTTGTGGATAACCTTAACCATGGCTGCAAACTCCTCCCTGGAAATAATGTTGAATTCATGTCAGAGGACGAGACTATTTTATATGACAACAATGACACTATCAGGCATGGTCTAACAATCAAACAGGTGTGTGGAGTGGACAAGGACGATATAGACAAACATCATCAAGTGAAATGTAACAATGGAACTTGGAGTCCTAATGTGAAGGCTTGTCCGAATGCAGGTAAACATTGATCACACCCTCTTACAACGGACAAGTACCTCTGTAAGAAAACAAGTTAAGGATCCCCAATGAAAACTGTCACATATCCTGTACTTACAAAAAAAGCTACGCTTTAAAAAGAAATAGATAAAATAAAAATAGAAAATAAAAATGGGTGATTCTGCATAATCTAGGATAATAAAAGGCAACCATGTTCCTTATAGAATGTGGCACTCCACATAATGTTTTTCGTCCATACTTTATCCCGCAAATAACTAGATTTGTTCAGTTTAAAAGCTTATTAGAAGCAATGAGTGTCATAATCCTAAGTAAAGGCATTGATAGCTTTATGATTGCACTCATATTGAAAATACATGTATGCTTAAATAATAATTAAAATTGAATAAATCGGTTATAGTTTTTTTTAATTATCAACACTTTAAAAAATAATAACAAAATCGAGAAAGTAGAAAATAAGATGTGGTACGGTGCTTGACAAAGAGTGCTACAGCTTAATATCTACATCACATAAAGAGGTTACAGATTCTTATGGAATACATTTCGTTTACGAATTTTGACAGAAGCCGTAACATTAACTCAAATGATAGCTAACATTTAAAGCAGGTGGCGATTTTTGCAACATAGGGTATGATTAAACATAAAATGAATTTGTTGAAAATGAAAATTGTAAAAAAAAAGGAATAAGACTACTTTGCAATAAAAAGCGAAAATAACTTGTCTTTCACTGTTCCTAAAGGTGTATATGACTCTATTATGAAAGTAAAAATAAATAAAAGCAAAATTAGGATATAATACAAGATACATGGTCAACAGTAGTCTTTTTATAGCTAATAAATCGTTTTACTCGCGTACACGTACGCTCATTTTTTGAGCAGAGACCGTGACAGTTTTCATTGCGAATCCTTAACATGTTTTCGTACATAGGTATTTGACCATTGTAATAGTTGTCAAGGGGAGATCAGTGAGTTGATTTAACTTAAAATACAATTACCAAAAGTTATAAAAGTTTTTTCCCCATCTCTAACTCTACTTTTTCTTATTAACCTTCTATATACCCTATTTTTTCTGCTTGTATCTCTGGATATATCATTTTTGCCTTTTTATCATTTTCGTTATTTTCATCATTTCTTTTTCATCGCGAGCGTTTTATTCTTCTCATTGTTTTAATCACTTTGAACGTTTTCTTCATTTGCTTTTAACAATATCTATTTTATTCATTTTATCATAACTAAAATGTATCGTTTATAAATTCTTATTATCTGCTACCGTTAACCTGTACTTTTTTTCAGCAATCTTGTGGATATACGAAGTACAACTCGTGGGCTTTGTGTATTCACATATCGGGATGTTCTTACTGTCGTACACTAATGACGAAAAATATTTTCTTTATCTCTTGAAAATGTTTTGCTGTTTTGTAGACTGCGACGAGTATTTAGAAAGCAAGAAAATACAAAGTGGACAAATAAAATCCCCAGAAAGTATTGATGGTTCATTTAGAAACAGCATTTGTAATTTTCATTTTCACTTGGAAGAATCTGAAAAGGTCAGGGTCACCTTTCAAGAGTTTGAAATTCTCTCCGACGAACCTGAGTAAGTGTTCCAAAGTAATCAGTTATTGTTATTTTAAGGCGTTTCATATACAGTAAAAAAAAACATCGTTTCCAGCTGAAGGAGATGATATTCTGAAATGTTGCCACAGGCTAAAGGCCGAGGCAACAGTTCAGAATGACATCTTCGACACTGATAGGATTAGTTTTGCACCATGAACATATTATCACCTTGTCAATATCCCGTAAAATTGTTTAGAAAAATTAAAGAGAATAGAGAGAGAGCGAGAGAGAGAGGGGGGAGGGAGAGAGAGAGAGGGGGAGGGGAGAGAGAGAGAGAGAGAGAGAGAGAGAGAGAGAGAGAGAGAGAGAGAGAGAGAGAGAGAGAGAGAGAGAGAGAGAGAGAATAATCTGTTTTCCGCACGGAAGTTCTAAAAGTGCGTCTGTCCGTAGAATATCATGTGATTTTTTTTTAAAATCCAGCAACAAATGCGGGGACAGTTACCTAGAGTATAAATCAAAAGAAAATGGTGGAAAGCTGGTCAGGCTATGTGGGAAATCCCTTCCGCCAAGAATTGAAGAGTCAGGTCCTGAGCTCGTTATAACGCTGAATACTTTGAACGCTGATGTCATAAACTTTGTAGCGGCGTTTGAATTTATCAAAGGTAAGATAAATAATAGCATAGAGATCACTTAGAATTACAGACAATGCTCACATAGCTTTATGTTAGCAATGTTGCCTCAGAAAACCTTTTGTATCATGAAACATGTAATACTTTTTTTTAAAACGGGTGTTGATCACATTGTTTCTAGGATGAAAATAGTTAATCTTCGCATTTTCAGGAAATTTCTTTTCATCACTCATTGGGAATCATATTTCTAATTACTTCTTAGGAGTGAGAAGAAACAGCCCTGTGTTCAGGACGACAAAACGATGTTAACTTTCGCCAAATTTACCCCCTTTTGTACGCATAATTTGCCAACAGTTAACAATGTTTTGTCGTCCTGGGCGCAGGACAGGTACCATTTAAAATACATAAGTACACAACACTACATATTAGAAAGATACTAGCAAATGCTAATAGTTTTTAGGACTGTCTAAATAAGTTTGCTTGCAATTAAAGTTAATATTTGCTAGGGCAATATGTTTGTGCAAAATGTATTTATTTTTTTTAACTATTTTGATTTGATTTTATAGATGTCGTCACATGCCAACCCCCAAGTAGCATCGAATATCAATATGAGCCAGTTGATAATTCTTACGAGGTCAATGATACGCTAGTGGTCTGGTGTCAGGATGAGACGAAGTACCTGATTGGTTCAAAAGTTTGGGTATGCAGGGAGGATGGCCAATGGAGCGAGGCAGCTGAGTGTGTTCCGTGTAAGAATGTTGTCATGCTATATATAGAAGGTTCAAATGAACAGTGTTGAAATTGCCCATATTAATGTAGGATCTCACGACAGTGTTGCAATTAGTCCTCGCTAAGTACATTAGGGCCCGAGGATATAAAACTTTTCTCATTCTCAATTTAATTTTTTTTTTCAAATTTCAATTTGAGATTTAAGCCTTAATTCTGATTTAATACTCATTTTAACATTTTAACATAGAAGATAATGTTAATAAGTTGTTATAAATAACAACTGATTAATATTATCTTTTATTTTCCTATATTTATTTAAATTCAAAATCTTATAAAATTCTCAGTTGAGCCTCGGTTGTAAGTTATATAACCTAGAGCACTGATGTTATTTGTACAAGTGCATCTAATGTCAAATGTGTACTGGGATTACCCGAGTAAAAATCCTATAAAATGTATTTGCTCCTTACAAAATGTAAATACGTTTAAGCAAATTTCAAGGCTAAGAACAATAAAAGCGTTTTTCTTCTCGGTTTATTGTTTAATTTCTTTTATTGAATAAACATTTTGAATACACAAAAATTGAAAATATAGAAATTCTATGGATAAATATTCTGGTACGGAACAGCCTTCGAATCATCTACATTATTGTTCGGTGCGTTAAGCCTGGTTTACACTTGACACTTGAAAAATCATCGAGCCATCCATGCGGCGATTGCACGGCACCGCAGGGTAAAAGTAGGCTATCTGTACGAAGAGCTCACTTAAATAGACATAGATTAGACCGGTAGAACCCCTAACAGTCTCCGTGAGGTTACCGCACGGGCACCGTAGGATGTTCTAGTTAGGATTCCTGGCCAACACATCGTGCGATCATCGCGAGATCTCGGTACGACGGCCATGCGATTCTTTTTCGGCACAAGGCTTCGCAATTTGATTGTGAAAAAGTGCATTACGGGCACACAGACACTGTGCACCAACGCAAGGGTACGTCAACGTATGAATTTTGGATAGGCTTAAGGCTTATGCAGTTGTAATGTAATACGATAGAAGTAGCTTTTGTCATCCACCAGAGAACCATATTTATTCATACGTACATCTACTTCCACAAAAGATGCAGATGAAAGACCAATTCGAAGTAAAACAATTTATAATATTTTCTACGTTGCGGGAGTGAAATAACACCGTTTAGTGTTTTCGATAAATACGCGGGTGTTATTACACTAGTTGAATAACTATGCAAATGAGATAAGAACGTATAGCGACGTTGTTTTGTTCATTGTGAAAATTACGTCATCGACGCATTTGATGACGTCGATTCGCAAACGGTGTTCTATGTTTTACGGAATGATTTGTATAAATAGATTTCTGGAATTTCCTCGATTTATCTTATGAATTCAGGTCATGTTATAAATAGAATGTCAAATTTGTGCTCATAAATAACGAGTTTATTAAACCTGTCACCTGAAACTGATAAAAACTGGACAAAGACTCGTTTTTATCCGTTTATAGATGACTCATTAAATAAATTCTGTATTCAATTACCTCAAATTCAAATCATCTAATTGAAAAAAAAATGATTTTTTTATAGTGATCAATGACCAGTTTTGTGTGTATTTGCAGACGAAGGTTGTGATTTACTAGAATTGAATGGAGTGACCTATGACCTTGACAATGAAGAAGAACTAGTATCTGGAACACTTGAACACGGTCATATAGCCGTCGTATATAAAACATGTGGGAGTGAAGGTACCGACGAAGGTCTTGATTCCTATATAACCATGGAATGTGATAACGGGACACTATCTGAGGATATTGTGGCATGTCCAGAGGTTCTAGAGGATGAACAGGGTAAATAATAGAGGGGTTGCTCGCAATAAATAGTAACATCGTGAAATTGACAAGAATGTTGATTTTGGGATGTTTTCCGAGTGAAACCGAATTGTTGGGATAGGCGAGTTTTTAATGAAATTAATGGGAGGTAAGCCAATGTCGCTGATTACGTCGAATTAGACCGAATTAGCGATATTTTTACCTCCTTTATTTAAATCTACGTGCTTTCGTGTTCGAGTGTCTTTACGGACCAATAAGAAACTTTAAAACCCACATCAGCCAATAAAATCAAAGAAAGATTTGGTCGAGTTGAAAGAAATACTGACCGATTTGAACGATTTCAATGTGTTTTGAAAGTTTGGATAGTTTTTGAAAGGTTTAAGTGAGTATTTTGAATAAAAGGATGGAGGGCTGACTGTGCATTTGAGAATGGTTACATGTTTGATCGGGGCAAATGTCAATTGCTCGATGTTACTAACTGTATACCGACATCCGTAAATGCAGATCTTTTCAGAAATCTTTTAACACAGTTTGAACACCACAAGACCGCAGTAAGTGTCTAAACTCTAAACAATGTATAAACACTAACTACAGTCTTAAGTTTCCATGGGACTTTGTTCGGCATCTCTCTTTTGTTCAAATAAAAAATGCTCGAATAGTCAGTTAATCTCTGATTTGAAATAACGAGGTGAACCTAGAGTTTTTCACGGAGTAGCATTCCTGAAATAAATATTTTTACTTAAAATAACATACAAAAATGTAAACGATTTCTATACGATCCTAGCCTATGGTTGACTTTTTTAAGAAAGAGGTACATTTATAATTGTAGCAATTTAAAGGGAGATTATATGCTGCGGAATACGGTAACATATGTAAAAAGCCTTCCGTATAACAAATTGCGAATGGTAGCCTTTATTAACAGTCTTCCAATCGAGGCGTGATTCTTTTTTACTCTGAATGAATATATTTGCACTCTGATCGTAACATTAAGTCGGTACCACATGAGGCTCTCTTTGTAACTATATGATCCGTTCTCCAGAGAAACCTGCCTAAATGGCAATAAAGTGGAAAATATACCCAAAATTCAATTCTTTTAAAATGCAAATTTATTATTCGTAAAACAAGGACGATTATGTTTATTAAACAAGAGGGCTGGAATGGTCCTAAATCGCTCACCTGAAATTTATTGGTCCATGTGGAACTCATCCAAGTTACTTTCTGGTAAAGTTTCATTCACATTTGCCTACTTGTAGGAGAAGAGATTTAATTCCAAGATTTTAAAGTGAGAATAGACGCTGCCCACCCATTTATTACTGAGAAGACTCAACGTCCATATCTATGGGCCAATCAAGATTAGCGAACAATTTTTGAAAAGGGTCACCTA
This sequence comes from Fragum whitleyi, assembly GCA_948146395.1. Lineage (NCBI taxonomy): Eukaryota > Metazoa > Mollusca > Bivalvia > Cardiida > Cardiidae > Fragum > Fragum whitleyi. Next base: position 85,998,982 of record OX411543.1, on the reverse strand, counting down.
AGGAACATTCTGGAAAAGTTTCATTGAACTCGGCCCAGTGGTTCAGGAGGAGACGTCATTCAAAGATTTCGGGCTCAAAATAAAACCCGCCCTGCCACGCTCATATATATTGGCCAATCAAAATTTAGCGAACAATTTTTGAAAAGGGTCACCCAAGGAACTTTCTGGTAAAGTTTCATTGAAATCGGCCAAGTGGTTCAGTAGGAGATGTCATTCAAAGATTTCGGGCTCATAATAAGCCCCGCCCTGCCTAGTCCATATTCATGGGCCAATCAAAACTTTGCGAATAATTATCGAAAAGGGTCACCAAAGAATCATTCTGGTAAAGTTCATTGAAATCGGCCAAGTGGTTTAGGAGGAATGTCGTTCAAAGATTTCAAAGTGAAAAAATGCCTCGCCCTGCCACGCCAATATTTATTGGCCAATCAGAATGAAAGCCAAGGAACATTTTGGCAAAGTTTCAATGGAATCGGCCCACTGGTTAAGGAGAAGAAGTTTTTTTTTGAGATTGTTGACGACGCACGACGAACGACGGACGACGGTCTCGGGGTTTTCCTAATAGCTCTCCTTCAGAACGTTGTGATCAGGTGAGCTAAAAAAGAATAAGATCCTTTATGTTTGTTTTTGTTACCATTTTTCCAAAACCCTAATTTTCAATGCACTAAAATCACTTTGGTGGGAAACATTGAGGAAAAAGGGAGAAATTGTCTGTTTCGAGCAATTTCTCCCGTTTTCTTTGTTTTTTCATCAAAATTTTGCGGATTATTTTCAATTTTCAACCCCTCATTGAATTAACGTCTGCATTTTCTTTGAAATTGGATTAGTCTAAAATCGATTTTTTGTAGTATCTGGGTTTGACATTTGAAATTAGAAGGAGACTTCATTAGGGCAGGTCCTAACGTAATTATTTCATAAGAAATACTGTCCTCTCAAAAAGGGTTCCAATCTCAATCGACTGATTTTATAATTCAGACAAACCTAAAACAGGTAAATTTTCGTTTCCCTTACTATTTGGAATGCAGTGTGTTTGTATGATACAGATTGCTTCATGGAAAATTGTGGCCGCTAGGAAAGGTTTTAATGTAATTACGTGTATGTTAAGTTTTTATCCAGCATGCATTTAAATAACTATCGAAATCGTAAAAAATAAGCTCAGATCTATTCAAGTGATAGTTACGATACTTTGGAAGCAAACCTTTACACCATATTGTATATTGCAGCCTCAAACTGTCTGCCACCGTCAATGACGGGTGTAACGTTTTCACATGTGAAGGACATATACAACGCAGATGACGTCATACACATAACGGGGTGTAGTGACGCCTTATTGGTGCCTGTTGGGGTATCTGAACTCGTTTGTGACGACACAGGGTCTTGGGTTGGATCTGTACAGTGTGTTTCTTGTAAGTCGTCGGTGTCATTCCAAAACCCCATAATTACAGCTTGAATAAAGCTGCAGTTACGGGATTTAGAATGGCAACAACAAACTCTTTTTAGTGGCAAAATGATTATGTTTTCAACTTAACAAGAACTTGTCCTGAGGTTTTGAGGAAAACTCAGAATGTCAGAATGGCTACTAGACTTTACTGAATACACATGTATAACTTCATCTATAATTTGAAATCAAAGGACTGAAAGTCTTAAAACGCAAATTTTGCCGGTATACTTCAGTATGTACTTATATCCCTATCTTGTATGGCTTACTTGTGATCATATCGATCATGCATGTAAAGTTTTTGTAAAGTAATGACAATAAAAGAAACCATATACAATGATTCATTTGGCCAAAGAGCTGGAAATGATAAAAAAAATGGTTATAAAAAACATCCAATTTGCTAACAAAAATAATTCGGTAATATCGCATATTGAAATTGATATTGAAACCCAAGCAAAAGTACAATGCGGGCAAAAAAAATCTTTATGGTTAACAACATCGTGAAATTGAAATTTTAGAATGAAATTGAATGAGTGTGTGAAGCGCGTTTTGAGTGAAATTAAAGGGTGGTAATCCAATATTGCTAATGAAATCGTAGTTAATGAAAGTTATTGCTTGTCTCAAATTGTAAGGTTTACTCATACATGTACTTTCATAATTGAAGTGAAGGGATTAGATTTTATTTCCTATTATATGCTTTTTGAATATACCAGGTATGCCTAAAGTAATGGACTCATCGCCTACATCTTAGTCCAGTTTGAAATTATACATAGTTTACGTTTTGACCGATGACAAATCGGCGAAATACAAACAATCTTTTGATAGAAATTATTCGTTCAGTCGAAATTCATCCACCCTCCGCTCCTAGTTAATTGATTTAAAGCCTTTTCGAGTTAAATGGCGAAAACAAAAAAAAAAAAAAAAACCTTCTTCGTGTAATTTTCTAAACAGATTGTGAGAATGGAATCATATTCTTCGAAGAAACAGAATATTCTTTCTTTAATCGGAGAAGCGACATTGTCTACAAACAGTTGAATGATATAGACACCCTGGCCGAGTGTCAAGAGAGATGTTTTGGGCTAGAGGAATTCGTGTGTCGATCGGCCGAGTACAGAGAGGACAAATCTGCTTGTGTGTTGACCAACACGGCGCCGAATGACGAGCAATTTACAGCAGTCAATTCTGATACTAAATCATCTGTTATTTATGAATTAAGTTGTGACGGTATGTATTTGATTAAATGAAATATTTTATTAAGTATGAATAACCAATATTTACTCGCATTGCTACGCTTGTTGTCTATTGCGAGCAGCCACCATAGCGTTGTATGCTATGTATTAGCATCTTGTCGTATTAAGGGTAACGATAGTTCTACTTATCTAAAATGGCTACGAGTAGAAGCTATAGATGCGATATCACTTGACTAATGAAGATGTTGTGTAAGATGACACTTTGAAGCCAGAGTCTGACTTCATGTTAAGGAAGTGGACCCGTAATAGTTCCGCAACATTTCGGAAAGCATGATCTTTGACAACGTTGACCGAGGTTTCCTAATGAAAAGCATTAGGAAACCTCAGTTAACACTGTTAAAGTTCAATATCCCCAGGACGTTGCAGAACAATTACGGGTCCACTACCTTAACCTGTTGGTGGGAGACAAATAACTCGTCGAATTGACTTTTGTCAAATGTCGGATGAGTTCGGTGCGAATCCAGGACTCTAGGATTGGTAGGGAAATGCGTTACCGCTCGGTCTCGGCTGCACAAAATGAAGGCTCGGATCAGACTGTGTAGTTACACGGTCTACTCAGAGTCGTTTCTTAATTTACATTAGAAAATGTTAGAAATAACACGCACTGGCTCAATTATCGTATTTCTTCTAATAATAGTGCCCTCATTTATAGAAGCACCCATACAATGTGTACTAGGAAACACCATCTCAATTTGATTAAAACGCCTAAATTTAATACATTTTTGCGATTCTTCTCTTATTTGATGTTAATTTCCTCTAAACAATCATTGCTGTGATTGTTTAGAGGTAATTCGCCTTAAATTAGATGTTAAATGGCCTGATACACATCAAATTAAATAAATTTTTATCAGAGAATAGATACCAAACTAAAGCTACGGTAGATAAAGTATATGACTTTTCTCATAACAGACCGCTGTAGTATACCCAGAGTGATACCAGGCAGCGTGGTCTACGCTGACGCAAGCTATAAAGAATACGTTCCAAACCAGCAAGTGATTAGCGGTACGGTGGTGACGGTCATCTGTAAAACGACGTTTACGTCACGTAAAATTACGTGCATGGGTGGACAGTGGGATGAAATTTTGCTCGACGACTTTTGTTAAAAATGTTTAGTGTTTAGCTGTATCCAATGTGAACTGTCATGAGAAAAGGGGTAATTGTGATACTTAGCTAATGGAAAAAATGTCAGCGAAAAGGGGCCATCTGAGAACACATTAAATGCCGAATTAAAAAATGCACTGGGTCCAGCAGAGGACAACATTAAGTCGCACTTTCAAAATAATTGACCCGTTTTTCAGGAAAACTAGCCTAAATGACGTAATTTGGTAATATCGGCTTTAATAATCAGATATACATGACATTCTAAGACCAATCGAAAGTTCAAGAATTTAAGGAAGTGGACCGTAATAGTTCCGCCACATTTCGGACAATTTTGACCAAGGTTTCCTAATAAAAATCATTAGGCAACCTATATAGAAAACTATCGACCTTGCTCAGACTCCGCTGTTGGTGCGGTCTGACCTAGGTCGCCACTTTACGCTCTCACAGATGATCTAGTATAGTAACTTTTCTCTAGAAGGTAAGAAAATAAGAATATGTGACATGCCAGATTAAAAGGTATCTTTCGGAGGGTGCAAGAAATATCTAACATTCTGCCCTGCCGTTCCTCCGATTTATTCACGGATAGCATTGGATTTATAGTTTTCAGTCTTGGACAATTTCCTTGGTCGTAAAGTAAGTTCGTTTTCAAACACACATTTATTTTAGTTTAATTATGAAGAATTCTTAGGTTGATTGAATCGCTTCCAAACTCTCGATCATGCTGTTTTAACGTTTCTGATTTCAACGAAGCTGTGAAACACCGTGAACGATTCTGGGACATTTTCGAATGGTTTTGGAGCGTTTCTGAATGGTATGAGTGAGTGATTGGAATGAATATATGAAGCGTTGAATGAACTATTCAGAATGGTTTCGAATTAAATAGATGTCAAATTCATTATGTTCTTACTGCACAACTATCGTGGAGGGGAAATTTACTCACGAAGCTATTTATAGGCGTAACTATGATTTTTGAAATTCATACGCACTCGGAAGGCAACCAACATAGAATATATATGATGAAGGCGATATGAGAACTGTGACATAAGATGAATGTCCTCCATACGCTCCACTTTTCTTTGATTTTAGCGTTCTTGAATAATCAAAACATAGTAACTACAGCTTGAATAAGCTGTAGTTTCGATGATATGATCATTCATCAACGACATTTTCGAAAGAGGAATTATTTCTATTACGCACTTGCGTAATGGTAGTTACGCCCTTGTTTTTGTCACCTATTATTTATTCTAAAATTTATATTTTCTTTTTCAACAACATTGACAACTTTGAAATATATCAAATTTTAATTGATTAACTTATAAGGCATTCATAACAGAAATGTGATGCAATTGAATGATTGACTGTGGGTTAAATTGCACTGTGTTTGAGTTTGGCATTTAATGCCACTACCACTTATATCACCTTGAAAATTAATAACATGTAACCATGCTTTTCACCCCGATTATTTTCAAAATTCCTGAGCCGGACGGGTCCATTTTACACGTGACCGAGTTTGGTTTTCCCATTAAAACATACCACATGACAAATTGTTCATTTGGTGCACCCTGTAGTTTTACCATGATTGTATTACTAGTCCAAGATAAGTTCAATACTCGCTGAGGAGACATGGGTACCCATTTGTCAATCTCTCCAAATATAGTAGTTATTGACCTGAAATATTTGCATTAATTTTGTACTTACATTATTCTCAATTGCCATGGTTTTATTTTCTTAATTTTTTTATGACCTATTTCTTTTTAAAGCTTTCCGATAGACAAAATCTCGAATTCTTTTATGCTTTTCTGCTTTTCGGGGGATAAACGAAAATTTAAGCTATGGAAAAAAATGAAACAATCAAAAATCTTTTTCCAATACAGTGGTCTCGCGATATCTCGAACACACACTGGACCGATCAATTTGCTCGAGTCATCGCATGATTCGAGTTAATGCCAGTAAGCAAAATAACCATCTATGAAGACGTTTCACTTCTTTATAAACCTACCTTTGCATAGTTTGCCTTCAAATCATGCAGTACACATGTAAAATACTCCCCGAGGAATAGTTCTACGAAATATATAACTCTGATTTAAAACAATTTGTAAAATCAGGCGATTGAAATTGGTCAAGTCGTAAGGGTTCAAAAGAGAAAAATCTACAAAAATCGATGATCGATGAAATCGGCGTCAATATTGTAGTGTCTGTTCTCAGTATAAGGCCATTGAAATGACAAAATGTTTGGCAATTTTAATTAGAGGCTCTATAACAAGCTGATTCTTTCTTCCTTATAGTATTTTTGTAGCTATCGTTGCTGAGTGACAAAATTTTAGACGATTTATCAGTCAGAAGATAGGTGAGGTTGCAAGCAATTTCTTCTTTTATCACAATGTTATCCTTAGAGCTAACTTCCTCGGTACCTCTAATAATTAAATTGTTAGCGTGTTTCCTCTAATGGCATCTTTAAACAAAGAATGTAGTTTACAATCTTTCTATGTTTTTTTCTGAAATTTATTAAAAAAGTTTTGTTCAGCAGAAAACAGAATCAAAGGTGAAGTGGGATTCAAGACAATTTAAAATAATCGCATTTTTCTTTCGCAATGTTTTGGTCCCAAACACTGTCGATTGGCGACCGAAACGTTGAATCTACAGCTGAAAAAAAATTGTTATGATGTTTGGTTTGGCAATCGTCCATATATTTCGTTATAAAGATGAATAATTGACTAAATTACTCACGAGGATGATTTTCCAAAGTCTAATGAGCGTTAATTCGACAAAATAATCATTTGTTTTATGATTGTTTCAAAGTCTCTTAATTATTTTTTGATCATTATATTCGCGTAATTTACACTCTAAAATTGAATGAGTGTGGCATACAAAAAAGTGTGAAAGCAAGTTGTCTGCCTCGTCGCGACCCTGTGAAAAGGCCTGGAGGTATTCTTAACAATGGGATAAAATAACATAATATTAAGTTAATTTTGTTGCAAAACAATAGATTTCATATAGGTGCGAACCCCTTTGCTCGAGAGAATGCAGTAAAATTTGATCACGGGACTGAGATTGCTACTCGAGGGATCGAGCAATCGCGCGTTCGAGTTAATGCAGTAATAACCAACAAGAAAAAAGAGAATGACGCGTCGGGACCGGAAGGCGATCTCGATTTTTCGCATGAATTCGAGATTTCGCCCTCTCGAGGTTACGCGAGACCACTGTATATCAATAGAGCTTTATTTACTTCTGAATAAATAATATAGATTTTGATCAAGTTTAGGTAACTGTAGTTTATTAATTCATTGGTTAAAGTCCAACCCTGCTTTAGTTTATACGTGCAAAGCGGCGAAATTTGGCAAACAGTTTGCACCGTTTTGTCATCCTGAACGCAGGGAAGACCTCCCAATCAACATGGTCATAATAACCCCATAATTATTTCTATTATCAATAATAATCTAACTTACCAGCCAGGTATAAGGGGTGATATATGATATAACGCTGGTCTATTGGGCTTGAATTTATCACTAAATGTTATTCCATAGAGTTTATTAAACTTTCCCGGACTCGTAGGCTCATCGTAGGGAACAGCTAATAGTGACTCCTGTAAGAAATCAACCAACTAGTTATGATAAAGCTTAAATTTATCACTGAACCATAGAGTAAAAAAGGACTTTCATGTATTAGTTATACAAGGTTATCAAAGATTATCAAATCATTATATTTATCGATTTAAACCTTGGAATTCGAAAGGAAATCATACAACACACGTCCACTTACATTATTGGCGGTGAATGGATTTTGAAAAACTAGTTTTAATGAAAGTGAACGTGCAAAAATAAGTGACTGATCAAAGGTAACTATTGCATATGAAGGCATTGGACAAAAGTTAACCTTTAAAATTCAATTAAACTTAATATTAATATATTAATTATTTGTATAAACCATTGCCATTCGTATTCATTGAGAAGTTCATTAAGTATGCCATATACAGCTGATAAAACAAATCCATTACACATGGCATCAGGCTGTGTATTGAGTCCAATAAAAATCTCTTTACGAAAGGTCAAAGAAGTTTTCTAAACAAACAGCAAGAAAATATTTGTAGTAATTTACTAAAAGAAAAAAAAAGTTTTATCTTTCGGGTATGTATCAAGTCAGTTCTCGAATCTCAGATCATTAAGATCAAATTATAGGATACCCCCACCCACGGCCCCTAACTATACCTTGAGAGTCCCCCCATCACATGTATACTTACATTAGACTGGTATATACCCAGCACATCTGGGTACACTGTATATTCTGTACCTGTCTGTATATCCACCCCTAGTAAGTTAGCAAATCTCAGACCATTTATTTCTGTATAGGATACCCAAACTTCTCCTTCAGGGCCGCCTACATCACCAAACGCTGCCTACAGTAATATAGCAATTTCATAAAACACAATGTTATTTATCTTACAAATTTTCTGATTAATTCAAGCAATGTAAAACAAAATACTGCCCAACAAAATGTCACCGGAGGATAAAGGATTTTGTTATAAGAATTTACTACTTTTTTCAGTTTTCATTGTTTTCAATGTTTCCTGCAATGTCCGATTCTGGTCAAATATCATTTGTTGATATGACAGACAGACAGAATACTTTATTTTTGACTTGTACAAAGCCTCTAGCTGCTATCCACATAGGTCTACGATTATCAACCCATTTGTGAGAGACAAATAGTCGGAAAGAATGAGTGCCATCGTCGGGGATCGAACCCGGGACCTGCATGGAGATAGATTGAGACCTTATCTATCTATATAGCGCATAGTGAAGATTCTGGCCAGCCTGTGCAGCTACAGGCTGTCCAGAAGCTTCGCTTTGCGCACATTTGAACTAAACTAAGAACCTACCTGCATAATCTGAGCATCGATAGCTCTAGCTGGATACTGCGGCTTGAGGATCAAACCTATCTCATTACAACATCTACAAAGTAAGAAAGACTTGTTTAGAAATTGGCTAGACTTAGATAATTAAACTATGAAGTCGAAAAGAAAATTTCTTAGGTAAAACAAAGCAGACTTGTGGTCAGCATATCAGATTTTTTTTAAACACGGTTAATCGGGAGTATAGGTAATACATCGATTTGAATAACAAATTTAATATTGATCATCCTGTTTTGAGCCGACGTGATCCCTAATCTCGATTTGAAAGTACATGTATATAACAATCTTGCTGTAAAAATACTTTGGTAAACTCACATTAACAGTATGATAAACTATGAATTTAATAACATTGTTTGAACAAATACATCTTTTTATGATTTTTAAGCCCCCCCCCCCCCCCGCACACACACATAAACCTACAAAGTAGAGGGGCGTATATTGATTTCAGCATGTCTGTCTGTCCATCCATCCACCCATCCGTCCGTCCATAGACCTTTTCATTTCCGGACTCTAACTCAAGAACCAAGTGACATACAATCATGAAACTTTATACAAATGTTGCTTATGACCCAAGGAAGTGTCCTATTGTTTTGGGGTCACATAGGTCACAGGTCAGGGTCACAGTCAGCCTTTGTTCAATTTTCGTTTCCGGACTCTAACTCGAGAACCAAGTGTCCTCCATTCATGAAACTTTATGCAAATGTTGCTTATGACCTAAGGAAGTGTCCTATTATTTTTGGTTCACATAGGTCAAGGGTCAAGGTCACAGTCAATTTTGTTCAATTTTCGTTTACGGACTATAACTCAAGAACCAAGCGACCTAGAATCTTGAAACTTTATGCAAATGTTGCTAATGATCTCAATATTTGTTACAAGCACATCCTGCACTAATAGCACTTGCATTTTGAAAAAGTGCTTGTGGGGGTATAAGTCCGCTCTGAGACAGTTCTTGTTTTTATTTGAACGTATAAATTGGATAAACTCATTCTGGTGGTTCATTTTTGTTAAACATCAATTTTCTATTACATCAATATCATTAATATTGATGTATTATGTATTTAGAAGTATCTTAGGAGATTGTGTATCTCCGCTTGTACAAATCACAAATTCCTTTTCTTGGTTTCGAGTAATTTATCAAAACGCTCACTTCATAAGTATATCTGAATTAGTACCATTGACCATATCACTTGGTCCTACAGGTCCTGTACTGAGAGTTGATACAATACTCTGTAGTTTCCAGTTGGGTTCGGTTCTCTCTTTATCAAACGAACAAAAGAAAAACATACAGTTAACAACATCGTGAAATTGTCAAAGTGAATGATTTTGGAATGAGTGATTGAATTAAAGGAGTATGTGTAGCGAGTTTTCAGCGAATTTAATGGGAAATAATCAAATATCGCAAATTTTGTTCAGGATAAACAAAATTAGCAATATTCATTACCTCCCTTTAATTGATATGCATACAAGTTCAATAAACACCTTCCTATTTCTTCAAGAACTAATCGGACGCTTACAATTTGAATTATTTCAGTATAGCCGCGATTTTTCTACCTTTATTTATTTGCATGACGTTGTTGGTTCTATCTTTTTCAGCAAGTTTGGAGTGTTTTTGAGTGTCTTGCCCGAGTGTTTGGAATGAATAAATGGAGCGCTGAGCACCTTGGAACTGTGTTGATCGAGATGAATATTAATTCACGATGTTATTATTAATTTCAAGTAATGTAAGTGTGTTTAATAAGGTTTAAACCGACAAAAATGCTGAAGGTAGTATCTATGTTTGAAAAAAAACGTACTTCGTGAATATTCTGTTAATTATGTAAAGTATTTAAAATAAAAGGCATGAATAAGATGAACTCGTGAAACTCTAAACATTCCCGAAAAGACTCTTTAAGAGGCTTGACCATGATACAAATGTATATGACATTGACCTAGTCAGAAACCATAGGACTTGGCATTAGCAGATGTTTACTGGTAGGATCTATCATTCTGTCAAATAGGAGCATCGTATCCTTGACTTAAAGTCATTGTCGATGTTATTTGGTTATGTTTCGCAGACGAATAGACGGACGGACGAACAAATTCACACACATACCGACGGAGTGATGGCGTCCAGACGAAGATCTCTAGGTCTTTTGGAAGAAAGGCGTATGTCGCAATAATAACATAAAAGAGAAAAAAATGCGTTTAGCAAGCAACTGAATTTTCAATGCACTCACATACAGACGATGGATAGTTCTTTAAAGTCAAATTGTATGAAATGTATACTTTAAACTTTACGCACATAAAATGATAAGAAATGTTTAATTCTTTAACGATGGCTCAGCACGGAACAGTAGTAACTGCCGTTTAGCATATAAGCATTTACAACTATTTTTCGCTGAGCTATTGTATGCTGAGAGGGTGAATAATCTAGCTTACTATACGGATTTCCAGGTTGGGTCTCAGTTGTCCAGAATGTATCTTTGAATGGAGCCACACCCATTGCGGCAGCGAATATAGATGAAATTCCGATCTTCCATTGGTTGCCACCGGGGTTATAGTCGTTCGAAACTCGAGCCTTTGAAATAATTTGGAAAGAATGTTATATGAATAACTGTTCAATAGCAATTATATCAAAAGAACGAAGTATTTATTTATTTATTCATTTGTATTTGTCACCCATTGGTTATAGTTTCAAGAGATATCAGAATCTTGCGAGTATAAAAATCATTGAATTGTGAGTTAAATGCTACAGAAATGGTACACAGCTATTACTTATTCGTTTGTCAAGCGAAACAGTATTCGGTCACAAGGCTGCGTAGTCTAAACAAATACGCATAACTTTATGTAATATCACATTTTTTTATTATTCAAATTGCACATAATTGATACATGTTCGAGACACAAGGGATATACATAAACAGTTTCCTTAATACATTGTAGATGCAATTCCATTCCATCTCTATCATGCAATGTGTAGTTAATAATAAAATGCGTTCTTTGTGTTTAAAGTTTTGAGAAGACAAAACGCAAGTCAATTAAAAAGCTCGTTTTTCTCGACAGTACTGAGATATTGCGTAACAGAAAGTACATCAAAGATATGAAGGACTGTTAGGAGGCTTTCTTAGATGAGGACCTTGATCGAGTCTTTGATATGAATGTATTAACGCGGGCCTTGTTGGGATTAATAGTTTGTATCGATGAAACAACAGCCATGTGTTCAGGATGTAAAAGCTTTTCGCGACCGCTTTGAGATGACACCCCGCTTTGCACGTACAAATACGTGCAAAGCGAGGTATCATTTTAACAGCGCTTTGCTAACGTTTTCACCATGAACGCAGGGCAGATTTAGTGTTTTTAAGGTGGTCTTTTCTATTAAAAAAATCTTAATACCGTGTCAACTTACGAGTGATCTTACAAATTTGTAAGCCAAGGACATCTCTTATGACTGATCAATATGAATTTGTTTGAATGGGTTTGACGCCACTTTCAACAATTTAGCAGTTATATCGTGGCGGCCGGAGCACCTAACAATGATTTCCTGGTATTTCTTTCACCTGTACTACCATTACACCCTTTCCTAGCCTCCGACTGCTATCTCACGATTATCTACCCATTGGTGAGAGACAAACGTCGGAAAGCTGATCGATATATAAGATAGGGATTTGCTATTTGAGAAAACTGATACGTTACCTGAGTCACTGCTGAGTATTGTAAAGCCTGCATGGCATGTCGTGGATTCGACATACAGTACTGGATGAATATCCCCTTTATTTTGGCCGCCTCCGCCATGTTGGTTAGCCAATCACCGCCGAGAAATAAGTCATGTAATAACGCCTGGACGCCACTAAATTCTACATTTAACCAGTCCTTGGAGTAAAATATATCAAAGAGGGGTAGAAAATAGAATATGTTCAACAAGCTGGCAAACTATCACAATATACGCCGATTACACTGCTGGATGTCCAATAAGATAATTATGACCCGTCACGCGAAAAGGGACCATCTGCCGTCAAGCGAAAAGGCACCATCTGGGTAGTGCGTAAAGTGTTGATCCTAGTCAGGCTGCGCGGACGGCGCAGACTGACTAGGGTCGAAACTTTTCGCACTTAGCTTATTTTCTGAATCTAGAATGAATAACCTGCCTTCCAGTGAAAGAATTTTTGAAATATGACCTCTGGTTGATCTATGCTGGACCCAATCTATTTTTCAAATATTTATTGTAATAAGTTCCTAGTTGGTCCCTTTTCGCGTGACGGATCACAATGATGAAAACAAGGAAGTAATTTCAACATTAAGCAAGCTACAGTTACGGTTCTTGTTCCCTGCACCCCGTAATCATAACAGGAACACAACTTCCATGTTTCAAGACAATTGGAAGAAAATTCAGTTGGATTCCGCGTGTTATAAAGTTATGGTTGTATCTAAAAAAAAACAGGACCATCGAAAGAAATTTGATCACATACAAATACAATCTTGAGAAGATATTTATGTTCAACTTTTCAAGGAACACCGACATTTGGAAATAGCGTGTAGATATATATGATAAATTCGCGATAAAACAATATTCAATATTTCTCATCTATCATTATCATTATTTTCAATCTCATTTAAATCATCTCTTCGAAACCACTACGATATCTCTCCGTTACAGGCAGGGGCGTAGCGGTTGGCAATATGGTGGCTCTGATTTTAATGAGATTGCATTATTTTAAACAAAGTAATGCATTGAAAACGCAATTATTAACCGAATACCTGTTCATATAATATGAGTCCCCAACTTTTAGCTTCTGTGAATAAATCCAGCCAGAATCCCTGTGAAAGTAACACAAAAAAAAAGATGAAAATAACAAAGAAGATAGTAATGCGTCAAAAATAAATAATTAAAATAAAACCTTCTATTTACTTCTTATTCTTTATTCGCTGTTCCAAAGTTATTGGGATATTATTCAATAAACGACCATTAAAGTCAACTTAAGGTAGTACATCCGTTATTATTCCGCAACGTTTCGGCAGTCATGAACTTTAACAGTGTTAACAGACTTTCCTAAGGATTTTCATAAGGAAAACTCGGATAACAATGTGAAAGATAATTAGCTCCGAAATGGGTCCACTACCTTAAGAACGATTGGGTCCACTACCTTAAGAACAAATTACATATACAGCACATGTATATTCCTTATCTGCATCACAGCAAGCAATGTTTTGGATTAAGCAAAGAATTCAAGAATACAGATTGCTAGCGTCCGTTTGAGAAAGTATGTACTGCTTTCTTATTCAAATTAATGAATATCGAGGGGTTGGCGTAACACTATTGTAAGTGCCTATATATTTATAGGCACTTGCAATAGTGTTGCGCTGACCCCTCGATATACGGTTTCAAGGGGGAAGCAACTAGTATATTATCATTCTGAACATTATGCAGGACATACTATGTACCTCTGTCAGTGGTAAGGCCTTCACTTTCGCAACAATGAAGTCGTATTTTCCTCCATTTTGTTTGGCATAGGTTGTGTCTGATGCCCTGTAATATATACAAGTTTATTATGAAATCTAACATGTCTTAATAAAGCTATGAAGACAGTTTTTTGTTGATTTCATCAAGCTATGAATTTTAGAACCTAATCACGTGAATACTTCAAAATTCAAGTTTGTACTCGACTTCTTTGTCCGAAATTATAAAACTTTTCCCATGGTAAACTCAGAATTTCTATAATTATAACTTGAAATGAAAAGCTTTGAGTCCTTTGTAATACTAAAATAAATATTTGGACATAAAAGCTAACATTAAACAGTTGCTATAAATAACAACTTATTGATATCATCTGTAATGTTCCTGCATTTATTCAAATTCTTAAGTTTGAGAAAATTTTCAGTTGAGAATGAGAAAAGTTTTAAAATCTCGGGCCCTAAAACTTTTTACGTATGGATGACGTCATATAAAACTCTAGAAATTTATATACATTGTGCACATTTGTACATAGTTTACCAGTTACCAAATGTTTGCACAATTAGAGAATGTTTATGTGGAATCTTTTCTGTTTGTTTGAATGGGGTTCTACGCCGCCAATTTTTTTAAATATTTCAGTCATATCGTGGCGGCTGGCCAACCTAACAATTTATTCTTAGAGTCCGTTTTAAGATAAAGATTTTTAAGATTTTTTTAAGATCTTAAATCGGGATATCTCACGCGATTCGGTTGAAATTCAACGACGCAGCACGAGATATCCCAGTTAAAAACTTTAAAATTCTTAATCCTAAGAAATACAACTCTGGTAGGTATTTGATGCACCAGTTCTACCATTAAATCCTTTTCTAGCCTCCAGCTACAGTAATTTACATCGTGAAATTGACATTCACCCAAATCAAAACCATTCTAAATCGCTCACTCAGCGCTCCATTCATTCATTCCAAACACTCACTCATACCAATCAAAAACGCTCCAACCCATTGAAAAATATAGAATCAAAAACGCCATTCAAAAATAAATTTTGAACAAGAAAAATCGCGATTTCACTGACAAAATTCAAATTGTTAGCTTCTCATAGGTTCTTAAAAAAATAGGAAGCTATGTATAGAACTTGTATGCATATTTTATTAAAGGAAGGTTATCAATATTTCCAATTTTGTTCATCCTGAACAAAATTTGCAATATAGGATTACCTCCCATTGATTTCACTCAAAACTCGCTCCACACACTCATTCAATTTCATTCTTAAATTATTCCAAAATCATTCACCTTGTCAATTTCACGATGTATTTAATTGTACTATCCCACATAAGTCTATAATTATCTACCCATGGGTGGGAGATAAATAGTCAGAAAGGATGAGGGCCTCCGTCGGCGATCAAACAAGGTGGTATGTTTCAAGTTGTGGCATCATGTAGAATATAAGAATGATCAAATCCATGTGAAAAACTCACCAATAGCGATTGTGAGCTGCAGCTGGAAATTTGAGCTTCTTTGTGACATTTCTGTAAAAACAAACAATGATTTTTTTTTTTTATTTAAGCGAACCACACAATGAACATTTCGAGCATTGAACACGCAATTTGTCAACCTAACCGAAAATTGTCGAGATATATAGCGCCACACTAATTCATATTTAAAAAAAACAAACAAACAAACAAAAGACACAACAAACAAACAATAAAAATAACAAGAGCACCGCCTACGGGTGCCTACGCTCGGCTGTAAGTGCTGGATGGAAAAATAACTAATGGATTGTGAAAAAAAACTAAGTAGAAAAAGGGACATAATTTGCAGAAAATGTTTTAAAAGTTATCCTCCTTGGAAGAAAAGGTCAAGTTTCATGTGAATGCCTTCAGTAGAACCAGAGATATTACAAAATGTCAAAGTTTTTGCATTTTTTTCACAAATTTGACCTTGAAAAATGACCTTGACCTTGACTGATGACCTTGAACTTGGTACCAACAGAAAGTGCTTGTCCCAGGCAATCATCATGAGAAATATGAAGACCCTATCACTTACCATTCAAAAGTTATTGCAATGTTAAAATTTTTGCATTTTTTTCACAAGTTTGACCTTTAAAAATGACATTGACCTTGACTGATGACCTTGAACTTGGTACCAGCAAAAAGGCCTTGTCCAAGGCAATCATCATATTAAATATGAAGGCCTAATCTCAAACAATTCAAAAGTTATCTCAAAATGTCAAGGTTTTTTGCATTTTTTTTTCACAAATTTGACCTTGGAAAATGACCTTGACCTTAAATGATGACCTTGAAATTAGTACCAATAGAAGTGCTTGTCCCAGGCAATCATCATGAGAGACTTGAAGACCCTATCACTTAACATTCAAAAGTAACAGCAATTTGCCAAAAATTTTGCATTTTTTTTACAAGTTTGACCTTGAATAATGACCTTGACCTTAACTGATGATCTTGAACTTGGTACCAACAGAAAGGCCTTGTCCAAGGCAATCATCATATTAAATATGAAGGCCTAATCTCAAACCATTCAAAAGTTATCTCAAAATGTCAAGGTTTTTTGCATTTTTTTTCACAAATTTGACCTTGGAAAATGACCTTGACCTTAAATGATGACCTTGAAATTAGTACCAATAGAAGTGCTTGTCCCAGGCAATCATCATGAGAGACTTGAAGACCCTAGCACTTAACATTCAAAAGTAACAGTAATTTGCCAAAAATTTTGCATTTTTTTCACAAGTTTGACCTTGAAAAATGACCTTGACCTTAACTGATGATCTTGAACTTGGTACCAACAGAAAGGCCTTGTCCCAGTCAATCATCATGTGGAATATGAAAGCCCTTTCACTTATCATTCAAAAGTTATCACAAAATGTCAAAGTTTTCGCACGACGACGACGACGACGACGACAACGACGACGACGACAACGACGACGACACCAAGGCTATAGCAATACCTCGGGTTTTCTCCGAAAACAGCCGAGCTAATAAAACATCAACAACAATTATTTGCTTGATTTTAACGAAGTTGTATTTAAGCATTGTGAACGATTCTGGGGGAATTCTAAAGAGACTGGAATATTTTGAATGGCTTAAGTGAGTGTTATGGATTTCATGAATGGGGCGTTGAGTTAGTGATTTAAAATCGTTTCAAATGAGATTGGTGTCAATTTCATGACGTTTCTATCTGTACCAAGGGCGGCTTACATTTTGAGACCCGTCAAGCGAAAAGGGTGCATCTTGGTAGTGCGTAAAGTGTCGACCCTTGTCAGACTGCGCGGTTTGCGCAGACTGACTAGGGTCGAAACTTTTCGCAATGTACTTATTTTCTGAATCTAGAATATTCAATCTACCTTCCAGTGAAAGAATTTTTGAAATACGATATCTGGCTGTCCTGTAATAGAATCAATCTCCTTTTCAAATTTTTAATTTACAGAGTTCCCGGATGATCCCTTTTCGCGTGACGGGTCACATTTACTTACCATTTGGGAATATATCATCTCTATAGCAGATTGATTTAAATACCGTTTGAGATGGAAGACAATAATCATGTGTATCATTACTTACTCGAATCCTTCTGGAAACACGTCTGGTCTAGCTACCCATGTCTTGACACCATCACCAACACCTTTATAGTACCACCAAGAGTCGTACTGGTAATATCTGAATAAAAAATAGGCACGAATAATGCTCTTACACTGTATGTGTTTTAAAACACATTTGGCTGTAAATACATGGCCCGCGTTTTACTCGTAAATGCCTATACAATATAGGTACAGTGAACCTTGTTTTAAGCGACCGCTTACAGGGCCATCAAAAAGCGTTCGTTAAAGAAAATGGTCACTTTGAACACGTTTTGTTTACAAATAAGAAAACACAATTTCAACTGAATAATTATATATGTATTTAGCACTAATTTCTCAATAATTCTTTGTTGTTAAAACTCAATAGAATCGTCTTGGTGACTATTCTATTGAGTTTTAACAACATATGATTCATTTACAATAACTTTTGGACCATTTAGTTCTTATTCTTACGATATTTCCATTTAAAGAAGGGGATTTTGAAACCGGTCGCTAAATACAAACGGTCGCTCAATAGACGTGGTCGCTCGAGGTAGATGGACTTTATATTGTAATAAAACGCTACATATCAATTCTCGATACAATGGTTACCTCTGTCAATGGAAATGCTTCACTTGCTCAACAATGAAGTAATATTTCCCTATATTTTGCTTGGCTTATTACAGTGTTGCCCTCTTCCGACTTCTCTGAATTTGCATCATAATTGGTAGGTCAATGTCATGTATTGACATTAATCAACTCATTAAATGATATATTTGGTATACGCCTTGATTTTTTTCCATAAAGTAACTAAGTACTGTGTATTTGAAACCGTAAATATGGTATGAGAAAAAAGGAAACCGTTTTCGGGGAGAAGTTTTAAACATTTTTAAATACACGAATAAAACACCATTAGCATTGATTTACGGGATTGCAATACATGAGGTTAAAGTTTGAAAGTTTTTCAAAATGGATGTTATGGTACTGGACCCGTAACAAATCCACAACATCCCGAACTCATGATCTTTCACAGTGCTAACCGAGGTTTCCTAATGAAATCTTTATGATACCTTGGTTAACACTGTTAAAGTTTATGACTTCCGAAACTTTGCGTAACTAATACGGGTCCACTACCTAAACGGTTAACCATCAGATTCCATCCGGATGAAAAGACATGAACATACTTGTAGGGTATCTGCATCTGGTCTGCATACGCTTTCACGTCAAACATTGTGACGTCATAGGTCTTGTTGGGTTCTGTGTTGTAATAGTAATACGCCCCTGTAATTGATTGATAAACGCAGTCAATGGAAGTATTAATTGACCAATTAAATCATTCATTTAGCCGTGAAATTCGCAATGAACCTTCGTCATTTTCATTATTATCTCTTTCATAAGGTATTTTTTAAAACGCTAAGATTTCTTCAACCTGTATTATAGTGTTTGTCAATTATTGTATGACCAGTGCATTAAAATGATATCAGTCGGTTCGAATGCGTCCGGAAAATATCTCCTGCATTTATGGATGGATTTCAAATTTATTCGCCAACGTGAACACATGCAAGAAATGTTTAAATTGCTCCAATGTCAAGGTCGCGTTCTAATGTTTCAATTGAGCTTTTCCAGGACATATCTCATACAATTTTAAATGGCTATCAAAATAACTCGACAGAATTATCCTCTATCATGAGTAAATGTGTCCTTTGAATTCATTTCTTAAAAAGTCCAAGGTCAAAGTCACAATTTGAACGTTAAAATCAAGTTAATTCTGAGAACTACTCCAATAAAGGACAAGGTTCACGAACGTAAGAAATTGGCCCTGTAAAATCAGTATTTTTCAAATTTCTAATGAACAGAATTAAACCTACTTTTTTCTATTAACCTATACATAGACCTTCAAATAATGTATAAAATATTTTCCAAAACCACGCAGCTTTGTTACAATAAGTCGATAAAATAGCCTAAATCTGCTGAAATGCCTAATTTCCCCCCAAAAAAGAGGTTTAAAGTTACAAAAAAATATGAAGCCCCTCTTGCCACACCTCCAAATTTTTATCAAGTAATAACTATGACTTCTAGAAGGTTTTTGTGGAATATTGTGGTGTCGCAATGAGGGCTTCATATTTTTTTAGCTTCATAAATGTCCAATTTTGTTGAAAAATGGACAATTTTACAGTTTTGGGGCAACTTTAAAGGCATTTTTTCAAGAAATGGCAAAGTTATGAAAAATATTTATTGTACAGTTTGAGAGAAGGGGATAAGGGTAACCATGAAAACTTGGTTTCATTGAGATCATTTGGATTTAGAAAAAGTTCATTTTACAGGGCCAAAATCTACAGTTTGTGAACCATGTCCTTTCTGGAAGTACTCCAAAATTACTGGTCAAAGCCATTCTTCATAGTGACAGGACGAAACATTTCAGGTAGCAAAGAGGTAAAAGACCAAAATTAGATTTTAATGAGATCTACACCAGCCCTGCGTTCAGGATGGCAAAACGGTACATACGGTTTCCAACTATACTCCACTTTGTACGAGCACTTGCGGGCAAAGCGGGGTATAATCAGATAACTGTTTGCACAGTTATATCTTCCTCAACGCAGGGCAGTTGTTCTTGGACAACTAGTGTTGTAAAAGCAGTGCCACCACTTTTTAAAAATGAAACCGACAGGAAAGTGATGTATAAATAATTTGTGTTTGAATGCAGGTAAGAAAAAAACAAGCAAGAGTAATGTCGATTGCAATTTTCAATAAATGTTTTCATGCGAGCAGGGTTCCCAAGGGAAAACTTTCTACGTTTACTGTAGCTGATGTACGTGTTGTAGTCATATGAAATCATGATTCTGGCTTTTCAGTCAATCAAGAGGTTTGAATTTTTTCTGTAACATATCGATGTTTCGCCGCAAAATAGATATAGTAACTGCTTATTTATATATAGGCAAATACAATTATTTAGTACTGAGCCATAGATATCAAATATTCCGCTCACCGTTATCTGTCCAATATCCAAGATATTTGACTGTCAGATCATCTTGCTGTAAGCTAGTATCCTTCCCGTAGTATGTCCTCAGCACCGAACCCCAGCCTTCAAACGCCTGGGTGAAAGGTTCATAAAACATGATTATGTAATTGGACAATCTACGTTAGCCAAAGACGACGCCCAATTACGTGTCTATTGGCGTAGTTCGCGTCACCTTCGGCTCGCGAAGATGATAACTAAGCATGTGTATATTATTTTTAAAAAAATCAAGCAAGAGTTATTGGCCTTTGCCTAGGAGATAATATAACGATCGCAAATGCACAGTACTGTTAAAGAGTTATAGTTAAATTGTTAACAAGGCTGAAATTCGATGTCGACGCCCGGGTGACTTGTCCCCCTTTTTCCTCGAAAACTGAGTTATACAAATGGGTATAATGGTAGTCCACCTCTAAAGACAAATGGTCAAGTCGGCATGACTCCTGTTTTCTCGGGTAGTGTCATTTCCTTCTGATTTGCTAGCGAAATATAATGACGTAGATATTTCGTCATTATTTACACCATTGCAGTGCTGAAATATTGGCTATATTGCCTATACATACGTGTGGGCTCTTACTACTTTCACTTACTACTATGATACCTATTGTATCATAAATTTACATGTACGATCTAGCCGTGAAAGTTCGCGATACTAATTCGGGGTTGCGATATAAATAATATATGCGTAACCAGCCTGTACATACGGTGGCATAGAGGTGACATTTGCACATTTTTTTATTTTCTGGGATTTTCGTTTTTAAAGTTATTTTTCAAAGAATAAAAATAAATGCGAAAACAAAATCCTCGATTTTCGTTTTACAAGGTTTTTTTTAACGAATAAAAATAAATGCGAAAAACAAAAATCTCGCTATTCGTTCTACATGTTTTCTTTAAAAGAATAAAAAAAAATGCGAAAAACAAAACCCCTGATTTTCGTTTTACGAGTTTTTTTTTATTATCATGTTAGAAAAAAAGAAAATGCAAAAAACAAAATCCACAACTTTCGTTTTACAAGTTTTCTTTTGTAGAATAAAAAAAAAATGCGAAAAACGAAAGTAGGCATCGGCAGTTCTTATTGGATAATTAAGTCGTGCTCACGACTTAGTGGGAGATTTTGATTGGTCAAATTATCGCGTGCTCACGACTTAAGTTTTCGTTTTTTGCATTTTTTTTATTCAATAGAATAAAACTTGAAAAACGAAAATTGATTTTCGCATTTTTATTTAATCAATGAGTTTATAAAAAAAAACTTGTAAAACGAGGATTTTGTTTTTAGCATTTTCTTTTATTCTATGAAAAAAAAAACTTGAAAAACGAAAATTCCATATTTTTGCAAATTATTATTTTTTTAAGGTTAATAAAAAAAACATGCAAATGTCACCTCTATGCCACCGTATGTACATGATATATCCGTTAATTTCTCACGGTTTAGAGTAGTAAGATACTCATGCTAGTCCTAAATGGAGCACCTGTTTAACACTATTACAAATGTCTTAGATTATGCCAAGGAGCAGCACATACGGGTCACCAAAGGCATATTTTCAAAAAGATTGAAGGACCTCCAAGTTTTTCACATGCAAATTATCAAAGCATTAAGCCATATAGATTTGAAGTAGTAAAAATAACAAGATATGTTTGCTTAACACCAGTGCCCCCGCGACTGCCATTTTTTCGAAAATGGGGTTTGATACATAAATATGTAAATCCGAAGCCGTTTGAATGTCAAAAATGTTGGTTTATACCAAATGAACCTGATGTTGACCTATAACCTTGACATTGTTATGCATGAAAACAATGCACATGTGAAATTTCAAGGCTCTATGCCTTACCAATCCAAAGATATGGCTAATGTCAGTTTTGAATTTACAAAAAAATGACCTTGACAAAATGACTTCGAATTTTATGAAGACCTTGAAGATGGTAAAATCAGAAGGGTCTCTACCAACAGAGAGGTCTAGTCCCAAGCAATCACCGTGCGAAAGATAAAGGCCCTTTCACTTACCATTCAAAGGTTATGTCCAATGTTAAATTTTCTTTAGACAAACAGAGTAACGGAAAAAACAGACAAACAGGCAGGGCAAATATATAATATGCCTCGATCTTTCGAAGCGAGAGCATAAAAATTACATTCCTTATTTCAGCGTTACTGGATGTGTGAAAGCGGAGCCCGTTTGGAGTCCCATTATGGGTAATACTCAAGCGATGTTTGTTGAGGGCCATCAACTGATATTTAAGTACAGAAGAATGTTTTTTTTTTTATTTTCTGCATTGTTTCTATATGAAATGGATTTGGGAAGAGTCAATGTGGGACTCTGAGGCATTATTTCAACAAAATTTGTAAAGGACCATCATTGGACACCACATGCAAGATATCAAATCTCTTTGCTGTGTGGTTTAATAGAAAAGTATTTTTAGAATGATTTCTTTCTCCGATTCTATATAAAATTGTGTGTGCCTAGGTGGAGCGCATATGAGACCTAGACGCATTATTCTAACAACATTATCAGACTATCATCACTTGATAACTGAGGCTAAATATCAAGAAAGATGTTGTTGGAGATTTATTAAAATGTTCTAAAATTTTCAGTATTCATGTTACTTTGGCACCCAGAATATTTTTATGAAATTGAATATGTAACAACTTTGGTAGAAGTTGACCATGGAAACATCCCTGTCAAGTTACAACTTAATTTGCTTAAATGTTTAGGAGAAGATATTCGAAGAAATTGTCGACTGACTTGACTGGTTTAAACCTATCTATTTTGCATCGATTTGGATACTAGTTTTTACAACCAAGGTTCACTTTCCTGACGATAGACTGTAGCCAATCACAATAGCTCACCTTGAGCACTTTTTGCCATACACCGGATAATTTGAGTAATTTTGCGACATAAATGTTAAAACTTTTTGCAACTGCGCGCAGTGAAAACTAAGATTTGTGCATGTGGATGTTACTCATCAGAGTCTTCGTTTGTCACTCTGGTGATAAATACAGACTCAAAAAAAAGTATACTTGGCAAAATACAGTCAATATTGCTCGAGTGACCACGCCTATTAAGCGACCGATGTCATTCCAAAATCTTTCACCTTGTCAATTTCTAGATGTTTTTAACTGTATCTCCTTTGTCCACAAAGCCCTTAGTGAAGACTCTGCTCAGACAGTGTGGCTGCACAGGCTGGCCAGAGTCTTTACTTTAGCGCACTTGAGAAATTGTTGGAAATGTCATGCAAAGATTAATTGAGCCTTTGCGTGACATTGCCAATAATTTCAAATATAAGAAAAGCAAAGGCTCTGACCAGCCTGTGCATCCGCACAGTCTGACCAGAATCTTCACTTTGTATTTAGTAGATAGATAAGATCTCAAAGCATCTGTAGACCATCATGTAACTTTATATTTACACTATGTCTACGCTACCCAATGTTTACACCTTACTAACATTTCAAATTGTTGGAAATGTCACGCACAGGCTCAATTTATTATTTTTGAACTCCTTACCTTATTAATACCATTCCCGTCATAATATAATATGAAACTTTGTTTGTAGTTTGATGGAATAGTAGAAACCCCTGAAAAAGGGAGTTTTGCGGGTGCATAATAACATAATAATTGAAATTTATTTCTCTGTTTCCTTTCCCCTTCGAAATCGTACAGGATATTAGAGTATCACCGGCCAATGTTTCACAGCCTTATTTTTGACTTATATGTTATTAAATAAGACGCCTTTCATAATAGGTTTTAAATTATAAGACATAATCCGATAATGAAAAAATGGACAGAATACCTATTATAACGTCAGATATTATAAAACATTGTGACTACAGCATTTATCAAGCTGTAGCAACGAGGATTATCAATAAATATACACTATTAAATGCAGTTTTGTTAATTAATAAGTTATGAAAGTGGTGACATATGTTGCAGAATTCTAAGCAATAACAATTTCTGAGAGAAATCTTTATGGACTCGACATATGATGTTTGTTAAGCGAATTCGTGTATTCAATATGGCGCACGATAAATCCATCCCTGCGTTCAGGGTGTCAAAACGGTGGATCAGTTTGCAGATTATATCCCGCTTTTCACGCAACTTGGGTTCAGGATGAAAAATTGGTGTAAATGTTTGTAAATTATACCCCCTTTGCACTTGCGTGCAAAGCGTGGTATAATTTGTAAACAGTTTGCCACGTTTAATTATCCTAATGGCAGGGCAAGATAATATGATTCTTTGCTTTGATCACATAAAATGGTTGAAAATGTCAAGCACAAGCTCAAATAATTCTATATTAGTTTTGTCAATTAATATTTGCCCGTTCTGATAGCTGACAATTTTGTTTTATTCCTCTATGAAAACAATTTTGAGTACGTAGTTTCTTTGTACGCCTCCACAAAAATTAATCCCGTAAGAAATATGTTTCTTTACTTGCAAATCTTTATATGTTTGCTTCATGACATTAAATTATAAGGCATGAAGATAATATTTATTAATTTTACTGGGGTATGAAACTAAAATCCTAATCTAAAGTATGAATCCGCTTCGCGAATTCATACAGTGTGATAAGGTTTCTAAGTTTCATACCTCAGTGAAATCAACAGTTTTTATCTTCTTCTCTTAATAGGGTATTTCTTTTTTAAAAAACATAATTTTTCATAATGTTTATATTGTGTACAACTTGCTTCTTTCTCAATTCAACAATGTTAATCACGTCTATAATATGATCAAGGGAGTGATATTTCCAACATTTTGTTTGTCTGAATGGGGTTATAACAATCTTACAGTTACATATCGGCGGCTGGGATACCTTACATTGGATTCCTGGTATTTCTTTCACCATTACATCCTTTCCTGGCTTCCAGCTGCTATCCCACATAGGTCTACGATTATCAACACATTGAAGGAAGACAATTAGTTGGAAAGGATGAGTGTCGCCTGTTGAGAATCGAATCCGGGACCTTCTAATTGAAAGTCTGTCGCGCTATCACTGCACTATGACGGTGGATCTGCTCAATTTTATTCATCACGCTCATGTTAAATTATTGGAAATGTCACCACAGGCCCAATCATAATTTAGACAATGGTTAAAGCCGCAGTCTTTCGTTTAGAGAAAATTAAATCGCTCTTTCGGGAACTTTCTTTGAATATTTTTTTCTTGATTAATTCTTATGAATGATGAGTTACATAAAAATAAAAATCAATCGACAAACGACAGTTTTTTCTTGAAACGCATGATCTGTAGCATAAAGTAAAATATGTAAATGAAATTTGGTCACGTGAAATACGCCCACGTGCAGGAGCGGTATAGGAGCGGTATTCAAATTGGAGACCTAAATGTTGCGGGTCATTAATATTCATCAAGTTAGGCCTATACTTAGATCATCACGTCATAATCATTTGCATTACCGAAAATTGGTATGACAAATTAAAGCTTATCTTTGAGAATATAAGTATAGTTTTTGTGTATATAGTCGTCAAATATCATTGGCTTGCGTTTCGGAAATGCTAACGCACACAGACGGGGGCTTTAATGCATGCAGGTAACATTTCCTACCTCCCATAATTCCACCATAAAAGTTTCCGCCCACATTTTGGTCATGCAGGAACGATGCCGCCATAAAATTGTTGAAGGGAGATAGTATGAGGGTTGATCCATTCTTGTCAAATAAAGCCAGTGGTCCACCTGTTATACCGTCATTAATGTCTGAAGTGTTAGAATCCCATCTGTAAAACGAGATTTTTTCATTGCATGAAAATGGGTAAAAGATTCATTTTAAAGGTAGTGGAACCGTAATAGTTCTGCACATTTCGGAACTCGTGGATTTTCACAGTGTTGACCGAGGTTTCCTAATGAAAAAAATCATTAAGAAACCTCGGTTAACACTATTAAATTTCATTACTTCCATAACGTTGCGGATCTATTACGATTCAACTACCTTAAACCTTAAATTGTTTATGTGACTGAAAGGTATCTTTTAATCAAGAGCACCGTATTAGAGTGCCAAAGCGGGGCTGTTGGGTTCTGTATAGTGAAAGGATAAAAACAAATGAGGATGTGTTTGAGGTTTCCAACAATTTCAAATATGCGCAAAGCAAAGACTCTTACCAGCCTGTGCATCCACACAGTCTGACCTGAGTCTTACTATGCATTAGTTAAATGATAAGGTCACAAAGTAGCTGTAGACCATTAGGTTACTTTATATTTATACTATGAGGCTGTCTAAGCTACTCCATTTTCGCCCCTTACGAACTTTTCAAAATTTTGGAAATGTCACGCACAGGCTCAAATATAAGTCAAAACCGAGGTTAACTCCTACACAGATGCATTTAGTAATCCCCCTTGGTGGAATATGCTGCACTTTCAAGTTTCAAATGAATGGCTTTTGCCAAATATAAAACGTTAAATTTCTCGCTCGACGATGATATATTTATTTTTCAATAAATGTTGTAGATAAAGAGTCCCGAATAAGGCGATTTACAAAAAAGTTGGTCCGCGACATTAGGTCGCAACTGCAAGCTTTAGAGCTTTGATTTCTATCTAATATTGTTAAGGCGTAGATGTAACCATTTATCTATGGATTTCAATGTTCATGATGTGCTGATATAATTTGTACATAAAATTCTAAGTCAAAATGCTAATAAAAGCATTCATTTATTTTCGATGTACATGATGATTTACGTTTCTACTTACATGCCCATCCGTTTATTTGTGTCACCGAACATAAAACCACCGTATGACAGATAACCTAAAGTATTTGGCGATCCCCCGACCTTGAACCCCGGAAATCCCCCACATAGATCCTCGTACGTCTTCCCTTGTGTTCCTTCTAACCCATCAACAAATATCTGAAAAAAAACTCATTTTTTTTTCATATTACCATAATAGTGTTTTGCAACGCTAGTAAGGGCCCCATTGCATAACAAAATTTTAGTTGTAATCTCGGGGTAAACCATAGTATTTATACGAAAAATCCCGAGGTAACAACTAAACTTTTGTTATGACATTGGGTCATAATGTTTTACCAAAATCACAAACATCTATTTCTAAAACCCATCTTATTGTCGAATAATACTACATGAGGTTGCTTGAACGACAAAATGGTTGAGTTTTGGTGCCACCTTGAAAATCACAAACAGGTTTACGATTAGACGTCAACAGCCCTACGTTTAGAATAACGAAGTACAATTTAGCGCCCTAAGATAGCAACACGCATTAGACGCATACTTCATATGGTAATGTAGGGTAGGCTGTAGGATTTCTTGGGCGCTGACGTTTGCTTCGATATCGTGAAATTGGTATTTCGCTTCGCATGTGTACAGATAAGAACACCATGAAATTGACAATATGAATGATTTTGGAATGATTTTGGATTGAGATTGAATGAGTGTGTGAAGCGGGTTTTGAGTGCATTTCAAGGGCGGTAATCCAATATTGCTAATTTTGTTCAAGATGAACAAAATTGGCGATATTCATTACCTCCCTTTAATAAAATACTCGTACTGTTTCTGTTTGTGCCTCTTCATGGACCAATCAGCCATATTAAAATCCACCCAGCAAATAAATACGTAGATAAATTTGATCGATTTAAATAAAATATTGACCATTTTGAACGATTTCGAATTGCTTTTTAATGATTTGTAGCGTTTTTGATCGCTTTGAGTGAGTGTTTGGAATGAATGAATGGAGCGCTGAGTGAATGATTTAGAATAATTTTGATCGGAATAATTATCAATTTAACGCTGTTTTCAACTGTACTCGCGTACGAGGCGGGTACAATTTTATTAACGATCGCAAACGTTTTTGCACACATATCGCACGGCTTGTTTAATGTAATATGAGCCTGTGCGTGTCATTTTCAACAATTTGACACGTGGGTACAGGACCAACATTAACCAACCTAAACAGCCACATAGTTTAATAAAAAGATTACCTGACTGTCTAAGGACACTTTGGGACCTTATCTATCTACAATGTGCAAAGTGAAGACAATGGTCAAACTGTGCAGATGCACAGGCTGGCCAGAGTCTTAACTTGGCGCACATTTGAAATTGTTGGAAATGTAACGCACAGGCTCATATAATCTTTTAACACTCACTTGTTCAAATATGATCACATTCGGCAGATCCTGGTAAGTTTTTATGCTGGCAGTAATCTGTCGTACTCTATCATTCTTTATTCTATATTGATACTCTAAAGCCTGGTAGTTGCCCAGGCCGTCTGTTCCGGAGGTGCTGTCAGATTCAACAAGTTTTAACGTTCCGTCCGAACTATTGTACGTTTTATTATAGGCGTTAAAATACGTCGGTGCGTTAACGAGCCACGTGTTGCCTTTTATAGATATGTTGTAGGTACCGTCCGTCGACAGGGATATGACGAAATCATCTCCGGCTTGTAGGGTGGAGGGGTATTTTTCTATAAAGTATATTTTCAAATCTTAAAGTATTACAAATGTGGGACCAGTGTCCCGTTTTACCAAACGAAAAAAAAATATATATCGTAAGTCAAAATCACAAATCATACCTGGTGTTTTCATTCATTGTAAGAGTCTGCCTTGCACAATCTCATTGGAATCGTTTTTTCCAAAGACGATTCCAACGAGATGATGCATGGCCGAATGCCATATCTAGTTACTACTGTAGAAGCAACTTTAATTTTTGATTTACGCAATAAAAAATGATCGTGAGCGAAAGAAGGGCCAACTCTGAAAGAAATCTGCGAGATCATATCCTTCAGATCATTTCTGAGACGGAACGACAGAACTCTGATAATTGTGCACTGCTCACACCTGAATAATTTTTTACTAATTTATTCCTGCGCAAATGCGACGAAAGCTAAAGCTGATAGAGTTTCCCTCGAACACTTATTTCGATGTTAGAGAGGCACTAGTTTGAACCCACTGCTACCCACAGCTGTGTGAACTGGGTCTGGCTATTAGTATTTGCCTATAAACACATCACGGTGGCTTTGCGGCTCTAACCAACGACCACCAGGGAACGGGTCGAGCGCCTATATCACTAGGCCACCAAAGACAGACACTTATGACAATTAGTTTCGGTTATCCTTTATATTTCACTTTGCGTGATCATCTTATTTCATCGTTTGTTCATCGTTGGACATGACAGCCAGTAGCGCCCAAAGACGAATAAAAAAATAGCAAAGAAACATGAGAGGGCGTGTCCCAAAAGTTATTTACACGGGGAATGATTGAAAACTGACCAGTAACTTGAATCATGCACAAGACAAATGTATCTCATCACGCAGGATTGTTTTTGATGACATGATCGCCCGTAGAGCCCTTGTTCATCACGCCATTAGGCTTTTACACCGGAACGTTAGAAACCATATTCCAACGATCGATCGTGTGAAGTTTCCAGCTGCTATCCAGCCAACATATGAGTAGACCTACGATTATCGCCCCATTGGTGGGAGACAAATATAGTCGGAAAGGATGGGTGTCGCCATCGAGGATCGAACAAACTAACAACTGTGCTATGACGGCGGCTGAATCGGATAAGAACCGGGAATAAACACGATGTTTTGGACTATATACCGTGAAAATAAAATTTTAAATAATTGATGCAAATGCCATCGATTTTAAGCCTTCTCGTGCTGTTTCCACTGGACATAAAGGTTTGACAGATTTTACAAACAAAGTTCAGACTGCAACACTTTGCAGGCCGAAGGTAGTTTACACAGTCTGCCAAAGACAAAAGACTAGCAGCCTGAACTTAGAATACACTCCCTGCTTTCTGTTGAATAATTATGGGGTAATTTATCCAAGAGCAGTTGAATGTCATGAAAACTGGCAACTTGTTTTAACAAATATTTATTTTAAAAGAACAAGAGAGGTTTGTTAAACATTTATGCCCCCCCCCCCTCTAAAAGCAGGTCAATGGTATATTCTTTATCAATCAACTAAGGGCAAAAACTCACATATATGATGAGTAGAGTTATGGTTATTGTGCACTGCACTTTTCCTTAATGAGATCTCTCCACCTGTAAAGTTTCATTATTTTAGCTTGCATACTTTAAGAAATTTGCACCGGGCAAAAAATGGTCTACAGACCAAGGACCGACCGCCCAATCGACCGACCGACAAGTACAAAGCAGTATACATCCTCTTCTTCGAAGGGGAGGGGGACACAATAAGAATAAGGCGTGTTTTAAGCTGCTAATTCCTGTGTTTTTCTTGGTATGAAATTGACTTGACTGCCGTGCGTTCAGGATAGGGAAGTTCAAACGAGTGAACAAGGTTTGAATCACGCAATAGATACGATGCGTTTGGTAATGCAGAGTTCCACTACCGGTACGCTCGCGTGTGTTTTGTCATCTTGAACGCATAGCTAGTTTTAATGCCGAAATACTTTCTAAAAACGAGGGGATAATTCTAAACGATATCAATTTTCCACGCAGAAGCTTTTTTTTAAACATGAGATATATGCGATCCAATTTTCGATCCATGTCAGCCGCAAAAAATACATCCGATATTTAAACCCCTTTACAAATAGGTAAGACTGTTGCATTTTAACCGTGGTTGCGTGACACAGACATTTATAAGGCTTTCGGGGAATAGACATTATGATTATGGTTTTGCTTTGCCGTGGTTTCAAAGTAAGTATTTATATCTCGGCGGCTTCTGCAGCTACCCATGGCTTTCTGTTGCTTTTCAAACCAGTACAACCACAACATTTCATACGAGCCAACAGCTGCTCATCCCGATTAGGCGCACTTCTTATCATTCGCCCATTGCTGTTAGAAAAAAGCCACTTGACACAATGACTTTTGTAAAATGATCGATGCCAGGCGGCTGAACCGGGATTTGACCTCACGCCCAGGATTGACAGCCTAAATACCTAAAGACTAGCCGGGCTCTGCGTGAACACAATAAAACAGAGGACTTGCAAGGGCGTAACTACCATGACGCATCTTACGCAGGTGCGTAATAAAAATGTATCCTCTTTCGAAAAATATCGTTGATGAATGATCATAACATCGAAACTACAGCTTATTGAGGCTGTAGTTTCGATTATCCATCAACGCTCAAATCATGAAGAAAGGAGCGGGCGGACGGCATTTATCAATTGTCAGAGTTCAAATATCGCCTTTACTCTATGTATTCTTTGATGATCGCCTTCAGAGTGAATATGAATTTCAAATTCCTAGCTACGCACATGACATGTACACGTGTAAAAATGATATATTGTGTACCTGTATAGAATCCTTCATTTGTCCCGATTGATGACTCGTGTACAGTAGGCCTAATTTGGCTGCAAAATATTGTTCAGGGTTACGATATCTACGCTACATTCTATCCGGGGAGCCGCCGTCAAAGTGCAGTGGTAACGCCTTTGACTGTATTCGAAAGGTCCCAGGTCCGATCCCCGACGGCGGCACTCATTCTTTTCAACCATTTGTCTCCCACAATGGGTTGATAATCGTAGACCTGTGTGAGATAGCAGCTGGAGGCCATGGAAGGATGTTACGGTTGTACTGGTGTGAGGAAATACCAAGAGCCCATTGTTAGGTGTTCCAGCCGCCGCGATGTGACTGCAAAATTGTTTAAAGCGGCGTTTGACCCCAATCAATCAATCTATCATGGTTTTACTCTAGGTTTAGTGAAAACTCATCGTTGCTAAAGTGCCTGTATAATGAATGTACCTACATCAACTTGTTACATGTACAATCATTTTACACTATACAATCTCAACAGGTATATTATGTAACAGGTGTTTGAATGAATCGATCTATGTAAGGTGGGTATGCATGTGACGTAAACAAAGGTATATAGAGAAACGAAAGTACAATAAGAGGTACATACTTTTATGCAGGACTTTTCCAAATGCTAGACAAATAGTCATCAAATATATCAATATGTACATCAAGTTTCCCATGTTGTGAAGTGGAGGCAACTGAGTGTATCTCACTATAAACTACAGCCTGGTTCAATAAACTGTGGTTAAACCCGTATCAGTACAACCTATTGCAATTAACTGTGTAAACTGATTTCTAGCGTGACAAAGGTTTGTGTGACGTACATTCGATTTTACAACATTTATATTTCATTTTGGTCAACCATTCACGCAATGGATGCTCGGTCACATAAATTCAGCAAATATATAATGAGTATCTGGACAGACAAAGGCAAAGTCAAAAAATTCGCGTGAATACAAACACTCGTCTAGAGCAAGTACCCGTCCCCAAATGCTTAACCCACTCCCACGAAATCTCTTTGTTTGGGGCCTCTATAGAAACGAGAGTTAAGAAAATATCGAGGAAAATGAAGAATTTTTATCAAATGTAAATTGTCGTCTGCAAGCTTTTTCCGTATAAATAACATTTTACCTGACTAACCGTTTGTGAAGTTGAGATACGGAAACGCCGGACATTTGAATGAGCAAACGTAGTGAAACCAAGCATGCGTTCAGGGTGACAAAACGGTGCAAACTATTTGCAGATTATAACACGCTTTGCATGTGCACATTTGTGCAAAGCAGGTATTATTTGCAAGCAGTGCAAGTGAAAAGCGGGCTATAATCTTCAAACAATTTGCACCGTTTTGACATCCTGAGCGCAGGGCAGGTTTGAGTACAATTAGTCATATTCACTATTATTTCACAACTCTATAATTCAGATCAATGACATCGCTAAAATTGCATCACTTGAGGGTAATATAAATAGACCCACATTGCACGACCTGAACGAGGCTGTTGTGCAATATGTATTTTTCCCAAAACGATATAACCTATGTTGGACGATGAAAGCGAGGCAAGCAATATTGTCCGATGAAAGTGAAGCTGTAGTCTCAAACATCGATATCATGGCATTTCGCTGCTTTTTCAATCAAACCCTCTGTTCGAAGGTATTGAAATTAATTTGATCCTGAGAAGATTTCTGATATTTACCTTTGTTACATTGCTGTTCGGGTAGAGCAAGAATGAAGAATGCAAGTGACATTGAGATACACAAATATTTTGTGTTTCTTGATTTTAGAATAACGTTTGTCAGCATGCAAAATGGAACGAATGGTATTTAATCTGTTCTATGTTTATTACATATTATACATGTAATTAGTTAGCACTAACCGACTTGACACTTGAAATAAACATATCACGTGGATCCCTATTTTAAGAACAATTGTTAGTTTCAATTTCATCATGTGCATAAGGCCGGACTTGCATTTGACACTCCTTTAGAATCCTTTTGGATCCATTCCTTTTGTCTCTCTCAAATGTCAACTTAATTGTGGAACTTTCGTTGTATGGTGTGAAATAAAGTTGCTATTTAACATGATCGGGTATAATACCGAATTAAATAAATGGATTCGTACCCTGCTGTCTCCTCTATATTTTGACTCTGCTGCCGATTTGTCAATAAAATAGAGGGTGGTCCTGCAGGGCAATGTGTTCTTGAACATTTCCGAAACGTTAGACAATGATCTTTAACGACTTTGTACACAAAAATTAAGACTGTTATTCTCAGAGATAGGCTTGAATTTGTCATATACATGTATTACTTTAAGCGTTTCCCGAAAAAAACACCGATTGTCGATTTGTACTTTTCATGTAGTCATCCTTCATAGGACTAAATCAAGAATGATTATTCAGAGAATAATCACGAAATAGAGATTGTCTACTCTAAACGCAGACGGGGCTTCAAATAACCTCCTAGTATTAGCCCTATATACAATATTTAAAATATTGACTTTTATCTATTATGCCTACGTTTGCAAATTGGCAAAAAATAAGAAAATGAAATTATAGCAGGGGAAACAAGATATCGCATATTTCGGACATTCTAAGTAGTTTGATAATGGTACAATAAATTCAGTGACACAGGAGCAGTTATTAAGCAACAAAACTCAGTATCTATTGTTTCTTTTTAAGGCTACATATGTATTAAATCTGACGAAATATCTATTAGTGTCTCAGTTGAAAGCACATGCATGATATGTAGAATAAAGGGTCAATGCGCCTTGATTTCATCTCTTCTATCATTTAAGCAACGGGAAAATCATATGATAATCATTGTATATACAAAATTATCTTCACTAATCTGATGTCTTTATAACATGACACAATTATCTAGTACTGATAACATGACTTAAGATTTGACCTTTTTTTTTTAAATTTTGTCTTTAAGAAGACTTTTCACATTTGAACTTTTACAAATGATATTTTTAGAGTTGCACAATGTGATAAATCAAAACAAGATTTTGTTGGAATTCTGGAATCCCTTCATGCACAGAAATAGTCAGGGTGTTAAATATTTAACACGCACAAAATTAAACTTGTTATACAGCTAGTAACATCTTGAAACTGACATGCATCTCGATCAAAACGATTCTAATCGCTAACTCAGTGCCCTGTTTATTCACTCGCCAACTCAGTGCTCTGTTCATTCTATCCAAAACACTTAACATTTCATTCAAATTTATCAAAATTTTCCACGTATTTTTTGACTGGTGTGGATTTCAAAAATTCCGATTGGAGCATGATGGCAAACAATTTGAAAACTGCGAACATTTTTTTGTGAGTGAGGTAATAAATATCGCTAATTTCGTCCAAATTAGCGATATTTAATTATCTCCTTAAATTTCATTGAGAATTCGCTCCACACACTCATTCCGAATTCATTACAAGATCACCCAGTTTGTCAATTTTACATTGTTCTTAATTGTAGGAAGGCCGATTTAGTGAAAAGTTCAAAATCTTAGCGTCGATGTTGTTACAAACTTTGGTCATATCTATGCAAAATGAAAGAGATCCCCTTGAAACTTGGCATGTCTATTTACTATTTAAATAGAAATCGGTATTTGACATTAAGGTTAATTCTTGAAATACGAACTATGCTTAGTAGTGACTTAAATTTTGTTCCATATCAAACACCTTCTGCCAAGCATAGGCATCCCCATGCTTGGCCCTTGCTGTATATCGACGGTTTTATTTAAGTGGGATATATTGTTTTAGATAAGGGTTTCCAAAGACACTTAAATACGTTTTATTAACCCAGGGGATTGTAAAGGCGGATTTTCATGCCCAGATATGGGATAAACTCTATACCATAGTGAATTATTTTGACCTTAGTTCATTTGAATTCCACATTTGATCTTAGTATGTGAACGTGTATGTATTTTCCGGTATTTCATTAAAATGGCCTTTGTTCAATCCAAACAGTATCTTTCTGGTCATTTATCCCATAGGGAGTTCTTTGGGAGAGGTTGCAAGTTACTTTTGGTGACTATCGCAATTCAGTAACACGAAATAAATACAGTTAGAAAAACAATCGCGACTTTAATTCAAATTGTAAGCGTCTGATAGGTTCTAGAAGAAATAGGAAGCTTTTTATAGAACTTCCATGCATATTTTATTAAAGGGGGTAATAAATATCTCTAATTTTGTTCATCCTGAACAAAATTTGATATTGGATTACCTCCCATTAAATTCACTCATAACTCGCCCCACACACTCATTCCATTTCAATCCAATATCATTCACCTTGTCAATTTCATAATGTGCTAACTGTACGAGTATACATTATAAGTGTTAGCCAATCCTAATTGTCGAATTGTGTAGTTACACATATGTCAAAGAGCTCAGTGTTTTACAATCATATTGACCAAATTTAAGGTTGATTGGAAAAAAATGGCCTCTAGAGTACATATAAAGTAAATGTTGACAACGGACATAGCACGACGCACATCGCACGATAGACACCGAACATCCACCTCACCACAATAGCTCACCTTGAGCACTTCGTGTTTAGGTGGGCTTATAATGTGGCCTGAAAAAGAATATAATATTATTCTTAGAATTGACCTCATGACCTAATTTTGACTTCATTTCACCAAATCATTAGTGTATCCAAGATAAAGTCAAGATAATCATTCTGAACAATTTTCAGAATAATTCTCGCAAAAAATGGGGCCAGTAGAGTTGATGAAAGGGTTTTCTTAGATTTTACATAGGGACCTATTTTTTTTATATCCCATTTGTCAATTTTCAAATTCGTCTGCAAGTAATCACTGAAATAATTCTTACCAATTTTCATGCTAGTTTTTTTTACAGATTTGACCTAGTGGCCCTTTTGGTCCTGTTGCCTCGATTTCTGATTTGTCCAAAATTTTATCAAAACAATCATTCTGACCCGATATATTTGGTTTTAAATTTCTCTCTAGAGAGTCTAAGTTTTTGTTTTCAAGATCTGGCGTAATGACTTTGTTTTTTAACACAGGTCACCCCCTGAATTTGTCAAAAAAAACATTCTAGTATTTTCATGTTCATCGGGCAAAAAAAGTGGACTTATGTAGTCTCTTCATGAAGATAACTGTTGACAGATAACACACAAAATATGGTGGTATTCACACAAACACAAAAAAGCTCACCTTGAACACGTTTTGCTTCGCTGAGCTAGTAAATGATTTAAAGAGAGCAAGGTTTTATTGTATAATAGTCCAAAAATTACAAATTACAACCAAAGCATAAATTACAAAGTATACCAAGCAGGAATCAAAACTGGAATAAAGCCTGCATGTCAAATAATATTGTCAATAATTTTAATTAAGAGTGAATAATAATTTCCCTTAATTAAAAAATCTTTAAGGTAAAAAAAAAAAATCCATCTGTAAAGGATTCCAACACAATCTTCACGACAATTATACAAATACGGTACATTGTATAAGGTATATCACAGTAATATGTAAAGATACAAGTATAAGGATAGTCAATAACAAATTATTGCACATATCAAACTTTCTACAAAAAACAAATAAATATACTTTTATTTATAATATGACCTACATCACAGTGGAGTATGAAACAGGTGTTAATACACTACAGAAATACCTATGCTAATGAGCTATTTTGCTATGAAAAAAGATGTCATAATGCATTTGATGACATCACTTCGCAAACTGCGTTAGGCCTACATGTTTTGCAGAAAAACCTGTATCTGTAAACTTCTTGAATTTCCTCAATTTATCACAAAATTTCAGGTCATATTATAAATAGAATAATAAATTTGTGATAATAGAATACGGCATTTATTAAACTACTCATCTAAAACAGATAAAAAAATTGCAAAGCCTCATTTTAGATGACTTGTATAGTAAGTTTTGTTTTCATTGACCACTTATTCAATATCCTTCAAATAAATAACTTAAAAAAGTGGTAATAAAAGAAAAAAAATAATCTTATGCTAGAATGATATACTTATATGAATAGATAGATAATTCAGCACAAATTCAACAGATAGTCATGAATCTGATATCTAGTCATTAAAGGACAGTCATATATTTCTTTATTGAATATGCAAAATATTACAAAAAATCTCAATAATCCTATGTTGTTAAAACTCAATAGAATCGTCTCATTTGAGACGATTCTGGTTAATTTAAACAACAAAGGATTCATTTAAAAAAATATTAAGACCAACAATGACTACCTTTTATTTGTAAACAAAATGTGTATTAAGCAGTCATTTTCTTTCATGGCCATTTTTTGTGGTCCTGTTTGTGGTCACCTAAAAAAGGTTTTTCTTCATGAAGGCTGACATCCTCTTGAACCAAACTCCTTTTCAATATATTTATTTATTGAGTTCTGAGAATAAACAAGGGCTCAGTTTAGATGGTTGTAGCAATTTATATGTCCAGATGCAAGGCTCGTGTTTGACCCTTAAACCAAAGTTTGACCCCATTAAATCGGAAAATAACCTATTTTGACCCCGAAAATTTCTTCCAATGGGTCATTTTGACCCCTTCAAATTCAAAAATTGCAATCTTGATTGTGCTGCAAATGATAAAGGTATTAGTATATATATTGTCTCCTTCATATCCTGATAAGAGATTCATATGAAATATGAATCTCTTATAACAATATGAAGGAGAAAATAAAGAAGTCAATTGGTATTACCAGGAAATGGTTACTTATTATCCCCTTGTTTTTTTGTTTTGACCCCTTCAACAGCAGTTTTACGCTTAGGGAATTAATAGTCAAGGGTCAATGACTCCTGAATTTGAAAAGCTAGCACAATATGCAGATACATCTGTTCAAAGCCAAACCAACAAGATGTTCCTGTTTCATCAAAAGGATAATAACCTAAAATGAAATTGTGCGATCATCTGAATCATTTATTTTCTACATGCTAAGACTTTCAAAAACTTTCTTGAGGCCATCTTGTCTGATCTTGGTCTCAGTTTCTTTCAGCTCTGTATCAAAATCAGCTGATCCTGTAGACAGAAGTCCAAATAATTTATCAAGTTTCGTCAGATCAGGCATGCTGTTACTGAATGTGAATTGTATTGGATCAAAGTTCTTCTCTTTTAACTTGGAGACCATCTGACCCTTGGCGTGCTGGTGCCTTAAGAAGGATACAAACACTAGCTTGGCGGGATACACTTCTTCATAGTACTTGGCATATAGGTCACTAAACCTGATTTAATAAAATAAATTTAATTTCTTACATCTATACAATACAACAAAAATATTAATCAATTTTTTCAATGGTTAATTCTAAATAAGTGAAGAAATTTCTTTCATTTATTATTCATGGACCTTCTCCTAATAAACCCTCCCAGGAGCTAAACATAACATGGTCAATGATCTTTTATTTTCTATCTATTATCTGATTAAAAAGATCATTATACTGATGTCTTAAAGGACCATTTCTTCTTATTTTGGGATGAATTTCCTCTTAAAAATCATATATATACTTTTTTATTGCTAATAGGAAATTAAGCTTGATTCTACCAATTTTTTTGGTACAAGGCATGAAGCATTTCAAAAGAATTCAAGTGTATTGCAAGTAGATTGGTGACTGAAATGACAAGTAGACAGCATAACTGATGTGGTTTTAAGCCTTTTTGATGAATCATTAAACTGAGCCGGAATACTCAACCAACACATAGTGGCAGACTGGTCATAGTCTATACCACCTTTTTATCCTTCTTAATGCAGAATGATTAAAACTCTTAATCTGAAGAAGAACAATTGAAGGTTACATTCCCAGTGATTTGAGGCCTTTAACCTCTATGTAATTTGCAAAAGCCTTTTATTCAGCTCAAAATGAGGGTTAACCCTTTGTGTGCTTAACAAAATCCAAAGTTGAATTTCATTTTTATATAAGCTCAAAGAGTATTGTAAGCATTGAATATGGGTCAATATTTTTTTTTAATCATGTATCAACCAGTAGTACATGTATAGACTACGCTCAAACTGCAAATCTTCCTACCAAAATATGTATATTCCAGATCAGCATAAAAAAGTTTATGCTATATAATCAATTTTATTAATGAATAAAATTGATCAATTAATCCTTGTCATGCTGAACCGGGATTATTACTGCTAAAGCAGGAGGTAAAGACAAAGATCAGCCTGCACATAGAGTCTGATCTAAGTCTTAACCACCTGTTTTTAGCTCCACTGGCTGAAAGCCACTGGGGCTATTGTCATGGTGTTGTGTCCGTTGGCGTCCGTCTGTCCGTGCATGCGTGCGTAAACTATTCTTTAAAAGTCTTCTCCTCAGAAACTACTAAATGGATTTCAACCAAACTTCACAGGATTGATCCTTGGGTGACCCTCTTTCAAAGTTGTTCAAGAAATTTTGATCCAATGAAAAACATGGATTTAAGGGGCGTGGCTAATTTCCAAATATGGTAAAAAGTGAGTTTTCTCAGTTTCCAATCAATGGATACCAGATTCCAATCAATGGATACCAATTAAATTTTACATGAATGATCCTTGGGTGACCCTTTATCAGTCTACAAAAAATCATTGTGATCGGATGGAAAATATGAATTTTATGGGCGGAAGTCATGTCTCTATATGTTGTATAGTGGAAACTTTGAAAATCATTTTCTCAGAATGTAACAGATGGATATCAACCAAATTTCATTGGAATGATCCTTGAGTTACCCTTTATCAGTTTACAAAAAATCATTGTGATTGGAT
Source organism: Fragum whitleyi (assembly GCA_948146395.1). Taxonomy (NCBI): domain Eukaryota; kingdom Metazoa; phylum Mollusca; class Bivalvia; order Cardiida; family Cardiidae; genus Fragum; species Fragum whitleyi. Next base: position 85,958,347 of record OX411543.1, on the reverse strand, counting down.
GGAAAATATGAATTTTATGGGCGGAGGTCATTTCTCTATATGTTATATAGCTGAAACTTTGAAAATCATTTTCTCGGAATGTAATGGATGGATATCAACCAAATTTCACTGGAATGATCTTTGAGTGACCCTTTATCAGTCTACAAAAACTCATTGTGATCAGATGGAAAATATGCATTTTATGGGCGGAGGTCATTTCTCTATATGTTATATAGTGGAAACTTTGAAAATCATTTTCTCAGAATGTAATGGATGGATATCAACCAAATTTCACTGGAATGATCCTTGAGTGACCCTTTATCAGTCTACAAAAATCATTGTGATCAGATGGAAAATATGCATTTTATGGGCAGAGGTCATTTCTCTAAATGTTATATAGTGGAAAATTTGAAAATCATTTTCTCAGAATCTAATTTTTGGATATCAACCAAATTTCACTGGAATGATCCTTGAGTGACCCTTTATCAGTGTACTACAAATTATTTTGATTGGATGAAAAATATGCATTTTATGGGAGGAGGTCATTTCTCAACAAGTTATAAGTGGAAACTTTGAAAATCATTTTCTCAGAATGTAATGGATGGATATCAATCAAAAGGTTTTGGTATGATCTTTGGGTGACCCATTATCATGCAGCTGAAAATCATTTTGATTTGATGAAAAATATGTCTTTTAAGAGTGGAAGTCATTTCTCTATCTGTTATATAGTTCAAACTTTGGAAATTATTCTCAACATCAGTAGAATTTCAAGCCTGTGGAGCGACTCAAGCCATTCATGGCTTTCTAGTTTCTTGTTTGGCCTTAAATTGTGTATAGACTTAATTTCAAAGAGAAATATTGGCATGCAGTTTCTTCTTTCAGAGCCTTCAGAACATTGATATGAGTTTAATTTTGCAAATAATTTTATTCAGCATGACAAGGGTTAAATTATATTGAAAATTTTCTTTCAGCATGTTAAGTATCAACTTTTGCATCCACCTACCACATATTTTGATGTGTCCCATTTTCCTCCTCGTCTGTCACCATTATAAACGTCTTAACTACCTCCTTCTTCTCATAGAAAGGGAGAAGACTCTTCACTGGACTAGTCCCACCCCCTGCTCTTGTTTCAACAGCTAGTTGAAGAACCTGGTGGAATAAAATATTGAAATACTAATTTAAATGTACGTGTGACCTGTAATGCTTAAAAGGACCATCCATGAAGTGCAAATGTTTTGAGGGTTGTTCAAATTTTATCAAGATCTTAGGGGTCCAAAATTACCCCCCCCCTACCACCATATAGACCAATAGTACAATTATTGGTCTATATGGTGGAGGAGGGGGGGGGCATTTTGGACCCCTATGATCCAGATTAAGTCAATTAATCATAAATGATATGCAAAAAAGTATAATGCATATAAGAGGGATATTTGATATACTCAAGCATGCCAAAAGTGCCAAAAACTGAAACATTTGAACAAAGTATATTGATTTCACATGCCATTGTATGTAACATTTAGAAACAAAAACCAGATTTTTTTTAACAACCCTCATATTTATCATGTATGACTAACAAGGCTGCAGTGGATTCAGGATTTCTGTAGAAAGGGCTCTATGACATAAAGGAAAGAGTGTTTGTTTTCCTAAAGTATTACACAATTATGACTGAATTTCAACACCTAAAAATAAAAAGGCAACACAGAACCCCGCCCCCTCCCCCTGGATGGTTGAATAAACATACTAGTCTTTTGAAGGTCTTAAGTCAGGAATGAATTAAACTTGAAAAATACTCAGTCAGATTTTAATTTGATAATATTTTAAAAAAAAGTATGTCTTTTGGTGAAGAAAACTGGAGATGGAAGAAATTGCTTGAAAAAGTCTTTTCTTGTCCTCAGGACATGGACCCTAAATATACAAAAACACAATATCACTGCCTACAGGTATAAACACTTGGCTGTAGGTGCCAGAAAATGCAACAATCTAAGTGGAAAAAACTCTTTAAGAGTTATCCTTCTCGATAGTCTAGATAGCTTTTGTGATGGTGAACACACCTGCCAAGTTCCATGGAAATATCTTCAATAACAACAGAGATATTGATAAGGTAAAAGTTTGTCATGCCAACACCTATGCCAATGCAAACACCAACACCAAGGACCCCTAGGTGATGATAATATCTCATGTTTTCTTTGTAAACAACCCAGCTAAAAGTGTATATTGAGAGTCTCTAGCTGTATATTGAGGGTCTCTAGCTGTATATTGAGAGTCCCTTGCTGTATAATGAGAGTCCCAGTTCAGTGGCATCAAAAAGTGGGAGTAGAAGTGGAAATTGGTTGACACATTCTTATCCGACTAATTGACTTAATATACTGATTAATTTACCCTAATCAAGTTAACACTGGAATATCACTACTTTGGCAGGAGGTATACAAAGATAAGCCTGTACATACATGTATGTGCAGTCTGATTTTAAATTGTTTCCCCTATTTTTTTCTGTCTTTTAGCCAGAAAAGGTAAAAAAAATAAATACTGACTCAAATAAGGGCATCTTGTACCTTCAGCACTTTGATCTCAAAAGAATTTTGCATGGGTTTTATTTTCAGTATGAAAAGAGCTTAAATCTGCTTGTACATTTAGGCAATATATCCAAAATAATAAAGTAAATAAATTGATTTACAATTCCAAATCAACTATATGAGCCTGTGTGTGAGATTTCCAACAATTTAAAATATATGCCAAGCAAAGGCTCTGGCCAGCCTGTGCATCCGCACAGTCTGACCATAGTCTTCACTATGCGTCTAGTAGATAGACAGGGTCTCAAAGTATCTGTAGACCATCAGGTAACTTTAGATTTACAGTATTTGGCTATCAACGCTACTAAATGTTTTCACCTCACGAATGTTTAATATTGTTGAAAATGTCACGCACAGGCTCATATATCTTTATAGGACAAGACATCAGTTATTATGATATTTCTAATACATGATGCATTTTCTTTGGTCCAAGGGACTCCCTGGAATATTGTAATATAAGCCACTTTTACTATTCAAACACAAGACAAAATTCTTACCTCTTCAATAGTTTTAGGTAGAAAGGGAGCATATCTATACTCATTATTAAAGAACACAAGGTTAGCTGATGTGATGGCAGTGAGAAGGCCGGCTATGATAGAACTTGTCCTGATAGCAACTTCCATAGACCCTGATGCATCTCCGAGAACAACTATTGGTGACTCAAGGGATAAGCTGAAATATACAGTCAATATTGCTAGAGCGACCATTTCAATTCACCTTCTATCAAGTGACCAATTTTATTAAGTGACCAACATAAAAAAAAGCATCACCCTAAGCAAAATATCTGAAAAAATAACACATTCTTCAACAAGATTGTTAATTATTGAATGTTACTTTGTTGGAACCCATTAAAAGCGTCTCATGAGATGATTCTTACAGGTTCCAACATCATAAGAGTGGGTAAGACTTTTGCGATAATATATTAGTGCTATCAAAATGATGGCTTATTTATCATTCCCATAAGAGACTGCTTTTTGGTGGTACCCTTAGAAGTTGCTTAAGACTAGTTTCACTGTAAATAATCTATATTTTTCAGTAATTATATGATTCTAATTGTATCTTTAAACAATTTTGCATTCTGATTGGCTGTAAAAAGGAACATAAACACTGGAAATTATTTGAGAATGCAATAATAATGGTTTATCTTTAAAGGTCGTAATTATATATGGATGGTAAAATTTCAAAATATTAGGGATATTTTGATATGTTTAATACATCTGAGAAGGGTGGTTAAAATAGTGAAAATTAGACAAGGGACAAAACAATACCAAAAAAGGTACCAGATGACAAAACATGTATATGTATTACAATGATCAACAATAACATCACGAAAACAACCTTTACTTATCACAAAAGCTCTCATGATTAAACTTTTGAGCATAGAAACATAATTTTCTTAAAAAGCTTACCTTATTTTATCAATTTTTCTCTGAGCTATTGGCAATAAATGTTTGAAGAATGGAGCTTTTGTTTCATCTACAGTTCTCTCAACGTTTTGATCTTGTCCTGATCTGTAGTACCCATACCCTGATGGTGATCGTTTAGCGATATCTTCCCGATACATTTTCATTGACAGGAGCCGATCGAGTAGTTTCCCGTTTGGTAAGTTGATTTCATCACCCGCTTTGACTCTTGCTGAGATTACCTCATCAACTTCAGAACATCTCAGTTCTTCATACCACCTTAAAAAAAGATTTTGAACATAGGCGTATTGGGGCATTGAAATTTATATGCACTCCGAAGGCAACAACCAAAGAATAATCCAAGCAGGATAAATGCAATACGTGGACTGAGACAAAAGATACATGCCTTCCGTGTGCTCCTGTTTTATGTGCTGAGCGTTGGGGAACGATCAAAACATCGTAACTACAGCTTGAATAAGCTGTAGTTTGGATGTTATGTTCATTCATCAACAATAGTTTTCAACAGATGATTATTTCTTTTATGCACTTGCGTAAATTGCCTAATGGGAGTTACGCCCTTTTCAAAAATAATGGTATTGTAACTTAATTTAAATGTGTGACCAGTTTTGCGAAATGGGACCATCTGGAAAGTGGAAAATGTATTGGGAATGCTGCCTGATTAGGGTTTTTAAGAATTGAGACTGTGTGTGACATTTCCAACAACAATTTGAAATGTTTGTGAGGTGCAAACACTGATTGGCGTAGACAGCCATATACAGTTAATATAAAGTTACCCGATGTTCTACAGATACTTTAAGACCTCATCTATCTACTAAGCGCATAGTGAAGACTCTCGTCAGACTGTGCAAATGCAGAGGCTGGTCAGAGTCTTTGCTCTGCATATATTAAATTGTTGGGAATCTCCCGCACAGGCTCAATCATATTATCATTCACATAGTATGTTTTCAATGGACTTTTGCTGTTCATAAAATGAAACATTTATCAATCTTACATGAAAAACAAATTATTATTTTATTTCAAGGCAAAAATGAGACAAGATGTGATAATTTTGGGAAAATTTTCATAAAGTGTGTCATTTTCCATGAGATTGCTAAGCCATTTGTTTAATATGGCTTTGCTTAGATAGCATCAAATACGCTAAAATGAACAGGGTATAAAATGTTTGGAAATTTGACTGATTTGGCTGTTAGATGATCAAGAGATTGAATTATCCTAATTTTTCAAAAATAATCAAAAAGCATTAAACATTTTGATTTATTTGATATCTAAGACGACCCTTTATAAAATATCTCGGAGAATGAAAACGGGTCAACTTCAGAATTATATTGGTAAAACTCCTGATAATACGATGGTTGTCCCAGAAATTCGTGAACATTTTCTATTATTCAAAACCCCAGCGTCTGATTAAAATAAAACTCTTGAATTGACAACACACGATAATTTGCAGCAGATTGAAAAAGGTTTTATGGTTTTAGTATGTTCATGTTCAGAAATACAGCTATAAAAGATGATACACTCGGTAGGGGTGGTCGGCGCACTCCAAATTCATTACCTACGAATCTTATATGGTAGATATTTGATAGTCATTTCTTTCGATATTTACGAGGGGTTTGATATAAAACTAATATAGTTGAAAGCAGTCAGCCTCGGAGTTCATACATGTGAATTTTCAAACAAATGACATCACGTAGGGTGCAGTTATGAAGTATTGTTATGTCCGAGTGCAAGTCAAGCGGCATGAAAATTGCGACGTCATCGCGATGCTCGGCGCACAAGATCGTTCGTTATATGGTCTAGATCGCTAAATAAGACCTTTACAAACCATATGATAATTCATAATGAAGAAAGACTATTATGGATGTTGCACACACTCAATAATAGCGGATAAAAGAGATATAAAATTGAAACTGATAAGGGATATTTGAGGAAAAAAAGGTCAAAAAAATATGGGCGCAGCGTCAAAAAAAGGAATAAAAGACGTTTCGACCGACGTCCATCAGAACGCCTGATTGAATAAACAGAGAATAAGAATAAGTACATCAGCAGCGTATAGTTTTTTATGACTTGATCATAAGTCGCGTCAGTATAGATAGGTATCGAGACCTCAAAGGCATATGCAAGCACTTTCGGCAGCATGAGAGATTTGGAAGCGGTTCCCCAAAAATCCCAGTTTCCTATGGCGGGTCTTTCTCGATGAATAAACGCGGTAGTAGTGTTATTCTGAGGTATTCAAAACAAACCCAAATTATTATTTCCTGTGAGAATAATACAGTAAAAGTTCATTTTACGAAATGTCTAAAAATATAACGATATGACAAAAATATAACATTTACTTTACCCATCCCTTCTCTGGTTAAAAGAAAAAATACGATATTGTGTACGTACGCAAAATATTGAGAAAAACGGTTTTAAAATCAAATATTTTATTGAATGCATAACAAAGGTCTATATCAACAAATATTTGAGATGATTGACAAAGGTTCTTTCTTCGTAGCAAGTCTATAGAGCCGATACGGACGCTACTTTGATCAGAAGTGGTTCAGTTTTGAAACGACGTTTCATGTATTATAATACGACGTTGATAGCGTGCGCCGACACACATTTACTAGTGTTATGTTATAAATCATATCTTCGAGAGTATTGTACATAGCCCTATGTAATTACACAAAAATAAAGAAAAATGATTTATCCACACTACTTGTAAATTTCAGTTTCGTCAGACATTTTATATAAAAGTTATCGCAAAAGTTCACGAATTCCTGGGACAACCCTCGTATAAAGTCAATTATAAGACAAGAAAAGAATATCAAAGTCAATGTTTTGTAAAGTACTCACCATAATACAGTATCTAATTTAGGTTCATATCCAGCAATTCTTGCTTTCGACTCATTTGTCAATTTTTGTAGCAGGTTTTTACAATGAGCATATGGAATGGGGTACTCCTGTATCAGCTGGTTGACATTTTCCTCGTTAATATTTCGACATCGCTCTACCATGCTGCCCTCTGGTGCCTGACCGCCAAAACAAAAGGGAAGAAACCATTGCAACTCTGGGAAATCCTGGAAAAGAAGTTATTTGATTGTTTGTATGAGGTTTAATAATACTTTCAACATTAATGCAGTTATGTGACAGCATCTAGTGCATAAACCCATAGTTTCCTGTTGTTTTTCAATCATGTTTTTTTATGCACATAAGTTAGCTTTATTTTGATATACAATATACCTGGACAAACAAAAGGGAAGAAACCATTGCAACTCTGGGAAATCCTGGAAAAAAAGTGATTTGATTTGTTTGTATGTGGTTTAACGCCACTTTCAAAAATCATTGCAGAAATAACACAGAATCTGGTCACCTACCCATGGTTTCTGGGGTTTAACACCGCTTTAAACATTTATATCAATTTAACCCTTTCCTGTTTTACAAAATTTTGGACCTGTCTAAATACAAAGGTTTTGCAGACGAAAATTTAAAGTTGATTCAATTAGACAAATAGAAAATAGTGAGGAAAAAGAAGAAATTGCTTGTCTGAAGCAATTTCTTCTTTTTTCACAATGTTTGCTCAATCATAAAATGACAGGCACGTAAAAAGTAGGGATTAAACAGCAAAGGGTTAAGCAGAATCTGTTGCACTTATCCATGGTTTCCAATTGTTTCTCACACCCGTACAACCACAATATTTCATCATAGCCACCAGCTGCTCATCCCATGAAAGCATAAGTTACTGACCATATGCCCATTAATATTGATGGGGGACAAATGATTTGTGTCACAGTGATGTTTGTCAATTGTCAGATGAATATTGGCTGTGGTTGAATTTCATGACCCAAAGATTTAGAGCGAGCAATACATTACTGCTAAGCTAGCTGCACTAGGCTCCAAAAGAAGTGAAAGATTCTATCAAAGGTAAAGTCTTCTCATGCTGTTGATGACTTTGTTCTGTTGTACAAAAAGCTTAACAGATTGTGTAGACTAAGATCAGACTGCACAGACATGCTTTTTGGTGGATTATCAAGAGATAACAGTAGATTTGATAAACTAACTGCTCAACCAGTGAAAGCTAAGCATAGGCATAGGCCCTGTGTTAAAGATGATAAAACGGTGCAATTTGTTAGCAAATTTTACCACACTTTGCGCATGCATTTGTGGACAAAACATTGTATAATTGGCAAACATCTTACATTTCAACAACCTGAAAGCAGGCTTGTTTGTGGTACTCTTGTTTTATTAATAAGATATTACCCGCTTGTCCATGGGACCAATTTATGGGAAAAAATGCACCAACAATTTTTGGAAAGAGTCTTCAAGGATGAAACTTTTTAACTCTTGCAATCATACAATTTCATTTCAGTTTGACTAAATACTTTTTGTGAATTTAAGTCCCTGAATGTATCACTTTCTCAATACCAAACAGCTACATTTCATGTGCTGCCAAGGGCATAGCTCACATTACGCACCTTACGCAAGTGCGTAACAAAAATAAATTCTCTTTCGAAAAAATTCGTATATGAATGATCATAACATCAAAACTACAGCTTCTTTAAGCTGTAGTTACGATGTTTTGATTATTAACCAACGCTAAAATAACAAAAAGGGAGCAGACAGAGGACATTCATCTTTTGTCATAGTCCACATATTGCTTTTTTCCTATTTATTCTTTGGTTGTGGCAGTCTGAGTGTGTATAAATTTCAAAGTCCTGGATACGCCTATGGCTGCACTTCTAAAGCAATGCCCCACTAACAATATTACCTCTTTTGGGTTGAAGTGACAAATATCAGCTAATTTTCTCCACGGTTCTGTGGGTAAATGGAGGGCATAAAACTCTAACTCTTCCTTAGTACACTGTCGGACCCATCTTTTAATGTGTTTACATACTGCACCACTGGCTGAGCCATGCTGAAATACATTAATAACAAGATGTTTCTTTGAAGCTAAAATGTGGAAAAGACAAATTATTCCTAAGTTTTACTGTAAGATGACCTTGACCTTGAGATAAGTGGATGTGTATCTATGAGATAGTTCATATCATACAAAACTTTGGTATTGTTACTTGATAAGAGGATGAAGGGAGTATTTGTTGATTTTATGAAGGTTTGAAACTAAAAACCTCATCACACAGTCTGAAGATGCAAAGCAAATTCATACATGAGTGTGATTGGGTTTTAGTTTCATACTTGCATAAAATCCACAAATATACTATTTATGTCTTATGATTTAATACCATAGAGCAAAAATGTAAGAATCATCAATGAATGAATAATGAAAGCAATTTCTTACAGGACTCCTTTTGTGAAAGCTTACAAAATAGCTGTGTACTCCAAATCTAAATTTTCATTGAGAAATAAAACCAATTTTTCAGCCAATCAGAAAGCACCAAAATCAATGGAATCATCTAAAACTAAATTATAAGTAGATGAAATAACAAATTAGTTTTGAAGAAGTTTGTCCTTAATCTTGTTAGGTGATCTTATTATCTGGAGATCTGTAAACATGTGATGTTTCATCATACCAATATTGACATTGCAGGGCTTGTGTTTGACCTGTAAACTAGGGTTTTGGATCCCTCAAAATACTGAGAACATCTTAATTTGACCTCTAGAAATTTCTTCCAAAGGGGTCATTTTGACTCCCCTGAGAGGAATTAACTAGGGTCAAAACATGGTTTTATACTGGAGAATTTCACAAATTTTTATCCAAAGTTTACCAATTAATGACTTACTTCATATCATTACAAGACACATGTAAAGTGGCTCTAAAATTTGCAAAATTCTACTTATGATTTACTTTTTCTGTTGTGTTGACCCTTTTAAGATAAGTTTTGACCCCCAGAATTTCTTAGGTTAGGAGCCAATGCCTCCTCAGTATCAAACACTAACACAAGCCCTTTTACAAGATCTAGGGTCATTGGATGTGTAGAGTTTTTTGGTTCTGTATGGCAAAAAGACAGATTATTTCACAGATTGAGAAGGAGTTATAAACTTTAACGGTGTTAACCAAGGTTTCCTAATGATTTCAATAAAATGTTGCGGAGCTGCTGTGGGTACACTACATTAAATTAACCGATCTTTCACCTGAAACAAACAATTATTCAATTTGATTTTTGTAAAGGTTAGGACAAAACTACTGTAAGTGCCAAAATATTTACAGGACCTTACAGAATTTTAGCCTTGAGCCCTCAATTTATCAAGGTCATTAATAATAAACCTTACAGATGGTTTATTCTTTGTTAAGTTATCCACATCTGACTTCAGTTTTCCCAGAGTTTTTGGTCGAACTTTCCCAGGAGATACTTGTAGCCGTTTAAGTTTCTTTTCCAATACCCTGATCTGTCGTCCAGAGTCCAGTAGCATCAGTGCCTTTAAAACCTCATTCAGACTGAAGTTCTCTTTATCCTTGAGGAAGGATCCTGCCATGTCATAATCATTCCTAGACCAGGCTGCAGCTAGTGCCCGGATTCGAGCATCTGTTTGATACAAAAATGTTATTGATGAATGAGCCTGTGCATGACATTTCCAACAATTTGACATGTGCTTGATGCAAACATTGAGCAGTCTATGCAGTCATAAATGACATTGATAAGATTATCTTACTGCCTAGAGATATTATGAGACCATTTCTTAGTTTTTACAAAGTGCATAGTGAAGACTTTGGTCAGACTGTGCAGATGCACAGACTGGCCAGAGTCTTCACTTTTGCTCATTTGAATTTGTTAGAAATGGCACGCACAGGCTCAAAAGATAAAACTGTTTGATTTGAAAGTTAATGTGTAAATCAAATTTCATTTTGATTGATACATGTATTATCCAATAGGTGAAAAGTTATAACAATTAATAAGCTTCGATGGACAAAAAACATTTCTCAGCCAAACAAAGCCTAGTTGTTATGAAACAAGTGAACAAAAATAAAGATTGATTTATGTTATTAATTTAAATACCAGAACATACTTTGTAAAATTTCCACTCCATTCTTCTGTAACACTGCCATCCCAGCTGCATATCGGTCTCTATTCTCCATCTGAGCCGCATAATGTTGGTCAACAGTTGCTCCACCAGTGAAATAGTCTGTAACATTCTTATTCACATCAAGCTCTTTAGGAGTGGCATCCTTCTGTTGAGATGGACTGGATGACCTTGCCTGTAACCTTCCAGCTGACCTGCCTACAACACACAAAATAGTTTGATCCAGCCAAATTGAATATTAAATACTGTTTGACATGGCATTAAACCCTACCTAAACAAAACTGACTAGTCAAAGATTTCCTTTTTTAAAAGTGACATAATGGTCCATAGCTAAATAATAATCAATAAACAATAGCTTGTGCTTTTCAAAGTTGTATGCTTTTTCTACAGTTTTGTGTTAATACAGTTCATTTGTAGATGGACACAAATATTGTACAAAGTTTAATTTGAAAAATAAAAGTTGTTTTTATAAAAAATATTTATTATAATAAAAATAATAATTATATATATATATAAATCCTGTCACATTATAAAAGCTGTTATGGCTTTATCACAGTGTCATTTAATGATCATTGTATCCCAGATGGGCAAACAAAACCTTGTAACTTCATGTTCATTCAAGGTGTGGTTACAAGGTTTTGGTCACCCAATGACAATTTGCAAAATGATGCATTTCCAGATAAAACCAACAATTCCTTATCATATATTACTTAAGATGTTTTCATCTTTTTCAAACTTTCATCACCCTACATGGTAGTGAAATTTGCATGCCAAACTTGTCGGACACAGGCTTTTCTACCTAAACTCTTCAATGCCTCTTATCCATTCACTGACAAGAGTAAAAACCAGGGCAAATAGAGGAATGGTACTAAATAGATTAATAGATTATTTAGCCTAAATCCTGAGAAATTTTTGTGTATATGGTAGAAAATTTGTTTTTAATTAAGAAAAAGCTCTCCTCCAGCATTTTCTACATTAAAAACAATGTTTTCTCCGGTTGGCCTAAAATACGAAATGGACCAGTCACCACGAAATGGAGCGAAATGGACCTTCTCTCGGCAAAATGGACTTTAAAAAATGTGATTAACTCAAAATATGGACAATAATTTGGGTGATTTTTTCCTTAAATTATTCATTTGATCATTTTGGTGATTATGACTTATTAATTATAAATCAGATTTTAGAAATTTCCACAAATGTTGGAGCCCATTTCGATGTATTCATATCAATTTCGAGTAAGCCATATGTTATTAACATAACATTTTAGTCCATATTGAACCCCATTTCGTTACCCGAACTTGTCCATTTCGCGCTCGCCCTATTCTATGGCCATTATCATGAGGGAAACTATTAGGAATGTGTCTTCTATTTTTGTCAGAAATTTATCTTATGAATGTATTGAACTCTCATGATTAATTAGATTGTTTGAAGAAATAATTGCTAATAAAGATAAGGAAGTGGCTAGCCGTACGGGTCCGTACGACTAGTCTTGTAGGCTAAACGTACGGGCCCGTACGGCTAGCCAATCCTCACTGGATAGGCTAGCCGTACGGAAGTTTTTCAATCAATCAGAATACTGTATTTGATTTCCGATTAAATACCATCTGCGGGTTCATCTATCGATTGTTCAATGATTATTTATCTTTTATTACGCGTTTAGAAAAAAGAAATATAATCATAAAACACTAGTTAGTGCCTGTAACAACAATTATGGTAAAATGGTCTGTTACCTAAGTCTTTTGTAATTAACTGCTGTTTTTTATGTTTTCCCGAGTTCAAGTTGTTTTTCACGACGATTTCGAATGAAACAAACATTATTTCATGAATTTGAAAGCCCAATCGGCAAATAATTGATATTAATTAGGGCCAATAGCAGATTTTTTACCTCAATATTAGACATACCAGCTTGCCATTTTAGTTGAAAATCTTGCCTGATGTGCAAACGTGTTTGGAACTTGTAATAGGATTTACTTATTTCACTTAATGTTATAGAACGGACGATAACCTGTAAACGTTTCAACGTGTTACTTAAGTTTTCCAGTACAAAAAAATATTCGTGGTGGCAAAAATTCACTACGGACGGGCCGCTAAAAAAATTAAGGTAAAAGAATAAGCATTCTTTCTATTCCCTTATTTAATGATTGTCGTATCAATTTCAATTGAAGAAATTCACACTTGAATATGCTCAGACGTTTAGTTTTTCCCATTTAAAGAGTCATACAGGCACTGAATTGCTTTTCCGACCTGCAGATTTTGGTTATTTGAATTTTTTGTATTTCGATTTTAAACTACTAACAAAAAGTCATTTTAAATGTGTAATTTGTGTAATGTTCCAATGACAGCGAAAATTTAAATTTCCTTCTTTCTAGCCTTTTCCCACAAACATTGTAACACTGTAAATATCCGGTAATAAGAGTTTTGTAGAAGATCGTATTTTAAGAATTATTCAATGCATGTACAAAGGGTCATTGTTCAATGCGACATTGCGGCAATTTGATTGCCCAGTGAATAATTTCCTTATCAAGGAAGATTTATTTTTACGATTTTGTCGTCCGGTAATAGACTTAAACTTTTTCACTATATATATTTTATATACTTTTAAGCCACATACACTGAACGGAAAATGTCGAAGTAACATAACATTTATTATTCATTCCTGTTCTGTATTCTGATTGGTTGAAAGACTCCCGTACGGCTAGCCTGTCCAGTGAGGACTGGCTAGCCGTACGGGTCTGTACGTGTAGCCTACGAGACTAGCCGTACGGACCCGTACGGCTAGTCACTTCCTAAAGATAAAGAAGTCCCTTTCGTCAATGAGTTATTTAATCCAGGGCCAATCGATGTCAGTCTTCTAATGATATCAAAATGCATTTTTTTTCAAATATCTTATTGCAATAAGTGAAATCATCTATAAAGCATTCAATTGTCTCATAAAAAGTAGAAATTTAATCATGAAATGTCTCATATAGAAGTCCATTTCGCCATCAGAAGGTCCATTTCGCCCCATTTCGTGCAAGGCAGTCCATTTCGTATTTTAGGCCAACCCTGTTTTCTCTGTTCCATTTTCTGCAGACACGTTCATTAGTATCCTGGACAAGTAGAAAATCATGTTTCACTTGACCATGGACAATTTGAGAAAATCCGTATATCCACACCATTGTGCTATTCCATTTAGTGACCAGACTTTAGAAAACATTATTACCTCTACCACGACCACCTCGGCCCCTCCCTCGACCTCGTCCCCTGTTACCACCGCGCCCCCTCATGTTGATTGTGTTTGAAAAAGTGGCCTAGATTTAATCTAGGTATCAAAGAATATTTGATTTGTCTTGTTACATATAGTTTATCTTAAAACGCTTGAAATCTGCTTGAATAAATACTCAATTATTTCACAACATTGCTACAGGTTTTGACAGCGGTTTGTTTACATTTTAGGATTCGGGGATTTCCGGGAAACCTTATCTTTCTTTTACGGAAATGTCCGGAAATTTTAACGGGGGTGTTCGGATTTTCCCGTTAATCGTATTTCTTACGGTGTCATCAGAAAAACGCTAGAAAATTCGTAGTCAAAATTAGCAATGCATCACCAAACTTGTTGTTGTGCAAGCTACAAATTTTATTCGAGCAGATTAAGACACTTTGTTATAGAGATAAAAGAAATGAATTTTAAAATTTAGTAGCAATCTTTTAAACTGATTTTGATAGAGAGTATTTACAGACGTTACGAATCTGAAAGGGGTTAGGGGAAATGGGGGGGGGGGGGGGGGGGGAGGTTTGCAAGTTAAGATATTTTTTTCTAGTCACAAGGACAGGGAAAAACATCAGTCCTGCGCCCCAGACGACATCTTTATGTCCGATAGCTCAGTTGTTAGTAGACAATGTGTTTTCGTCTTTGGTAAGAAACCTCTGTAAACTCAGACACTGCCTCTTGACTGAATCTACTCGGCTGAAAATCGGTACATGACGTGTTAGAATGCATTGACCCATCTCCTGCTCTATATCTATCTCTCTGTGTGTCTATCTCTCTGTCTGTTTCGATCTCTGCCTGTCTCTCCCCCACCCTCTCTCCCTCGCTCTCGGCTCTCTCTCTAGTCTCTTTCTCTCCCTCGTTCTTGGCCCTATCTCTAGTCTCTCTCTCTCTCTCTCTCTCTCTCTCTCTCTCTCTCTCTCTCTCTCTCTCTCTCTCTCTCTCTCTCGCTCTCTCTCTCTCTCTCTCTCTCTCTCTCTCTGTCTCCTCTCCTATCTCACTCTCTCTCCCACTCTGTCTGTCTTTCTCTCCCTATGTGTGTGTGTCTCTCTCCCTACCTCTCTCTAACTCACTCTCTATTTCTTACCGTCACTCACTATCTCTCTCTCACTCTATTTCTCTCCCTCTCTCACTCTCCCTCTATTTCTCCCCCTCTCCCTTCCCCTCTCTCTCTCTCTCTAACTCTCTAACTCTCTCTTTCTCTCTCTCTCTCTCTCTCTCTCTCTCTCTCTCTCTCTCTCTCTCTCTCTCTCTCTCTCTCTCTCTCTCTCTCTCTCTCTCTCTCTCTCTCCCCTCTCTCTCTCCCCTCTCTCTTTCTCTATGTATCTCTGTCTCTGTCTCTATCTGTCTCTCTCCCCCTCTTTCCCTCTCCCTCTCTCGCCTTAGGATACTTAATCTGGGTTGGTTTTCATATAAATTTATCCATCCAAATTTCCGATGTGGTTGGAGGCTCGGACTATTTTTGCCGTGACCTTGCGATATTTAATACGCTAAGTAAGAAGAAGTGCATCTTATCATGGGGAATACCGTTAATATTCTAATAGAACCCAATGCTCTTATATAATTTTGTCTCCCACCAATGGGTTGACATTCATAGACCCTTGTCTGATAGCAGCTGGAGGCCAGGAAAAGGCGTGATAGTACATGTGTAAAGTAACGGACCGCGATATAACTGAAGGATTGTTAAAAGCGACATTTAAGGTAGTGGACCCGTAATAGATCCGCAACATTTCAGAACACATGATCTTTCATTTAGAAAATCATTAGGAAACATCGGTTAACACTGTTTAAGTTCATTACTCCCGAAGCGTAGTGGAACTATTACGGGTCCACTACCTTAACCGAAAAGAAACAAACAAATGCATGTTTAAACATCTGTAGCCTCTGTATACCCCCAACCTCTTCTAAAAGAAATAGAGGATATTGAATGAGTGCTCATGAAATACTGAATTTTTTAAACGAGTCGTCTATAAACAGATAAAAACGAGGCTGCGCCGAGTTTTTATCTGCTTTAGATGACGAGTTTAATAACTTCTGTGTTTTATGAGCACAAATTTTATATTCTATTTATAATATGACCCGAGTTTTTGCGAAATGCCTTCAAAATTCGTTAAATTCAACATTTAAATTTTCCACGAAACTTATAACGCCGTTTAAAACTGACGTCACAATATGCACATTATGACGTCATTTTCGCGGTTACAAAATAGCGTTGCCATTCAATCTTAGCTCATTTGCATAGTTATTCCACTAGTGTAATAACACCCGTGTAGCATCAAAAATATTCAACGGGGTTAGTTCACTCCCGCAGCGTACGTCATATTATAAATGAGATTATTCTGATAATATCCTAGGGTTGTATTAGAGCATTTATGGTAATAGAAACAACAACTTGATAATGATCATTCTGTTATTATTACTTGTCCATATTATTCAGTGTGAATGAAAAAATAAAAAATGAATAAATATGAGCCTGTGCGTGACATTTCCAACAATTTGAAATATTAGTAAGGTGCAAACATTTGGTAGCGTATTTAGCCACATACTGTAAATATAAGGTTACCTGATGGTCTGCAGATACTTTGAGACCTTATCTATCTTCTATACGCATAGTAAAGACTCTGGTAAGACTGTGCGGATACAGGCTGGTCAGAGTCTTTGCTTTGCGCATATTTGAAATTATTGGAAACCTCATGCACAGTCTCATATATGAATAATATTTACTACTACTACTACTACTTATAATAATAATGATAATAATAATGATAACTGTTGCAGTTTATTCGGGTCCTACATTCCGTCAGGTAAAATGTAAAGAAAAGATGAAGAAACCTTACCTGTCACAGGCAATTTGTAAGAATTTCTCCATTTACCGCGATTTTCTACGACGGTTCACAATCATGACCCTGATAAACTAGTTTCCTGACAGAGTCGTATATGATGATCTAGTATTTCATTCGTTAATTCATTTCGAATGTTTTGTTGTTGTTTTTTTGTGCCATTAGCCCGGATTTTTTTACATCTGAACATACTGAATCTGGGAGCAATCGTATAGTGTTGACCAAAGCTTTCCTGCGCAAGCGTTGTTGCACAATCTGACCGGAAAGATTGTCCCGTTTTCCGTGAAAGGCGAAATGCATTACTTTCTTAAACCATGTACTTTTATCGAAATGTTCGAAACATTTTCTTTGTTCTCATGAACTCAATTAAAACAAGCATAAAAGGTAGAACAATTGAACTCGATAAGAATATTTCGGACATTGTCCTTGGTAGATTAATAAGATAAGGTAATTTTGCTATTTCTCTTTGCCTAAATAATGGATTGTCGGTTCTTTTGTTTGCTATTGCTTCAATGGCTGGGTAAGATTCATTCAATCATTCATTTATTCATTCATTTATTCATTTATTCATTAATTAATTTATTTATTCATTCATTCATTCATTCATTCATTCATTCATTCATTCATTCATTCATTCAGTCAGTCAGTCAGTCAGTCCGTCAGTCAGTCAGTCAGTCAGTCAGTCAGTCAGTCAGTCAGTCATTCAGTCAGTCAGTCAGTCAGTCAGTCAGTCAGTCAGTCAGTCAGTCTGTCAGTCAGTCAGTCAGTCATTAATTCAGTCATTCAGTCATTAATTCAGTCACTCATTCATTCATTCAGCCATTCATTCAGTCATTCAGCCAATCATTCATTCAGTCATTCATTCATTAATTCAGTTATTCAGCCATTCATTCACATTTTTTTGTATTCATGCATGAAATACATACATACATACATATAAACATACATACATACATACATACATACATACATACATACATACATACATACATACATACATACATACATACATACATACATACATACATACATACATACATACATACATACATACATACATACATACTTACATACATACATACATACATAGAATTTTTCAGTCATTTGGTTATTATATTTGTACTCCATTACAATAAATAACTGATATTACGGAAGCCCACTGGGGCCCTTTTGTCTTAGCTCTTAGATCTTATGTCTTACGTCTTAGCTCTTATCTCTTACGTCTAAGCTCTTAGCTCTTATCTCTTAGCTGTAATAATGTTTGGAAATGGAAACAACGTGGATTATTTTGGCGAGGAAGATAATTGGAAATCGTCGCATTAAATGTATTTTCTTTCCTCATTTTTATTATCAAAAATATCATTAATTCGATTATTGCATGAGGTATAATAACGCTACCTTCAACTGTACTTCAACTAGTTATTTTATATCGTGACGGCCAATGTATTCTGTAATCTAAATCTTTACCCATAGCAGTTCATAAACAGCCAGAAGGTTTCATAGGAACCAAATCAAGCTCATCCTATCTATTTTTATTTTTGATATTCCCAGATTTATGTTGCCCTATTTTTTAGCTCACCTGAGCACGAAGTGATCAAGGTGAGCTTTTGTGGTAAGGTGGATTCCCTCGTTAGTCGTTCATCGTCACCATTTACCTTGTATGCAATCAAGAGTCCAATTTTTGGCCGATCAACCTGATAATTGACCAGCATGATTTTCTCAATGAAATCTTGGTCGAGTTCGAAACTGGATCAACAGGGATCAAAATCAAGGCACGGGGGTCAAATCTTAGAAAAACCTTGTATGCACTCTAGAGGCCATATTGTTTGCCCGATCAACCTGAAAATTGGCCAGAATGAATGTTTTGCCTCAATCTGAGACAAGATACGTTAATGGGCCCGAATGGGGTGAAAAAAACTAAGTCACATGGTCAGAATGGCTGTCTTTTTCAAATCTTGGACAAGTATCGAACTTGGTAAAATTGGATAAAAAATTTGGGCACGTGATCAACATTTAGGAAAACCCTGTATGCACTCTAGAGGCCACTTTTTTTGCCCGATCAAATTAGATAAAGTGATTGTTTACCTAAGTCTGAGACAGGTTCGAAATTTGGCCAGCTGGGGTCAAAAATCAAGTCAATGGGTCAAATCTTAGAAAACCCTTATATGCACTATAGAGGCCACAATTTTTGCCCGATCATACTGAAAATTGGTCAGAATGGTTGTCTAAATCAAAACTTGGGACTTGTTTCCACCTAGATTAAATAAGGCCAAAATTTGGGTCACGTAGTCAACATAGGAAAAAACCTTGTATGCACTTTATTGGCAACATTTTTATACGATCTAACTGAAAATCGGCCAGAATAATTGTTTTTGTAAAAAGTCGGTTAAGTTTGAAATAGGGTCAACTGGGATCATAACTAGGTCACTTGGTCAAATTCTCAAAACACTTTGTATGCACTCTAGGTGTCATTGTTTGCTTGAATACGGAAGCACAATTGGACTCTTTGTCTAAGCTCGTATGTTTTCCGTCTTATCTGTTATCTCTGAGCTCTTATCTGTTATCTCTTAGCTCTGTGCTCTTAGCTCTTATCTGTTATCTCTTAGCTGTAATCTCTTATCTCTTATCTGTTATCTCTTAGCTGTTATCTCTTGCCTCTTATCTGTTATCTCTTAGCTGCTATCTCTTAGCTCTTAGCTGTTATCTCTTAGCTCTTATACAAGAAGAAATCTCTCGCGAAATAGTCTGACATTCTATCTAAGTAGCCGAAAACCTGCATTTTAATTTTAAATGACAATTTATTCATCCATGGCGATTTTCATTCAAGTTTATTAATCCTGCGTGATTTCCCAATTTAACGAATGTATACTTGCACTATGTCTTATCCGCGCTTGTTCGTCAGTTATATGTTTTTGTCCTGGTAAGCATTTTGATCTTTCACTTGTATTTCCTCTTTTTCCCAGATACCCACTGTAATGAAGACTCATTTACTGATGGTATGGTTCTACACATTATTCGTGTTCCGGGTGTTGGCAGTGACGCCTTCAAATTTTCCTGTTGGTGGTTACACAACAAGACTGGAGTTAATCAAAACATACTTTCATTGCGGATTTACCTAAACTGAAATTGTTTTACTACTATTTGTTATGAACAAGATTACCTCCGAAAGAACAACTTAAGACGGCAAATGGAATACACACCGGATGCGACGATTATCGAGTACATAACAAAAGAGATTGAAACTAGCGGGCAGTGTATAGGTTACAGTTCTATGTGGCAACGTTTGACAAATGATCATAAGCTGAAAGTTCCAAGAAACAAAGTTTTGACATTTATGAGACAAATTGATCCCATGGACATTGCATTGAGAAAGTCGCAAAAAAAGGCGCAAGTATATAGTTAAAGGTCCAAATTACGTTTGGCACGTTGACGGATATGATAAGCTTAAACCTTATGGATTTTGTATCCATGAAGCGATTGAAGGTTATTGCAGGCGGGTGGTTAGAAGTATCACAAAGTTACAACAACCCAGCTGTGTTTTAAGCGGTAATGATTTTGGGAAAAAATCAACCAGAAAGACGTAAGACTTTGTCAAGAAATGTATGGTTTACGTAGACCGATGTTCTGTCAAGAAATTTAGGAACTAACCATGAAAGTTTAGCCTATTTTTCAAATACCCTGGTTATGCAATGTACAATTCGATTATACAATGAACTGTTGGAACTTATCAAAGAAAATTAATTGTTTATAAAATAAATCCCAATGTCTCGGTTGATAAATTAATGATATGTTTCTTGTATACTAATTCTGAATGCAAAAATGTTCATGTACGTGTGTGTTCGTGCGTTTATGTAATCTTGTGAATTTAAATTTGAATGTTGGTACCCATTAGAAATGTTTCGTTTTCATTGTATCCAAAGCTAATTGCATTTACTCTGAAACAAAATGTAGCAGAGATCAACCTGTTAAAGTAGGTGCACCGAGCCTTGCGATATACGTGTGATATTGAGAATGACTATCCTAAAATATCAATGTTATCTGGTATAGGTTGGGAGAATTCATCTGACTATTTTTCACAGCCGAGACCAGATAATGTTGATAATTTAAGACATCAACATGTTGTTTTATTTGAATGAATTCTTAAAGGTTCTATTATATAATATATAGAGAAATGACCTCCGCCCGAAAAAGACAATTTTTTGATCTGATCACAAAATATTTGGTAGCCTAAGGGATACCTAATGATCAATCATGTACGTTTGATATTCATCTATTAGGTTCTGGGAAAAGTCATATTTTACCATATTTGGAAAATAGCCACGCCCATTAAAGCCATTTTATTCATTGGGTCTAAATTTCTTGAACAACTTTGAAAGAGGGTCACCCTAGGATGTTTCCTGTGAAGTTTGATTGACATGCATCCTGTATGTTCTGAGTTTTTCTAAGACAAAGTGTACAACTGGACGTACGCGCTGCCAGACAGACGCACGACGGACACAGCGCCATGACAATAGGGTGAACTGACAATAGCCACATTGGCCTTCGGCCAGTGAAAATAAAAATCTTGCAAAGTTTAATTCAAATTTGCCTATTGCTTTGAGAGCGGAAAATAGTTAAAAAGAATTCAAATTCAAAAACATCATAGCCCTACAACGCCCATATTTGAAGGATGAATACGTTTCAAAAGAAAAGTTTCTGCATAGTTGAATTGAAATTGGTTCAGAAGAGAAAGACATTTTAAAAAAGCTTTCACGGTCAAAAATTACCCCGCCAATATTTGGGTGTCATATTTACTATCACCAACAAATTCACTGATCTCCCAAGAAACGTTTTTACCTAGTTCGGTAGAAATTTGCCAAGTGGTTACTGGCTTAAGATTTCAAGGTTTAAAAAACACCTCGGGCAGTCAATCCAAATTTCGCGAAGAAGGTCAACCAAAGAAAATTTGGCAAGGTTTCATTAAAATGGGACTACTGGCTGTCAGTCAAAGATGCCAAAGTGACAAAAGGCACGCCCATATTTAAAGAAGAAAATTTTCTCATATTTTACAATATGGGCCCATTATCCGGCCAGTCGACAGCCTGTTACACCAATCTTATCAGCCTTGAAAGAATTTAAAGAAATTGTCCAAAGGATCATTACTGTGAAATTTGGTTACAAACTGCAAGGTAGTTTCAAAGAATAAGATGTTTAAAGTAAAGGTTAACTTACTCACAGACACACGCCGGACACCAGGCCATGACAATAGCTCTACCGAACTAGGTCCCGTTGAGCTAATAATACTGAAAGAAAACAGACTTGAATATGTTCTGTTCTGATAAAGCACCATAGCAATGCTGAGAGACCATAGTAGTGCAGAGAGATAAAGGGAAGGTTTTAAACAGACCCTTAAGCTGCAAAACAGTGCAGAACATGTGGGTGTACACAATGATGGCCAAATAAATAAAATAACAAGTTCATTTGACAAAGTTTTATTGTTTATATACATGAAACAAACTATCGAAAATTTTCTTCAAATAATATAAAGCATGCACGATTAAACAAGAAATATAGGGCCCATTTATTCTCTCCATAATCCCGAAGGTGCTTTCTATTTCCTTTTTCACACAAAATACTCTAATCAATCTGTGAAAGTTACTTGTATATCTCATTATTTTGTGGAGTTTATGTGTACTCGAGAATATTTTTTGGCAACAATGCCCAAAGTCCTTTACCCATGTTTTCAAAAAAATCACCCCAATTTTCCATAGGAACATTTTTCAGAGAAACTTCCTTAGATCTATAGAATCTTTTAGTGAAAGTTACAAGGAAATCTGATATTTGTGGACTTCAACGCAAAAAAATGTGTTTGTGAAACACGAATGCGCCCAAAATGGCATATCTTTTTTTAAATTATTGACCATGACAGACGACCTTGTCAAGTAACCTTGACATCTGTAGATCTGCATTATCCAGCTCTATCACTATACCAAATATGATCATTTTATCTTGAATAGCCTTGATGTAATTTGTTTTTTTGTTTTTAAGTTTTGCAGACAGACTGACAGAAAGACAATGGTAAAACGATATGCCCTAGATCTTTCGATGCGAGGGCATAAACATACAGGTTTCCTAGTGACCCTTTGGAAAAATATAGGTTTTTTTATAGGTCCCTTTCACCAAAAATATAGGTTCTTTTACAGGTTTTTCACCAAAAACATAGGTTCTTTTAGTGTATTTTTTACTCGCTTCAAAAACAATTTTAGCAGCTTCCTTTCAATTAGTGGAGCTTCCTTATGATGAATTTGTAATTCAACCAAAAAATAAAATGATAATAACTGTCAGCAGCATAGACTAATTCCTAATATAGATATGAAAACTCAAAGAAAGGCCAGATATGCACAAACAGCTGTTAAAGAACACATTTTCAAAACATATACAAGCACCAGAAAACGAACACTTGTCTTAAAATTTTTCATCAGACCTTGTGAGCAAAAATTTAGGTTTTTGTAGAAAAAATATAGGTTATTTACAGGTTTTTAGCCATTTTTGAGGCAAAATAAAGGTTTTATAGGCTTTAACTCTATTTGAAGCGAAATAAAAGGTTTTTATAGGTTTTAAAAGTTTCGCTAGTAGGCCTAAAACATTGTTTACGGTCAGACAGGTGGGAAACATTTGATTGCTTTAGCTCTTCAGACCTTTGGTCAGGAGAGCTTAAAGCGGGGCCATCAAATTAAATAGGGAAACTCTACTGAAGCTGTAAGAGTATAAGATCCGGTACTTTCTTACAATTGTACATAATCCTGATGCATAAGATAAAAAGAACAAGCCTTCAAATTTGTCCAATGTGAAAAGTTTAGGTCATACTCTCGTAAAAATAATAGTTTGGATGAAATTTTACTAACAGGCAATTTAAACGCACCACCTGAATATTTTCTCTTATCTTTATTTAATGTGCCCAAACTGCATATGAATATTGCCAATCTAAATAATTTGTAATGGATTACACTATAATTTTTGAGTAATTTCAGAAACGGTCGAAAGTTTTTGAACCTTTGACTTAAGAAAAAGGTAAAAGTCGTTTAAACCTGTTTATTTCTTACAACTTAAATTAAACCCTCTAGATTCTGCTTCCTGGAAAATAAACCAGTACTCGAGCTGAACGTGTTGGCCAATGAAAGAACCAAGATCGATAGCCGCTCCCGGGAATCGAACTCAGGACCTTTGGGTCAAGAGGCCGACGCTCTACTATAGACCACGGACACTACACAAATAGTAAAAACCGTTAGTCTTATATCTGCAAAGAAGGTTTGCAAACCCTTTCTGTAGTTCGATTTTTGGTATCATAACCTCTAGCTCAGTACAAATTGATGGCTACCGATTTATGGAACGGTTGCCATAGTTTTGACGACTGATTCATGCAAAGGCTAACGCTCATTAATTTCTAGGTCTACTACGTACCTTCGGCTTCCCTGGTGGACCTACACATGTCGTTTGGAGATAAAAGCACTCGAAAACACGAGTATAAAGCTTATTTACGATTCTTTGATTTTAATGGAAAAAAAACCTCCCACTCTTAATTAATCCAATACAATACGAAAGTTGAGATCATGTTACTACTTATTGCTTAAAATGTGAAATCTAATGATGTAGTTTTGTTTGTTTGTTTTTTTTTTTTAATTATGCAATTTAAACTTGTTTCAAAAATACAATCATATGAGCAAGCCAAAGGGGGCTTTTGAATGACCATCAAACAAACAGCAATGTCTTATGTTTGATTTTACAACATGTTCCTTTATGGTTTAAAAAGTTATAAAAAGACTAGGGTCGAAACCTTTTGCAAAGAATTTTTGAAATGCGACCTCTGTTTGCCCAACGCTGGACCCTATTTCTTTTTTCAAATAGTCATTTTACAGAGTTCCCAGATGGTCCCTTTTTGCTTTACGGGTCATATTTAAATATTCATATAAAAAATATATATAAAACAAGAGGACCATGATAGTCCTAGATCGCTCACCCGAGTCTCTTTGACCCCTGGGACATCACATCAATTAAATTGGCAGATGTCAACAAGGAGACAATTTCAACATAAGATCAATACCATGGGACGGTTTCAGCCATAAGCAAGAAGGATATGCCCTTTCGCTCTTTGATCCTATGTAAAAAGGGATGCAACCAGTTGGAGCCGAAATGTGACCCCAGGGTCTTGACATGAATAAACTTGGTAGAGGTCAACTAAATGATGCTACATACTTAATATGAAAGCTTTCTGCCTTCTGGTTTCAGAGAAGAAGCTTTTTCAAGATTTTCCTATTTTCACCCATAATGCTCAGATGGGCTAAAAGGGATGCGCCTATTTTGTCCTACATCCTGTCTCTTATTCTCTTATCTATTTCCACTTTAGTTCTATCCGTTATTT
This sequence comes from Fragum whitleyi, assembly GCA_948146395.1. NCBI lineage: Eukaryota > Metazoa > Mollusca > Bivalvia > Cardiida > Cardiidae > Fragum > Fragum whitleyi. The sequence goes on along the minus strand of OX411543.1, from coordinate 85,932,932 downwards.
CTTAAGTCTTTGCTCATTCTCTTCTCTAAGTTTATCCGGTCTTTTCTCTGTAGACGTAAGAATATCTGGTCACTTTGTCTTACGTCTTGTCTTTTACGTCTTATTTCTTACTTCTGCTCTATGATATCTTCTTTGCTTCTTGTTTTTTTTTGTCTTAACTCTTACATCTCTTTCGCCGTATCTCTTCTTTCTTACGTCATATCTTTACTCTCTTACCTCTTCTCTATTTCACCTTGTCTCTTACGTCTTCTCTCTTGCGTTTTATCTCTTTGGTCCTACCTCTGATCTCTTTAGTCTTACCTCTTCTTTCCTTTTTTACGTCAACTCGCTTTCGTATTTTCTCCTTCATCTAATCTCTTACTTCTAATCTCTTCTCTATTACTTCCATTCTCTTCTCTCTTACGTCTTCGCTCTTACGTCGGTTCTCTTACGTATGAGCTCTCTTACGTCTTACGTCTTATATCATCACTCTCCTCTTTTACGGCTTATCTCTTCTCCCATGCGTCTTCTCTCTTACATCTTATCTCTTATCTCCTACTTTCAACAATTATATTAAACACGCGTTTTCATTGTGTCCTCTCTCTTACAGAATCGGATAAAAGGTAAGCTTTGTAATTTTATTCTGCATTTCGTTTTGAGAAAATCCCTTTAACATTTTAAAATACCACCGCAGACAGACGTACATTAATATCGCCTCTGTCCGTCCGCCTGTATGTCTGTCTCCTTATTTCAATACTTCCATTCCTTGTTAACACAACTCTTCTTGTAGTTATGGATTGATTTGCATTTAACTTTTCTCATCATGTGACAATGAGTATATCGTCGTGAAGAGTACTATGCGCGTGACTGAAAATAGACTTTCGGTTTCGACTTTTTGGTGACGGCTGATATTGCTACCCAGCGCTCTGTTTGTTATGGACACGTACACGACTGACTCTAATTTCTTGTCATAAATTCATGTAAAGAATGTGCGATTTAAAATGTTTCAGTCTATTTTTTTTAACGATTAAATATTTCATCGTTCCTTTATGTATAAAGGGTGTAGTTTTAATTTCAAGCGCCATCTCAGGCCGAGAAAAACATAATAACCATAAGCGAATGTTTACACGTAGGCCTACAATATAGGCTAGATGCTAGTTTTAAGCGAGGCATTATCTAGAGACATTTAGTTATTGTTACGATCATATTCATGTTAATATTCAGAATTTCAAACTTAGGGCAATAAAAGATATTCAGTATTTACAATAAAATTCCAGAAATCCATTAAAAAGATCTAACTATTCACGCTGATGCTTTAATGTTTTGATTCTGAGAACCGTCGTTAATAGCATTTCGCTTACATGAATTCTAAATCTTTCCCACGAATATAGTTTCTTTCAAAGTTTTTATAGTTTTAAGCCCCAAAAGATAATTGCATGATAGATAGAATAACGTATTAGTGTTTTAAAATATCAATGTTAACAGGTCTCGGCTGTGAGAAATTATCATGACTCCGCAAAAGCCTAGGCATGATAAATTCTCCCAACCTTGACCAGATGACATTGATATTTTTAGACAATTATATGTTATTCTCTATATAACACATAAATCGCGAGGACTGGTGCACTTGCGTTAGCAGGTTGAGCTTTGCTACATTTTGTTCGGAGTAAATGCCATTAGCTTTAGGATGCAATGAAAACGAAACATTTCTAATGATTACCAACATTCAATTTACATTCAAATTTAAATTCACAAGAGTACACAACGCATAAACAAACATGAACATGAACATTTTTACATTCAGAACTAGCACACAAGAAACCTATTATTAATAATATATCAAACGAGACATGGTGATTCATTTTGTAAACAATTAATTTCCTTCGATAAGTTCCAAAAGTTCATTATATAACCGAATTGCACTTTGCACATCCATGGGTATTTGAAGATCAGGCTCAAGTAGCATGACCGGTTTCTTGAATTATTGACAGCAAATCTGTCTACCAACCATACATTTCATGGCAAAGTTTCACGTCTTTCTGATCGATTTTCTTTCCAAAATCATGACCTCCAAAAGCTTCCGGGTTAAAGTACATTAAATCGGGTTTGCCATTTGGAATATCGGCGTCTTTTTGTGCACGTATTGTATGTAGGTTCCATGGCGCAGCTATTTTATCAAGTTCTGTCTGGATTAGTCGTGCGAAACAGAACTTTAAACATTCAACGTGTAGCGGATTAAGTTCATCGAATTCACTGCCGCCTTTAAGGTCTTTTTAAAAAAAACACAATGAATTCCCTGGTTTTTTTTTAACGATCACCACCAAGCCTCGATTCTTTGATTAGAAACACTTCTCTTAAGCCCTACCATACTGTCTGTATCATTGTATCGGAAGAAAGGTTGAAGTAGTGCTAGAGTATAATTTTCCGTGCCTTTGTCACAGCGGACAATTCTTGGGACAACACCAAGTTGTTTGACAGTTTCGAGATAGTATGAGGCGATCACAGCTGGGTTGTTGCTACTCTGTGATACTTCTAACCATAATATATATCTGCTATAACCGTAAATCGCTCCATGGATACAAAAATCAATAAGGTTTAAGCTTATCATATCCGTCAATGTGCCAAACGTAACTTAGAACGGTTACCTATACACTGGCCGCTAGTTTCAGTCTCTGTTGTTATGTACTCGATAATCGTCGCATCTGGTGTGTATTTCATTTGCCGTCTTAAGTTGTTCTTTCGGAGGATCCTCTTTAGCTGTCGGATAGAGATGGTAATCTTGGTCATAACAAATAGTAGTAAAACAATTTCAGTTTAGGTAAATCCGCAATGAAAGTATGTTTTGATAAACTCCAGTCTTGTTATGTCACCACCCACAGGAATATTTGAAGGCGTCACTGCCAAAATCCGGAATACGAATAATGTTCAGAACCATACCACCAGTAGAATCTAAATGAGTCTTCATTACAGTGGGTATCTGGGAAAAAGAGGAAATACAAATGAAAGATCAAATGCATACCAGGACAAATACATATAACTGACGAATAAGCGCGGCTAAGACATAGTGCAAGTATACATTCGTTAGTTTGGGGATTCTCACAGGATTAATGAACTTGAATGAAAATCACAATGGATGAATAAATTGTCATTTAAAATTAAAGTGCAGTTTTCCGGCTACTTAGATAGAAATTTCAGACTAATTCGTGAAAGATTTTTTCTTGTATAAGAGCTAAGAGCTAGGAGATAAGAGCTAAGAGATAACAGCTAAGAGCTAAGAGCTAACAGATAAGAGATAACAGATAAGAGGTAAGAGATAAGAGATAACAGCTAAGAGATAACAGATAAGAGATAAGAGATTACAGCTCAGAGATAACAGATAAGAGCTAAGAGCACAGAGATAAGAGATAACCGATAAGAACTCAGAGATAACAAATAAGACGGAAGACATACGAACTGAGACAAAGAGTCCAATTGGGCTTCCGTATTCAAGCAAACAATGACATCTAGAGTGTATACAAGGTGTTTCGAGAATTTGACCAAGTGACCTAGTTATGATCCCAGTTGACCCTATTTCAAACTTAACCGACTTTTTACAAAACAATTATTCTGGCCGATTTCCAGTTAGATCGTACAAAAAATGTGGCCAATAAAGTGCATACAAGGTTTTTTCTATGTTAACTACGTGACCAAATTTTGGCCTAATTTAATCTATGTGGAAACAAGTCCAAGTTTTGATTTAGGCAACCATTCTGACCAATTTTCGGGATGATCGGGCAAAAATTGTGGCCTCTATAGTGCATATAAGGGTTTTCTAAGATTTGACCGATTGACTTAATTTTGACCCCAGATGACCAAATTTTGAACCTGTCTCAGATTTAGGTAAGCAATCACTTTGACTAATTATCAGGTTGATCGGGCAAAAAATGTGGCCTCTAGAGTGCATACAAGGTTTTCCTAAAAGTTGATCACGTGACCAAATATTTTATCCAACTTTACCAAATTCGATACTTGTCCAAGATTTAAATAAGACAGCCTTCTGACCATGTGACTTAGTTTTTTTTTTACCTCAGTCGGCCCATTTTCGTATCTTTTCTCATATTAAGGCAAAGCATTCATTCTGGCCAATTTTCAGGTTGATCGGGCAAACAATGTGGCCTCTAGAGTGCATACAAGTTTTTTCTAAGATTTGACCCCCGTGCCTTGTTTTGATCCCAGTTGATCCAGTTTCGAACTCGACCGAGATTTCATTGAGACAATCAGGTTGATCGACCAAAAATTGGACTCTAGATTGCATACAAGGTAAATGGTGACGACGAACGACTGACGAGGGACATCCACTTTACCACAAAAGCTCACCTTGATCACTTCGTGCTCAGGTGAGCTAAAAAATAGGGCAACATAAATCTGGGAACATTAAAAATAAAAAATAAAAAGGATCAGCTTGATTTGGTTCCTTTGAAACCTTCTGGCTGTTTTTGTACTGCTATGAGTAAAGATTTAGATTACAGAATACATTGGCTGTCACGATATATAATAACTAGTTGAAGTACAGTTGAAGATAGCGTTATTTTACCTCATGCAATAATCGAATTAATGATATTTTTGATAATAAAAAAGAGAAAAGTAAATACCTTTGATGTAACGATTTTCAATTATCTTCCTCCCCAAAATAATCCACGTTGTTTCCATTTCCAAACATTATTACAGCTAAGAGATAAGAGCTAAGAGCTAAGACGTAAGAGCTAAGACGTAAGACATAAGATCTAAGAGCAAAGACAAAAGGGCCCCAGTGGGCTTCCGTAGATATAGCAATTAATCAATTTCTTAAATGTTTTCCCCTGGGTTATCAAAAATAACGGTAGATTTTCTCTTGATTATCTCACAATTTCCCCGCTTAACCAGCAAAATTTAAAAAAAAGCGATTTTTCTCTGCTTTCGTTCATTTCTTCCTTTCATTTAAGCGGAATCGAATAAAGTGTCAAGACGTTGCATATAAAAATCAAAATGACAAATTTGAGTAGATTTGTCCATTTTTTTTACATTTTGTCTCATTTTTGCATTAAGGTAGAGGACCAATAATAGTTCCGCAACATTTTGAACCTCATGATCTCTCATAATGTTGACCGAGGTTTCCTAATGAAAATCATTAGGAAACCTCGGTTAACACTGTTAAAGTGATTACTCCTCAAACGTTGTGGAAATATAACAGGTTCTCTACCTTAAAGTAAATAGAGCCTGTTCGTGACATTTCCAAAAAATTCAAATGTGCACCAAGCAAAGACTATTGGCAGCCTGTGGTCAGTACAGTCTGACCTGGATCTTCACTTTGAACTGTGTGGAAAGATGAGTTCCGAAACTATCTTTAGACAGCCAGGCAAACTTCTAATCATCTTACTTGGCAGTCAAAGTTTCGTAAAGTTGGCCCTTCACGTACATTTCAAACTGTTGGATATGTCATGCGCAGGCTCAAAGTACGAGTAAGATCGCAAAAGATACATCTTTTACTGTCACTCAATGAAATATTAATAAATCTTACACAGAAACAATCACTTCTCCTTTACTTATTCAGGATGTTTGCGAGCGGAGTGTCCAGACGGTTGGGTCGTGTTTTCGGGGTCCTGCTATCTGTTCCCACAACAAGAAGCTAATTTCTTGGATGCAAATGTAAGCAAATCGTGCCAAAATGGAAACACTAGTAGCACGTTCGTAAAACACGAGATGAAAAAGGACCCAGTCTTTAAAACTGAAATTTCGAAAATAAATCGAAACACGTGCTCGATCTGCATATATTACTGTTTCAGTTATACATGTTTATAGTCTCGATTTTTACGGATTTGCAAAATAATAAAATAACTATTTTTTTCTTTAAAAAAAATAGCGCGATCTAAAACATTCCAAAGAGTTTTCATTTCATTTATATTACAGCTAAGATTAATTTTTATTATGCCCCCCGAAAAGATCGGGGGACCATATAGGCGCCATCTCGTCCTTCCATCGTCCGACCTCATATCTATGGATCTCCTGGCATAATTGGATGAAACTTCATATATAATCTTCATTGGAAATTTTCAAGACACCCTTATTGAATTTTCTCAATTCAAGGCTGCTTCATCGAAAAAAATGTGCCTTAATGCAAGAATGTTTTTTTGCTAATTTCTCCTCGTCTAATTGTCAGAATTTAAGAAATATTATATTTGAGTAGCAAATCAGACCCTCTTGACCTTAAACTATCGAATATTTGCATTTTAAAAAACGTGTGATGGGAAAAGGGGAATTAATGATTTTAGCTCTATATAAGCTCTCTTTTTGTTCTGCAAAAACTTATATTGGCCATAACTTTTGATTGGTTACAGATATAGTCTTCATATATCACATGTGCATTGCGTGTGACAAACCCTTTTTGTTTGTACTAAGTTCAAGGCCATCAGTCAAAGTCAAGGTCAAGGTCTTGTATCAAGGTCAAAATTTAGAAAATTAAAACTTTCAAATTGGCCATAATTTTGCAAAGGTAAGTGATATAGCCTTTACATTTCAAATGTTTATTACTTGTGACAAGACCTTTTATTAGAAAACTATGGCAAGGATCTTGCCCAACGTCAAGGTCAAATAGTCAAGGCCAATAATTTCCATCATAAAAACTCATAACTTTTATTTGGAATGAGATAGGGGCTTCATATTTCACACGTGTTTTGCTTGTGATAAGACCACTTTTAGTGTACCATGTTTAAGGTCATCGGTCAAGGCCAAGATCTTCCAGTAGATTTCTAAGAGGTTTTTGTCAAGGTCAATGTCAAATTGTCAAGGTAAATAATTTCAATCATATAATCTCTCGAGTGGCCATAACTTTTAATTGGATTGAGATTTAATCTTCACATAACACATGCATTGCTTATGATAAGACCTTTTATGTTGGTGTACCAAGCCCAAGGTCCTGGGGCCTCTTTCAAGAAAAATATCGTACGATTTATCTTATAAATATCGTACGATTATATTTAAGACGGTCGTAAACGGCTTTCACAAAAATATCGTTGAAAATCGCAGACTATACGACCTCATAAGATTATCGTAAAGTTGATCTTTCACATCTGCACGTGCTGATCATATGATAAAAACTTCCGCGTTAGTGGGTTTATTGTCCGCTTTTTAAACTACCAAAAAGGGTAAATCAGCAAACTGACCGTAGAAAAGCCATTTACTTGTATATTAATGCATATTTAACGAGGTTTATTAAAACAGAATTCGTCGAACTACACATTTCTCAACAATATCTAAATATCTTTTTCATTATAATTATGCAAGTGCTCATAATTACATAGTTATTTTAGTTTACACTGTCGATTCCCTTTCCAATGAAAGTAAACCGAGTGTCGCGCCGAATGTGGAGCATTGTAAAAAAAGCACATGTTCTAGTTAATGATCATCTGCACTAAGTTTTCGGTGTTTGACTTTATTATCATTATATTTTATTATCATTGTTGTTTGGTTGGTTGGTTGTTTTCTGGTGAAGTATAAGCATTTATAAGAATAAAACATTTTTAAAAGGGTAAGATGAAAAATGAAAATGACTCATCCATTTTTCTTGTATGTATTTGTTATGTAGTAGTTCAAATCGTATAGTTCTGTGCCTATATGGAAGGTATTGAAACGAACTATAGAGGGGTAGTATTGAAACGAACTTTAGATGGATATTATATTCAATCGCTTCAATTCGAAATTACCGATTACTCTAACTTCGGTTCTAGTACAGTGCTCGTTGTCGTATCCGTTTAACAACAACAGTTACATGAAGCTTAGACATGTTTCAAAATGACTAAATTCCGCCGTTCAATTATTGTATCTGCTTGATTATTTGCTCAGTTCATCTTTGACGAACAGAGAGAGAAAAAATATCGAGTGTGGCGGTTTTGTTTTTTAAGATGATGGTGATGATGATGTTGTTGTTGTTGTTAATAAGAAATCCCCCTATTTATCAGAATTGTATGGTTTTGACTACAGGCTGTAAAATTTTCCTTTTAATTTATGTCATACTTGAAGCATGAAACACAGGAATCCATATTGCATAATGTGAGAATAGTTTTTTTCTTTTTTTTTTAAAGTAAGTAATTTATATATGCGTAAAAATCTATTGAATTGGTATCTCCCACTTTCTGTGTCACAAGGAAGGGTAAGCAAACGTTTTCAGTGATGATCACAAAAGGGTCGATTCTGACGGTAAATAAACAACTGAATACCACTATAAAAACATTCTGCGACAATCGTACGTACGATTATCGCAGGGTAAAATCAAACATCGAAATGATGGTGCATCTGTTGTTTTCAATATATCTCGTTTATTATACTATATTGTACTTGGAAATTTGGCATGTGCATAGCTAAATAATCATTCTTACATCCGCGAGAGCTAGAAAGGAATCCGAAAACATTTAAGGCTCAAAGAGACAAAATCGTAAAATTTAGGACTGGTCTGAAGTTGTCGTATATTTTATCGTAGATTTCACGATACGACGTCTTTCTTGAAAGCCAAAAAGTTTCTTGAAAGCCAATTTTTAGCGTACGATTGCGATACGACCAAATTTCAATCGTAGGACCTTTCTTGAAAGAGGCCCCTGATCTTTTCTCAAGGACAAAAGGACCTAAACCTTTTCTCCACACCCTGGAAAATCTTCAGCACATGTTATGATAACTTACATACACAAGTGCCGTCGGTGACCGGTTATACTCCCTGAATAATTGCTTGATAATTTAGTATATGGTAAAAAGTGTTTATTTGCTACTCAAGTATGAAATTTCATAAAATTCTGACTTTTCGACTAGGGGAAATTTTCAAAAAACTAATTTTACATTAATGCTCCCTTTTCCTTGACGCAGCCCTGAATTGAGAAAATCAAAAAAAATATGTCTTGGACATAGGAAAAATATATATGAAGTTTCATCCAATTAAGCCAAGAGGTTCCTGAGATATGACGTCGGGCGGACGGCCTGTTGGCCGGACGGAAGGCCGGCTGGACGGACTTGCGCAAAAGCCGGTAACTTTATTGCAGCGACACTGTGCCCTGTTCGAGGCCCATTTAGTGAATATTGGATCAGCGAACGAGAATTCGTTTATCAAAAGTTTTGTAACTGCAGAGAAAGGTATGACGTTCTTCCTCTTCTTCTATCTTCTTCTTCTTCTTCTTCTTCTTCTTCTTCTTCTTCTTCTTCTTCTTCTTCTTCTTCTTCTTCTTCTTCTTCTTCTTCTTCTTCTTCTTCTTCTTCTTTAAATTATTATTATTATCACCATATTTAACATATATGTGTAAAAATACTAGGGTCAATCTGAATAGAGTTTGATAAGTCTCGTTTTGAATGCATCTGGTTGATGCAAAGATCAAGTTATCATCAGCTTTAATTCTAAAGTCATACAAAAACTAGCGACGCCGACAAGTCGGCGAGTCCCATTTTTCATCGGCAGATTAGAAACAAAAAATTAGAGTAGGTAGGGCGATGTCAGTACAAAATATTCATTTTGAAACGATAATATATGTAAACCGCCAATACAACGATGTCTATTGAGGCATGAGAAATTGCATTGTCTATTGATAAAAGCTTACTGACGATGCGTCGGTGATGCGTCGCCGACTCCTAACAGAAATGAACAGGTTGGAAAAAGACAAAAAATATCAAAAAGAAAAAAAAAAAAACCAACAAAAAAATCGGCCAGAGCCAAGCCGAAATTCGGCGATTAGTCGTCGATACAATATTGCCTACCATAATTCTAGAAAGAGTCGCCGACTAGTCGGTGTATTGAAGGTTTAACCCACCTACGCGTCGGCGTTCTCTAAAAATACGCTTTTGAACCGGCCGGTTCACCGACAAGTCGGCGACTGGTCTTCAATATTTTTTACTGAATATATCAAAAGTCATCGGTGAGGCATCGCTGACGCGACAGCGCGTTAATGTTTTGGCAAATTTAGCGATTGTCATGTGAACGGGTGAATCGGTTGATCAAATAGCATGATTTTCTTAGATCGTCAGCGCGTCAGTGACTTTTTAACTTAAGTTAAGTGTTTCGACTAGTCGGTGATATCTTCAAGATTTATGGAAGTCGGTATTGCATCGACAACTAATCGTAGACAATCGACCGGGCTACGTTCGATTATTGGCCAGGCGCCGGCTTATTTTCTACACATCGCAGGCTTATTATTGTCTATTTCTGACATTTCACTTCTATTAGAAAACGGCGACTTTATATCAGACCACTTCCACTGAACCGGGCTATGTACGACATTGTCGAAGAATATGTCGGTGTATTTGATGAACCTTACAGACTGACTCGGATCAAAATTTTCGCTTCCAGGCAAATTTGTAAAGATTGAGTGGCCATTTAACTTTTCTTAACCATTTTCGAAATGCGATCCCTGGATGATCTCTTAGACATGTAATATCTTTATCTACTAAGAGACTGTTCATGTGAAAAGGGGCATTCTGGGTAGTGCGTTAAGTGTCGATGCTAGTCAGACAGCGCGGACTGACTCGGCTCGAAGTTTTCTGAACTTGGCTGATTTTCTGATATTACGATGACCATTCTTAATTTTTGAATAAATATTTTGGAATCCGACCTGCGAAAAAACTCGTTTTGAATTATAAGTTTTACGACGTTCCCATATTTTCTTTTTTTGTGTGTGAGACGGGTCACATATCTTTTTGGTGAAAGTGCCAGATAGTCTCATTTCGCTTAACAGGTATTAAAATATGCCCTACGTCGGGGGGGGGGGGGGGTGAAATAACCCCGTTGAATATTTCTTATATTACACGTATGCTACTACACTAGTGCAATTACTATGCGAATAAGCCAAGAACGAACATCAACGTTATATTTTCGTTATGAAAATTTCGTCATAATGAATTTGATGACGTCAATTCGCAAAAAGCGTTATATGCGGAATAACTTGAATAGATGAACATCTTAATTATCTCGTTTTATGAAACAAATCGGGTTATAATCGGCTTAGCCTCGGTTTTTTTTTTATCTTTTTATAAATGAATCGTTTAAAAATTCGGTATTTAATGACCTATTCTCTAATTATTTGAGCCTGTGCTTGACATTTCCAACAATTTGACGTGTGCGTGAGGAACAAACATTGAGTAGCATAGATAGCCACATAGTATAATAAGAGATTGCTTGAATGTCTCTACATACTTTGAAACCTTATGTAATTACAAAATGCAAAGTTTTTTTTCTAAAGCCTCTTGTCAGACTGTATAGAAGTCTTTGCTTGGCGCACATTAGAAATTGTTGGAAATGTCACGCACAGGCTCATTTTTAATTTCAGACCACTTCCACTGGATCGGTCTAAACGATATTGCGGTAGAGAACGTCTGGGTATGGGTCGACACTAACACAAGCTCGGATTTTTCTGACTGGGCCCGGGGACAGCCCGAGGGTGGAACATCACAGAACTGCGTCATCCTGCACCCTAGTGACGCCTACCGGTGGCATGATCAGGGGTGTAGCATTTTACAACATTTCATATGTGAACGTCCGTAAGTTGCGCTTTAATCGCGATTAACAACGTCGTTGTACAGTTAACAATATCGTGAAATTGACGAGGGGAATGATTTGGAATGAAATTGGATGAGTGTTGAGCGAGTTTTCGATTAATTCAATTGGAGGTAATCCAATATCTCAAATTGTGTACAGAATGAATACAATTAGCGATATTTATTACCCCCCCCCCCCCCCCCAATAAAATAATCATGGTGTATAAGTAGCTTTCTCTTTCTCCAAGAATGTATCAGACGCTTACAATTCTGAATATGTCATTAAAGTCGCGATTTTTTCTAGCTTTATTTTAAGTGCATGCCGTTGTTTATTATATCTTTTTCAGTGAGTTTGGGGCGTTTTTGAATGATTTGAGTGAGTGTTTGGAATGAATGAAGCGAGCGCTGACTAGTTTTGGTCGAGATAAATGTCAAATTCACGATATTATTATTTTTCCCTCAAATGGAATAACTTCATTTCTCAATTGAAGCTGAATTTACACGAGTTTTCAGTTATAGTACGACAAAGATTGCAAGTTCTTTTTTTTTCACAATCACAACTTATAACGACGCTTAAAGCACTCTTCTTTTAAGAAATCAGGAAAAGGAAAAATGTTTGATTACCACAGTCAAATTTCCGATTTGATTTTTTTGTTTTTTTCTACAAAGGATCACGATTAATAGTTTTTTCAGGGGGTGGTTGGGGGGCGGGGTGGGGGTATCTCCCCGATGTTCTTTTCCCGTCATCCTATGTATATCGCTTTGTCTTCCTTTCCGTAGGTCTGCTCATCCGTCCGTCAAACTTTTGAATTTTGTTTTTTTTTGTTCTTTGGTCAAATGGACTGACTATAATAAAGTGCATCCAGAGCTTTCATCCCTTTAAGGTTGTGGACCCGTAATGATTCCGCAACATTTCGTAACCTTCCACAATGTTAACCGAGGTTTCCTAATGAAATCATTAGGAAACCTCGGTTTACACTGTTGAGGTTCGTGACGTTGCAAAACTATAAAGGGTCCACTACCTTAATTTTAATGAACGTTTACCATGACATCTATTCAGCATGATAATAGTTTAGTTAGTGTACCCCGAATAGTTCCGCAAGTTAAACAGTGTTAACCGAGGTTTCCTAATGACTTTCTTTAGAAACCTCGGTCAACATTGTGAAAGGTCATGATATCCGAAATGTTGCGGTTCTATTACGGTTCCAATACCTTAATTCATGTATTGTTTCAGACAACATTCTGAAGTGGAAGTTATTGGTTAAAGACAGTCAATGCAGATGTCTTATGTTTATGTGATGTGCTCTTTCTTAAAATAAAATATTTTAACCGGTTTTCATTATTTAAAAATCAAAATCAATATATTGACCATATTTGTGAGTGCCCTTATCAAGTTCACTAAAATAAATATATAAATTACCTTGAATGGACGTTTTTTGAACATACAATAAGCAGTTAATTCATGATTTATTACTTTATTGAGAAGACTCTTCTAAATGTAGTCTATTTCTTGTGGTGCCGCCACCATAGCGCAGTTGGTTAGGCACAAGACTTCCAATCTGGAAGTCGTGGGTTCGATCCCCGGTGGCGGCAAATATCCTTTCCGACGTTTGTCTCTCACCAATGGGTAGATAATCGTAAACCTATGTGAGATAGCAGTCGGAGGCTAGGAAAGGGTTTAAATGGTAGTACAGGTGAAAGAAATACCAGGAATCCATTGTTAGGTGCTCCGGCCACAGCGATATAACTGCGAGATTGTTGAAAGCGGCGTTAAACTCATTCAAACAAACAAACAAACAAAAATTCTTGTGGTTATCCTACGCGGAGTTTAAAAAGAAAAGAAAATCGGGTTTTCCTTTAGTTTACGGGACATAACATTGATGATTGACAATTTACTATTGGTTTTCTAGTTATCTCCCTTCATCTGTATGAATAGACATTTTGTTGTGTGAACGAGTTTTTTTTATAAATTGATAGAGCTTAAAAATGTTGATATTAAAGACACTACAATATCATTATTTTTGTAATTCAATAAAATTTCAGGGCTTAAAATTTATGAAACTTTTACTCTCTCTCTCTCTCTCTCTCTCTCTCTCTCTCTCTCTCTCTCTCTCTCTCTCTCTCTCTCTCTCTCTCTCTCTCTCTCCCCTCTCTCTCTCTGTCTCTCTCTCTCTCTCTCTCTCTGTCTCTCTCTCTCTCTCTCTCTCTCTCTCTCTCTCTCTCTCTCTCTCTCTCTCTCTCTCTCTCTCTCTCTCTCTAAGTCTCTCGCTGTCTGTCTGTCTCTGGTCCTCCTTTCTGTCTGTCTGTTTGTCTGTCTCTCTTTCTCTCCTCTCTCTCTCTCTATCTCTATTTCTCTCTCCCTATCCCACTCTCTCTCTTTTGAACTTTGAACTTATTACAGTTAGTAGCGTCGTGAAATTAACATTGAACTTGATCATAATCATTCTATATCGCTCACTCGGCGCTCCATACATTCAATTAAAACAACCTTTCATTTCACTTATAAACGTTCCAACGTTCTGAGATCGTTAAAAAGAATTTGAAATCGTACCAAATGATCAACATTCATTGTAATGGTTCGAATTAGTACAAAATTTTATATTGTTTGACTGTTGTAGATTCTAAAGCGTCTGACTGGAACGTGAAGACGCACAAACTAGAAAAACCCATAGATTTCTCTTAAAGGGAGGTAAAAGATATGGCTAATTTCGTCCAAATTGGACGAAATTACCGATATCGTATTATCTCCCTTAAAATTCATTCAAAACTCGCTCCACTAACTCATTCAATTTTATTCCGAAATCATAGCCGACTGAGGGTACAAAATGTCAGAAAGTACTTTGACTATCCCCAAACCATCCCAAAAGTACAAATTGAGACAGTAAATGAACAGAGGCGTGTGCCAAACAAAAGTAGTTTTTAATTAAGAAAATTAAACATAAAGACAAAAAGTGTCAATTTAACGACAGCGTTTGAAGTTCTAATTCCTCTGGTGAACTCCAGAGACCACGAAACTATAGCTTGGATAAAGCTGTCGTTACGAGGTTATAGAATTAAACCAACACATTACCCCTTTGTTAGGACAGTAGAAATTGAAAGTTGAGTTTGACTGACGGCCGAGTCTTTTGTTTTGTAATTTGTTTACGGCAGACAGACCTGGGTGAAGAAAAGACTTCCCCACCCATGAAGTAAAATCACTTGCGCTGTCTTTTCATTATCTAACCTGTCTGATTGCGATGTAGAGACGTGGGTCTTATTCACATTTTGGACCCTCGTAAAAAACGGTTTCCGCTTTTCGTGTACAAAGTTCATTTACGACTACGTATTTGGATGTCTAAAAATACACGTATTCTAAAAACTGTGCGGTATTTATGATGTTCTAGTCGCTAAACAACAACATCAAAATTCAATGTATATAGAAAGCATTTTCCGAGTTTACTTCGGCATATCAAAGATAAACTTTCGCCGTTTTCAAATGGTTGTCTTTGAAGTGATAATTTTCACATACACTTAACTTTTCTAACAATTGGTCAAATTGACAGGGGTGTTCATTAATTGAAACTATAAATATTTAAGTTGTAAGGAAAACAAACAAACAAAACAAAAAAAAAAAAAAAAAAAAAAAAAAAAAAAAACCCTGTGGTTGTCGTGGCATCGGGATGTGAAGAAAGGAGTCTTTGAAAACCTTCTGTTCCATAAGGCCTAGTGGTTTGTTTTTGTGCACGTGGCATCATAACACGGTCCTCTATAAAAATGCTTAGATATTGCTATTTGTCTTAGGCGTAACTAGGATTTTGAAATTTATACACACTCAGGATGCAACCAACATAGAATATATAGGATAAAGGCTAGATACGTGGACTGTGACAGAATATGAATATCCTCCGTCTGCTCCCCTTTTCTATGATTTGAGCGTTGGTGAATAATTAAAACATCGTAACTACAGTTTGAATAAGCTGTAGTTTCGATGTTATGAACATTCATCAAAGACATTTGCGAAAAGAGGATTTAATTCTATTACGCATCTTATCTAAATAAATTCCTATGGAACTAATTGTATGGGTTCTTATACTCGGGTTAGTGATTTTGACCATCGTCGCCCAGTTGTGGTGTTTTGGAAGCACATTTAGTAAGTAATGTAAGTGACATACATGATTGCTCATTATTAATTAAATATTTAATTTAAATTTTATTTAATTTATGGAACCGTACGTGTTTTTCCAGACATATTTGGTAGTATGGGGTTTATTATTCCAAGAGCTCTCAACAAACACTTATGCTTATGGCGAAAACAAGTCATGTTAAGAACCAAGAGTGGAAATCTATGTTCTTTTAAATACACTTTTAAGGTAGTGGACCAGTAATAATTCCGCGACGCTTCATGAGTAATGAACTTTAACAATGTTAACAAAGGTTACCGAATGATTTTTTTTAGGAAACCTCGATCAACATTGTGAAAGATCATGAGTTCCGAAATGTGGAACTATTACGGGTCCACTACCTTAATTCAATGGATTTGTCTTCGAGTGTCTTAGTGACAGTTACGCGTTAGGTCAAACAATAGTTTATCCCTATCCCCTAACAGACAGTCTAAGAGTCAGGAAGTTAAGATAGACGTAAATACAGTAAATAAACGACTTTCAACTCTGTAATTGGTGCCTTTTGTTTCAAAACAAAGCAATCACAACGCTGTCCTTATTTTGACAGGTTTTGTCTACAATTATCTAATTTGTTAATGACGGGATAGAAAGGGGACCGATGCGTTGCTGACTCCACACTTATTTGACTTCATGATTCCCATAAAGTTGTCGTCAATGTTTGGATGGATCACCTTTGTTTTTTTTAAAGGAATTGACTTCGTTTGATTTTGACATTAATTATCAGCTATTCTTTGACAATTCATGACAGACGTATTAAACACACTTGATGATTTTACGTAGAAAAGTCAATCTCATTAGTCAATAACAGTAATTAGAGCAAACTTAAAGATCACAGGTTTCGATTCAAGGGGAAGTCATCTAAAAACTAAATTTATCCGTTATCCTGAAAACCCTGTTTAAAGGACAATAAAATGGACAATATATCTAAACACGAATAATAAGAAAATGAAAACCATCTATTATTCATAAAAGAAAATAAAAATAAACTTTTTTTTCAAAATTTGAGAAAAATAAAAGAAAAAGAAAAAAAGATGTGTTGTATCTGTTTATGAAAGCGCGTTCAAAGCCGAGAAGGAATAATCAGATTTTTATTCATCTATATAGCAGTTCAGATTCGGGTTAATAAAATCGCGCTTTACAATACACACCAGGATAGAAAAGAGTCAGTCGGACACATATTTACATGGGGAAGCACATTAAAGCTTAAGTAATTTATCTATTTATCGCGTAATAAAAATAAATCCTCATTCGGAAAATGTCGTTTATAAATTATCATAGCATCGAAACTACAGCGTATTTAAGCTGTAGTTACGATGTTTTGATCATTCACCAACGCTCAAATCATGGAAAAGTGGAGCGGGAGGAGGGCGTCCATGTTTTGTCACAATCCGCATATCGCCTGTGTGCTTTATATTGTATGTTGGTCGCCTTCTGAGTGCGTTCAAATTCAAAATTCTAGTTACGCCTATGGGAAGGTCAGATAATAAGGGACATCAGTGAAAGTTGCAATGAATTCTATGAATAAATCTTAGGGAAGTTGTGTTCTCGAGAAATTTCTTACGATTTTACGCCCTTAGTGAGACAAAGCATAATGAGCATTATTGTCCGGATTCGTTAAAACAATACTTCATATGATGAAGAATCTATGAGGAAGTATTGTACAAACCTGTTAAAGTTAAGGTTGGTTGTAAAGTCTGTTTTAATGCCAGGCATATTTAGCCGACTTCACACTTTAACCCCCGATCATCAAATTGCAAGTCGGCTGTTCACATACGGCGATCATCGACAGCCACAGCACTTAGACTTACATTCTCACAGGTACCCATTTATACACCTGGGTGGAGGGGAGCAACGTGGGGTTAATTTTTTTGCTCAGAAAAAGTCCCGTGATCTGAATTTTAACCCGGGATCTTTCGACCCCAATGCCATCGTCCTTACCACTAGATGACGGACTCCACATAGTCGAAACCCGTTCGAAACTTATTGACGGGTGACCGGACTGACGAAAAGGACTAAATTATAATTCGATCTTGCAATGACAAAACAACAACAACAACAACAACAACAACAACAAAAACAACACCCAAACACCCTCTATATCCATTCGGAACATCACTCGGCCATTTCCGTAAACTGCAACAAGCCTCGGATGTATGTAAGGCGGATGGGTATGTAACAAAATCGTGCATTTTGTTAGGCGGAAACAGTGTAAGAAAAACTAGCTCTGTTGATTTATATCTTTTACAGTAAATAACGGCTGAAAAATCTTAATTTTTGAGAATGACGAATCATTCTCAAAAATTAAGATTTTTTCAGCCGTTATATAAGGTATTTATTTAGGAAACGATGGTTTCACGTCAGTGGCTTAAACGAGTAGCGTTGGCGACGTCGAATGTTTTCACTCACAGTTTCGAGGGCTAATGTACGGAAGCCCACTGGGGCCCTTTTGTCTTAGCTCTTAGATCTTATGTCTTACGTCTTAGCTCTTATGTCTTACGTCTTAGCTCTTATGTCTTACGTCTTAGCTCTTGTCTCTTATCTCTTAGCTGTAATAATGTTTGGAAATGGAAACAACGTGGATTATTTGGGTGAGGAAGGTAATTGAAAAACGTTGGATTAAAGGTATTTACTTTTATCATTTTATTATGAAAAATATCATTAATTCGATTATTGCATTAGGTTAAATGACGCTACCTTCAACTGTACTTCAACTAGTTATTATATATCGTGACGGCCAATGTATTCTGTAATTTAAATCTTTACTCATAGCAGTACATAAACAGCCAGAAGGTTTCATAGCAACAATATCAAGCTCATCCTATTTACTTTTTTATTTTTAATATTCCCAGATTTATGTTGCCCTATTTTTAGCTCTTCTGAGCACGAAGTGATCAAGGTGAGCTTTTGTGGTAAAGTGGAGGTCCCTCGTCAGTAGTTCGTCGTCACCATTTACCTTGTATGTAATCTAGAGTCCAATTTTTTGGCCGATTTTGATCGAGACTGGATCAACTGGGATCAAAAACAAGGCACGGGGGTCAAATATTAGAAAAACCTTGTATGCACTCTAGAGGCCACATTGTTTGCCTGATCAACCTGAAAATTGGCCAGAGTGAATGTTTTGCCTTAATCTGAGACAAGATACGAAAATGGGCCGACTGGGGTAAAAAAAACAAAAAAACAAGTCACATGGTCAGAATGGCTGTCTTATTCAAATCTTGGACAAGTATCGAATTTGGTAAAATTAGATAAAAAATTTGGTCACGTGATCAACATTTAGGAAAACCTTGTATGCACTCTAGAGGCCACATTTTGTTTTGCCCGATCAACCTGATAATTAGTCAAAGTGATTGTTTACCTAAATCTGAGACAGCTTTGAAATTTGGTCAGCTGGGGTCAAAAATTAAGTCAATGGGTCAAATCTTAGAACACCCTTATATGCACTATAGAGTCAACAATTTTTGCCCGATCATCCTGAAAATTTGTCAGAATGGTTGCCTAAATCAAAACTTGGACTTGTTTCCACATAGATAAAATAAGGCCAAAATTTTGTCACGTAGTCAACATAGGAAAAACCTTGTATGCACTCTATAGGCCACATTTTTTGTACGACCTAATTGAAAATCGGTCAGAATATTTGTTTTTGTCAAAAGTCGGTTAAGTTTGAAAAAGGGTCAACTGGGATTAAAAACTAGGTCACTTGGTCAAATTCTCGAAACACCTTGTATGCACTCTAGCTTGAATACGGAAGCCCAATTGGACTCTTTGTCTAAGCTCGTATGTCTTCCGTCTTATCTGTCATCTCTGAGCTCTTATCTGTTATGTCTTAGCTCTTTGCTCTTAGCTCTTATCTCTTAGCTGTTATCTCTTCTCTCTTAGCTCTTATTTATTTTCCCTTAGCTCTTACCTCTTAGCTCTTACCTCTTATCTGTTATCTCTTATCTGTTATCTCTTAGCTGTTATCTCTTAGCTCTTATCTCTTAGCTCCTACACAAGAAGAAATTTCTCGTGAATTAGTCTGACATTTCTATCAAAGTAGCCAGAAACCTGCACTTTAATTTTAAATGACAATTTATTCATCCATGGTGATTTTCATTCAAGTTTATTTATCCTGCGTGATTCCCCAAACTAACGAATGTATAATTGCACTTATGTCTTATCCGCGCTTGTTCGTCAGTTATATGTATTTGTCCTGGTATGCATTTTGATCTTTCACTTGTATTTCCTCTTTTTCCCAGATACCCACTATAATGAAGACTCATTTACTGATGGTATGGTTCTGCACATTATTCGTGTTCCGGGTGTTGGCAGTGACGCCTACAAATTTTCCTGTGGGTGGTGACACAACAAGACTGGAGTTAATCAAAACATACTATCATTCCGGATTTACCTATACTGAAATTGCTTTACTACTATTTGTTATGAACAAGATTACCATCTCTATCCGACAGCTAAAGAGGAACCTCCGAAAGATCAACTAAAGACGGCGAATGGAATGCACGCCAGATACGACGATTATCGAGTACATAACAAAAGAGATTGAAACTAGCGGGCAGTGTATAGCCACCGTTCTATATGGAGACGTTTGACAAATGATCATAAGCTGAAAGTACCATGAAACAAAGTTCTGACATTTATGAGACAAATTGATCCCGTGGGCATTGTATTTCGAAAGTCGCATCTTTTAAAAAGGCGCAAGTATATAGTTAAAGGTCCAAATTACGTTTGGCACGTTGACGGATATGATAAGCTTAAACCTTATGGATTTTGTATCCATGGAGCGATTGATGGTTATAGCAGACGGATATTAGTGTTAGAAGTATCACAGAGTAACAACAGCCCAGCTGTGATCCGCCTCATACTATTTCGAAACTGTCAAACAACTTGGTGTTGTCCCAAGAATTGTCCGCTTTGACAAAGGCATGGAAAATTATATTCTAGCACTTCTTCAACCTTTCTTCCGATACAATGATACAGACAGTATGGCAGGACTTAAGAGCTTTAGATACGGAAGAAGTGCTTCTAATCAAAGAATCGAGGCTTGGTGGAGATCGTTAAAAAACCAGGGAATTCATTGGTGGGTTTATTATTTTTAAAGACCTTAAAGACGGCAGTGAATTTGACGAACTTAATCCGCTACACGTAGTATGTTTAAAGTTCTGTTTCACATGACTAATCCAGGCAGACCTTGATAGAAAAGCTGCGCATTGGAACCTACATACAGTACGTGCACAAAAAACGCCGATATTCCAAATGGCAAAACCGATTAAATGTACTTTATCCCCGAAGCTTTTGGAGGTCATGAGTTTGGAAAGAAAATCGATAATACAATATACAATACAATCCTTTTATTTCATAATATAGGCCTCCGGCCCATGATATTTTACAATACATTTTTTTTTACAAAAGCATTTTGTATCCCCTTGACTTCTGTTTATATCTAGAAACCAAGCGACTACAGTAATATGTAGCCGCAAAATTTTAAAATGAGGTGTTTGCAATATCCTTAATTTAGATGAAGCTTTCAAATATATAAGGTCATACTCTATACAATATGTCTTATGTTGTCTTTTTTTCTAAAACCTCGCAATCACAACTTAAACTAGGCTGTAGTTGTGAGGTTTCAGAAGTAAGACGTTAATTTATTTATCTTTTCTTTTATTGTTCACATCACAGTAAGTATTTTTGTTCGAATGTAGCTTTGATATATCGCGATTTCGATACTCAAAGTAAATATTCAATAAGTGAAGAGGGTGCTTACCCGCCCGCAAACGACATGTTTATTGTTGTAAATGAATATCATCAAAGTACAGCAAGTGATAAATGAAAATAGACAATTTTCTTATTTTTGATTCACGTTCTGTTGCCATTAGCTGATAAAAATCGTTCAAACTAGTTCCATCTTTATACCAATTGAAGAGATATTGTGTTCTTATTTGTCTATATTTTTCACATATAAATAATGCGTGGTATTCGCAATCTATTGATCTATTATTAGTGACATTTAGGCAGTATATGCAAATTCTTTGTTCTATTTGTACGTTAGTGTGTCTGCCGATTTCTATATTTAGTTTATGGTTAAAACACCTGAATTTTGAGAAAGCTCTTTTGAATTTAAATGGCAAATCTAATGTCAAATAACGTTCAACGTTTAACATCGTTTTAAAATGTTTATAATGATGGCACCTACTTGAAGATTCTATAGAACTATGCCAATTTTGTGCACTGTTGTCAATTAATCTTTGTTTGAAGGAATTGATAAATCGTGTTAAATCTCCAACATCTTGCAATAGCCATACATAGCCAAATCCATATGTAAATAATAAATTTTTAACCATCGTCGTCCAGTTTCTTCTTCCTATTTCAGTATGACGCTTTAACATTAAATAACACTGTTTCGGTAATCTAGAGTTGGACATTTGAATAAGTTTAACCCAATATTTTACGCAGTTTGTCATATAGCTTATACATAATGGTAGGCGTCCACATTCGCCGAGTACCACCGCATTGTTTGTTGTTCTATTTAGTCCAAGATACTTTTTACAGAAATCTAAGTGGACTGTTTCTATGGTTTCGACGTACTGAAAGCCCCATATCTGAGAGGAATAACAAAGGACTGGTTTAACTAATGAATCAAATAATTTAAAATACTCATAATGTGGGAAGAATCCGAAAGGCTTTTGATATTGTTTAATAGAAAATAAGGCTTTTTTTGCCTGAATTGCCAGTTTCTCGTGGGTACAGGACCAGGACAAGGTTGGCGTGAAATAAACTCCGAGGTATTTATACATTGAAACAACCTTTATTGGCGAGTTACGAAAGAACCATTTTTCATATTGTCTTAATCCTCCCCCATTTCGAAAGACTATAATTTCTGATTTATCTACATTAACTTCCATTCTCGTATCATTGCAAAATTTGTCGATAATGTTAATTTGTTTTTGAAGATTATTAGCGGTTTCGGCACAATTAGCAACGTCGTCTGCAAACATGAGACAGGTTATATTAGGTATATCTTCAGTTATAAATATTCCTGTATTCAATGTTTGTTTTAGTAGTATAGATAGTTCGTTTATAAACAGAGTGAATATTGTGGAAGAAGTGATGTCCCCTTGCCGGGTACCAACGTTACAATTGAAATAAGTAGATGTAGTAAAACAATTATATTTATTTTTAAATGTGTAAGTGTTTGGTTAATTCAATTTAATGCAAGATTTCAGATTGGAATACATATTTTTCAAAGTACGTAAAAACTTTCCTTTGATGCCTCTTTTTTCAAGAATATTGAATAATATGGTGTGATTAACCTTATCGAAAGCTTTTTTAAAATCGACGTAAAAGCAATAAAATCTTCCGCTATTTTTTGTTAAGTATTTTTGAGCCATCGCATGAAGACAGAATATATTGTCAACCGTGGAATATCCTCTCCGGAATCCAGCTTGGCATTCATCTATTTTGTTGTTTTTTTCCGCCCATTTATATAGTCTCGAGTTTATCATGGTTGAAAATAGTTTATAGAGAGAATCTGTAACTGAAATGCCCCTATAATTACTAGGGCTATTGATAGATCCACTTTTATGTATAGTGGTGATAATGCTTTTGCCCCATTCTTTCGGAAATGTCCCGAATTATAAAATTTTATTGAAAATAGAAAGAAATATATGATACTTATCACTCGGCGTATACTTGTAAAATTCACTAGGTATGCCATCTGGTCCAGGGCTTTTATTATCAGAAAGATTTTTAATTGCCGACTGGAGTTCTGTCATTGTGAATGGAGTGTCAAGCTCAAACGTAATGTTTTCGTCATAAGATGTATTATTTAGTACCTCAGCGTTTTGATAAAAAAGCAGCGTCTTAAAATGGCCTATCCATTCACTTGAAGAGATAGTATTGGTATTGTTTTCTGATTTTTTGGCCTGTTTTACTAATGACCAAGAGAGTTTTGGATTATTCCTACAAGACACGAGTTTATAACGCTGGGATCGTTCGTATTCTAACTGTTTAGTACGACATAATTGTTTAAAAATATAACGTTTATACTTATAGTCTTGTAAACTATGGCTACAGTTCGTTTTCCTGAAAAATCTTAAAGCTCGGTATTTTATAGATTTAAGATTCTCACATTCATGGTCCCATGATCAGAAAGGCGTGAAACTTTGCCATGAAATGTATGGTTTACGTAGACAGATTTGCTGACAAGAATTCAAGGAACTGGTCATGCTACTTAAGCCTGATCTTCAAATACCACTGGATGTGCAAAGTGCAATTCGGTTATGTAAAGGACTTTTGGGACTTATCGAAGGAAATTAATTGTTTACAAAATAAATCACCATGTCTCGTTTGATATATAACTAATAATAGGTGTCTTGTATGCTAATTCTGAATGTAAAAATGTTCATGTTCATGTTTGTTTGTGCGTTGTGTACTCTTGTGAATTTAAATTTGAATGTAAATTGAATGTTGGTAGTCATTCAAAATGTTTCGTTTTCATTGCACCCTAAAGCTAATGGCATTTACTCCGAAACAAAATGTAGCAAAGCTCAACCTGCTAACGTAAGAGCACCAGTCCTCGCGATTAATGTGTTATAAAGAGAATAACATATTCGTGTCTAAAAATATCAATGTATCTGGTCAAGGTTGGGAGAATTTATCATGACTAGGCTTTGCAGAGTCATGATAATTTCTCACAGCCGAGACCAGTTAACACTGATATTTTAAGACATTAATACGTTATTCTATTTAACACGCAATTATTTTTTGGGGCTTAAAACTATATAAACCTTGAAAGAAGCGATATTCGTCGGAATGATTTAGAATTCAGTCTATACCCATTGCATTTTAAACATTTTGGTACCGGTAGCAGAAAAGAAGTTCATGTAAAGGTCATATGAATATGCAAATTGTTTCTAAAGAATAAATTGACCTGTCTTATACCAGATCATGTTACCAGACAGGTGTTTTCAGTCAGCACAGGGTTCATTGCGCGAGGTAATATTTTAAATGTCGTTACACCGTGAACAAGCAAGGAAATTGTGTTAAGAATTCATTGATAAGTTTATCATAAACGTGGATGTCACTTTAGTCAGGGGTCCTTGAAATAATAGGCATATTTCCTATTGTTTTCTTTAAACATTTCGCACAAATTTTAGATGACATTGCCTAAGTGTCATCTTGTTCATGCTCCGTCAGTAATGCTTCTAAAGCCAAATGCCAGTCAGTCATGTACGTGTCCATAACAAACAGAGCGCTGGGTATCAAAATCAGCCGTCACCAAAAAGTTGAAAAACCGAAAGTCTTTTTTCAGACACACAGCATAGTATTATTCACGACGATATACTCATTATCACATGATGAGAAAAGTTAAATGCAAATCAATCTATAACTGCAAGAAGAGTTGTGTTAACAGAAAGTGGAAGTATTGACATGAGGAGACAGACAAACAGGCGGACGGACAGGGGCGATATTAATTTACGTCTATCTGCGGTGGTATTTTAAAATGCTAAAGGGATTTTCTCAAAACGAAATGCAGAATAAAATTACAAAGCTTTCCTTTTATCTGATTCTGTAAGAGAGAGGACACAATGAAAACGCGTGTTTAATATAATAGTTGAGAGTAGGGGATAAGAGATAAGATGTAAGAGAGAAGACGTAAGAGTGATGATATAAGACGTAAGAGAGCTCAGACGTAAAAGAACCGACGTAAGAGAGAAGACGTAAGAGAGAAGAGATGGGAAGTAATAGAGAAGAGATTAGAAATAAGAGATTAGATGAAGGAGAAAATACGAAAACAAGTTGACGTATAAAAGGACAAAACAGGTCAGACTAAAGATATCAGAGGTAAGACCAAAGAGATAACACGCAAGAGAGAAGACGTAAGAGACAAGGTGAAATAGAGAAAAGGTAAGAGAGAAAAAATACGACGCAAGAAAGAAGAGATACGGCGTAATAGAGAAGAGATAAGACGAAAAAGACAAGAAGTAAAGAAGATATCATAGAGCAGAAGAAAGAGATAAGACGTAAAAGACAAGACGTAAGACAAAGTGACCAGATATTCTTACGTCTACAGAGAAAAGTCCGGATTAACTTCGAGAAGAGTATGAGCAAAGACTTAAGAAATAACGGATAGAACTAAAGTGGAAATAGATAAGAGAATAAGAGACAGTATGTAGGACAAAAAAGGCGCATCCATTTTAGCCCATCTGAGCATTATTGGTAAAATAAGGAAAATCTTGAAAAAGACAATACTCTGAAACAAGAGGGCAGACACCTTTCTTTTTAAGTATCTAGAGTCATTTAGATGATCTCTACCAAGTTTTTTCATGTCACATCTTGGCCCCAACCGGGTGCATCCCTTTTTAAAAAAGAATCATAGAGCGAATAGGCATATCCTTCTTGTTCTTGGCTGAAACCGTCACATGGTATTGATCTTAAGTTGAAATTGTCTCCTTGTTGACATCTGCCTACTTAATTTGACGTGATGTCCCAGGGGTCAAAGAGACTCAGGTGAGCGATCTAGGACCATCATGGTCCTCTTTTTTATAAATATTTTGAAATATGACCCATAAAGCAAAAAGGGACCATCTGGGAACTCTGATAAATGACTATTTAAAATAGAAATAGGGTCTAGCGTTTGGCAAACAGAGGTCGCCACTCAAAAATTCTTTGCAAAAAGTTTCGATCCTGGTCTTTTTATTACCCTTTAAACTATAGAAGAACATGTTTTAACATCAAACATAAGACATTGCTGTTTGTTTGATGGTCATTAAAAAGCCCCTTTTGGCTTGCTCATGTGATTGTATTTTTGAAACAAGTTTTAAATTGCATTATTAAAAAATGCGTTTTCACAGAACAAAACTACATCATTAGATTTCACATTTTAAGCAATAAGTAGTAACGTGATCTCAACTTTCGTATGGTATGGAATTAACTAAGAGAAGAAGGTTTTTTTTTCATTAAAATCAAAGAATCGTAAATAAGCTTTATACTCGTGTTTTCGAGTGCTTTTATCATCAAACGACATGTGTAGGTCCATCAGGGAAGCCGCAGGTACAGAGTAAACCTAGAAATTAATGAGCGTTAACCTTTGCATGAATCAATCGTCAAGACTCTGGCAACCGTTCCATAAATCGGTAGCCATCAATTTGTACTGAGATTAGAGGTTATGATACCAAAAATCGAAAAACAGAAAGGGCTTGCAAACCTACTTTGCAGATATAAGACTAACGATTTTTACTATTTGTGTGGTGTCCGTGGTCTAGAGGTAGAGCGTCGGCCTCTTGACCCAAAGGTCCTGAATTCGATTCCCGGAAGCGGCTATCGATCTTGGTTCTTTCATTGGCCCACACAGTCAGCTCGAGTACTGGTTTATTTTCAAGGAAGCAGAATCGAGCGGGATTAATCCATGTTGTGAGAAATAAATATGTTTAAACAAACGACTATTACCCTTTTTCTTAAGTCAAAGGTTAAAAAAAACTTTCGCCCGTTTCTGAAATAACTCAAAAATTATTGTATAGTTAATAATCGATTACAAATTTATTTAGATTGGTAATATTCATGTGAAGTTTTGGGCACATTAAAAAGATATACGAGAAAATATTCAGGTGGTGCGTTTTCATTGCCTGTTATAGTTCCGCAAGAAATAATGATGTCCGAGAAACCGTTTTCTCCTATCATTTTCAATGTAAAATTGATCTTTGATAACTCACTTGAAATTGCAGGTCTATAGTAAAATGTCATTCAAACTGTCATTTTTACGAGAGTATGACCTTAACTTTTCACATTGTACAGATTAGAAGGCTTGTTCTTTTTATCCTATGCATTAGGATTATGTTCCATTGTAAGAAAGTACCGGATCCTAGACTCTTTCAGCTTCAGTAGAGTTTCTCTCATCAATTTTATGGCACCGCTTTTAGCTCTCCTGACCAAAGGTCTGAAGAGCTAAAGCAATCGAAAGTTTTCACCTGTCTAACCGTAAACTATCTTTTAGGCCTCCTAGCGAAACTGATAAAACCTATTAAACCTTTATTTTGCCTCAAAAATGGCTAAAAACCTGTAAATATCCTATATTTTTCTACAAAAACCTATATTTTTGCACACAAGGTCTGATGAAAAAGTGTGTTCTTTAACAGCTGTTTGTGCATATCTGGCTTTTCTTTGAGTTTTCAGATGTATATTAGGAATAAGTATATGCTGCTGACAGTTATTTTCATTTTATTTTTGGTTGAAATATAAATTCATCATATGGAAGCTCCACTATTTGGAAGGAAGCTGCTAAAATTGTTTTTGAAGCGAGTAAAAAAGACACCAAAGAACCTATATTTTTGGTGAAAAACCTGTTAAAGAACCTAAATTTTTGGTACAAGGAACCAATGGGTCACTAGGAGGCCTGTATGTTTATGCCCTTGCATCGAAAGATCGTTTAACCATTGTCTTTCTATCAGTCTGTCTGCAAAACTTAATTAACCAAAAGACCCAATATTACCAATTACATCAAGGCTATTCAAGATAAAATGCTCATATTTGGTATGGTAATAGAGCTGGATAATGCAGATATACAGATGTCAAGGCTACTTGACAAGGTCGTCTGTCATGGTCAAAAATTTAAAAAAAAGATATGCCATTTTCGGCGCATTCGTGTTTCACAAGCATATTTTTTGCGTTGAAGTCCACAAACATCAGGTTTCCTTGAAACTTTAACTAAAAGATTCTATAGATCTAAGGAAGTTTCTCTTAAAAATGTTCATATTGGAAATGGGGGTGATCTTTTTGACAACATTGGTTAAAGGACCTTGGGCATTGTTGCCAAAAAATATTCTCGAGTACACAATAAACTCCACAAATATAATGAGATAAACCAGTAACTTTCACAGATTGATGATCTGTTTCTAAGGAGTTTATTGTATGAAAAGTCAAATGAACTTGTTATTTTATTTATTTGGCTATCATTGTGTAAATCCACATGTTCTGCACTGTAATGCAGCTTAAGTGTCTGTTTAAAACCTTGCCTTTATTTCTTTGCACTGCCATGGTCTCTATGCATTGCTATGGTGCTTTATCAGAACAAACCATATTCAAGTTTGTTTTCTTTCAGTGCACTTTATCCTGGGTTATTCTTCCATGCTTTAAATGTTGAAAAGTATAATTAGCTCAACGGAACTTAGTTCGTTAGAGCTATTGTCATGGCCTGGTGTCCGGCGTGTGTCTATGAGTAAGTTAACTTTTACTTTAAACATCTTATTCTCTGAAACTACTTTGCAGTTTTTAACCAAATTTCACAGAAATGATCTTTTGGGCAATTTCTTTAAATTCTTGCAATGCTGATAAGATTGGTGTAACAGGCTGTCGACTGGCCGGATAATGGGCCCATATTGTGAAATATGAGAAATTTTCCTCTTTAAACATGGGCGTGCCTTTTGTCACTTTGGAATCTTTGACTGACGGAACCAGTAGTCCCATTTTGCTGAAACCTTGCCAAATTTTCTTTGGTTGACCCTCTTCAAAGGTTATTCGCAAAATCTGGGTTGACTCCCCTCCATTGGCGAAGCCGAGCTTTTTTTTAAAAAAAATTGAAATCTTAAGCCAGTAACCACTTGGCCAATTTCCACCGAACTAGGTAAAAATGTTCATTTGGAGACCCTTGAATTTGATGGTGATAGTCAATATGACACCCAAATGTTGGCAGAGTAATTTTTGACTTTGAAAGCTTTTAATGTATTTCTCTTCTGAACCAATTTCAATTCAACTATACAGTAACTTTTCTTTTGGAACGTATTCATCCTACAAATATGGGCGTTGTAGGGCTAGGATGTTTTTTGAATTTGAAATCTTTTAAACTTTTTCCGCTCTCAAACCAGTAGGCAAATTTGAAATTAACTTTGCAAGATTTTTAGCTTCACTGGCCGAAGGCCAATGTTACTATTGTCAGGTCGCCCTATTTTCCTTGGCGCTGTGTCCGTCGTGCGTCTGTCTGGCAGCGCGTACGTCCAGTTGTACACTTTTTCTTAGAAAAACTCAGAACCTACTGAATGCGTGTCAATCAAACTTCACAGGAAACATCCTAGGGTGACCCTCTTTCAAAGTTGTTCAAGAAATTTAGACCCAATGAATAACATGTCTTTAATGGGTGTGGCTAATTTCCGTATATGGTAAAATATGACTTTTCCCAGAGCCTAATAGATGAATATCAAACAGTACATAATTGATCATTAGGTATCCCTTAGGCTACCCAATTTTTTGTGATCAGATAAAAAAAAATGTCTTTTTGGGCGGAGGTCATTTCTCTATATATTATATAATAGAACCTTTAGAAATTCATTTAAATAAAACAACATGTTGGTGTCTTAAATTATCAACATTATCTGGTCACGGCTGTGAGAAATAGTCAGATGAATTCTCCCAACCTTCCCAGGTAACATTGATATTTTAAGATAGTCATTCTCTTTATAACAAGTATATCGCAAGGATCGGTGCACCTACCTTAACAGGTTGAGCTCTGCTACATTTTGTTTCAGAGTAAATGCAATTAGCTTTGGATACAATGAAAACGAAACATTTCTAATGAGTACCAACATTCAATTTTAAATTCACAAAAGTACATAAACGCACGAACACACACGTTCATGAATTTTTTTGCATTCAGAATTAGTATACAAGAAACATATTATTAATATATCAACCGAGACATGGGGATTCATTTTTATAAACAGTTAATTTTCTTTGTTTAGCTCCAACAGCTCATTGTATAATCGAATTGCACATTGCACAGCCAGGGTATTTGTAGATCAGGCTTAACTAGCATGGCTAGTTCCTCAAATTCTTGACAGAAAATCGGTCTACGTAAACCATACATTTCTTGGCAAAGTCTTACGTCCTTCTGGTCGATTTATTTTCCAAAATCATTACCGCTTGAAACACAGCTGGGTTGTTGTTACTTTGTGATACTTCCATCCATCCGCCTGCAATAACCGTCAATCGCTCCATGGATACAAAATCCATAAAGTTTACGCTTATCATATCCGTCAACGTGCCAAACGTAATTTGGACCTTTAACTATATACTTCCGCCTTTTTAAACGATGCGACTTTCGCAATGCAATGCCCGTGGGATCAATTTGTCTCATAAATGTCAGAACTTTGTTTCTTGGTACTTTCAGCTTATGATCATTTGTCAAACGTCTCCACATTAAACGGTAACCTATACACTGCCCGCTAGTTTCAATATCTTTTGTTATGTACTCAATAATCGTGGTATCTGGTGTGTATTCCATTCTCCGTCTTTAGTTGATCTTTCGGAGGTTCCTCTTTAGCTGTCGGATAGAGATGGTTATCTTGTTCATAACAAATAGTAGTAAAGCAATTTCAGTATAGGTAAATCCGGAATGAAAGTATGTTTTGATTAACTCCAGTCTTGTTGTGTCACCACCCACAGGAAAATTTGGAGGCGTCACTGCCAACAGCCGGAACACGAATAATGTGCAGAACCATACCATTAGTAAATGAGTCTTCATTATAGTTGGTATCTGGGAAAAAGAGAAAATACAAGTGAAAGATGAAAATGCATACCAGGACAAATACATATAACTGACGATCAAGCGCGGATAAGACATAAGTGCAATTATACATTCGTTAGTTTGGGGAATCACGCAGGATAAATAAACTTGAATGAAAATTGCCATGGATGAATAAATTGTCATTTAAAATTAAAGTGCAGGTTTCCGGCTGCTAAGATAGAAATAACAGACTAATTCACGAGAAATTTCTTCTTGTATAAGAGCTAAGAGATAACAGATAAGAGGTAAGAGATTAGAGATAACAGCTAAGAGAAAACAAATAAGAGATAAGAGATAACAGCTAAGAGATAACAGATAAGAGCTAAGAGCACAGAGCTAACAGATAAGAGCTCAGAGATAACAGATAAGACGGAAGACATACGAGCTTTGACAAAGAGTCCAATTGGGCTTCCGTATTCAAGCAAACAATGACATCTAGAGTGCATACAAGGTGTTTCGAGAATTTGACCAAGTGACCTAGTTTTGAACCCAGTTAACCCTATTTCAAACTTAACCGACTTTTTACAGAAACAATTATTCTGGACGATTTTCAGTAAAATCGTACAAAAAATGTGGCCTATAGAGTGCATACAAGGTTTTTCCTATGTTGACTACGTGACGAAATTTGGCCTGATTTACTCTATGTGGAAACAAGTCCAAGTTTTGATTTTGACAACCATTCTGACCAATTTTCAGGATGATCGGGCAAAGATTGTGGAATCTTTAGTGCATATAAGGGTTTTCTAAGATTTTACCCATTGACTTAATTTTTAACCCCAGCTGACCAAATTTCGAACCTGTCTCAGATTTAGGAAAACAATCATTTTGACTAATTACCAGGTTGATCGGGCAAAAAAGATGTGGCCTCTAGAGTGCATACAAGGTTTTCCTAAATGTTGACCACATGACCAAATTTTTTATCTAATTTTACCAAATTCGATACTTGTCTAAGATTTGAATAAGACAGCCATTCTGACCATGTGACTTGTTTGTTTTTACCCAGTCGGCCACATTTTCGTATCTTGTCTCAGATTAAGGCAAACCAATCATTCTTGCCAATTTTCAGGTTGACCGGGCAAACAATGTGGCCTCTAGAGTGCATACAAGGTTTTTCTAAGATTTGACCCCCTGCCTTGTTTTTGATCCCAATTGATCCAGTTTCGAACTCGACCGAGATTTCATTGAGACAATCATGCTGGCCAATTTTCAGGTTGATCGGCCTCTAGACTCTATTGGACTCTAGATTACATACAAGGTAAATGGTGACGACGAACGACTGACAAGGGACCTCCACCTTACCACAAAAGCTCACCATGATCACTTCGTGCTCAGGTGAGCTACAAAATAGGGCAACATAAATCTGGGAATATTGAAAATAAAAAATAAAAAGGATGAGCTTGTTTTTTGTTTCCTATGAAACCTTCTGGCTGTTTATGTACTGCTATGATTAAAGGTTTAAATTACAGAATACGATGGCCGTCACGATATATAATAACTAGTTGAAGTACAGTTGAAGGTAGCGTTTTTTAACCTAATGCAATAATCGAATTAATGATATTTTTCATAATAAAAATGAGAAAAGTAAATACCTTTAATGCAACGATTTTCAATTATCTTCCTCACCAAAAAATTCCACGTTGTTTCCATTTCCAAACATTATAACAGCTAAGAGATAAGAGCTAAGAGCTAACACGTAAGACATAAGAGCTAAGACGTAAGACATAAGATCTAAGAGCTAAGACAAAAGGGCCCCAGTGGGCTTCCGTACTAATGCCATTTTAACTGACGTCATCGAGTTTTTCCAAGGGTTTCCCGTAATTTTTAAAAATAGTCCGTCTATGTACATCCGAGGTTGATCGTGAGATTGACCGAGTGGTGTTCCGAATGCCTCTATATCCTGACATTTGTGTCATTCTAGGTGGTAAGTTTAGAGTCTTTTACAAATGCCGTTCATGGAAATAGCGTAGAATTTTGTAGTTATTGATAATATACTTTTTATTCAGCTTCCATTAACCCTTTCCTGTTTTACAAAATTTTGGACCTGTCCAAATTCAAAGGTTTTGCAGACGAAAATTTAAAGTGGATTTAATTTGAAAAATAACCATTCAGTAGGGTAGAAAATAGTGTGGAAAAAGAAGAAATTGCTTGTCAGAAGCAATTTCTTCCTTTTTCACAATGTTTTCTCAATCATAAAATCACAGGCACGTAAAAAGCAGGGATTAAACAGCAAAGGATTTAACTCATTTGATAGACATAATCATGCACTGTGCAAATTACATCGAATTATAACATATTTTCTATGCATTGCAAAATTTTCTACAAGATCAGGCAATTTTAAAAGGAATTGGTTGATAAAGAATCTTCAATATTTGGGAAATTGAAATAATAAATAAGTAAGGATTTGAAACCAACTCTGTCGACAGAATCTGTTCGGAGATTGAGTTGTTATATTATCTAAATTTTGCACGCGTGTCAGAGTGGTGTCAAGATTTTATCATCATATCGATCGATCAATCAAACAATCAATGTACATTTTCGATCTTCTATAGGCAAAAAAAGTATCCTCTACATGTATAATCAGCATATATTTTTATAAAGGTAGTGGAACCGTAAAAGTTCAGCAATATTTTGGAACCCATGTTCTTACACAATGTTAACCGAGGTTTCCTAATGAATCATTAGGAAAACTCGGTTAACACTGTTAAAATTCAGTACTCCCGAAACGTTGCAGAAATATTAAGGGTTCACTCCCTTAAAGTCAAAACACTTGTAGACGTGTTTTGTCCGTGCTTGCAATCGATGTTACTTCTTGACACGAAGTCGGTAATATTGAGCTATGTCCTGTGTGTTTTGATGGTTACAGTTAACAACATCGTGAAAATTGTATACATCTCGATCAAAATCATTCCAAATCACTCTCTTAGCGTTCCATTCATTTCAAACACTCACTCAAACCACTCAAAAACGCTCCAAACCCACTGAAAAAGATTGAATCGAAAACACCATTAAAAATAATAAAGCTAGAAAAAAAAACCATCGCAATTTCACTGACATATTTGAAATTTCAATCGTCAGATTGTTTCCTGAGGAAATAGGGATTTATTTATGGACCTTGTATGCAAATTTAATTAAAGGGAAGTACTTGATATCGCTAATGTTGTTCACCCTGAACAAAATTTGCGATATTGGATTACCTCCCATTAAATTCACTCAAAACTCGCTCCACACACTCAATCAGTTTAATTCCAAAATCATTCCAAAATCATTCACCTTGTCGATTTCACGATGTTGTTAACTGTAAGATTGCGGACACCATCATGCAATAAAAATGATCATCTTAGGAAATCGTACAATGAATTTTGAGAAAATGATTTTAACCTGAGTACTAAGAACAATTTTTAATCGCATTTCCAAATAAGACTACCGGAAAAGAAGAAGGGCAATCTAGTTTCAGAAAATCCAACAAATCGAACAGTTTCTAACTTTCTACCCAGGTCAGCTTAAGTAGGTCACGCAGTCTGAACAGTGTATGTATTTTTCGCACTGCATAGACGGTCCATTTTTCGATGACGGATTACACAAATGCGGGGATTTCATTTCTCTGATACAATGTTAAAGAAGATTCGTGTAAAATGAACATTTTTTCTTCCTAAAGTAACACTATCACTGTTCGTTTAAAACTATGGTATTTGGCTTATTGTTTTAAGTTTAAGGTCTTTTCAGAATAGAAACAGTAGCTAATTCGATGACAAAAGATAAAATTAACGCAAATCTGGTGATCTTGTCTGTAAATGTCTTCCTCCATAAACAAGAATTCGTTTTATTAACATTAGGTTAACCAGGTCCGACTCGTTTGTTGTGTGGTCAATGCACCCGCCGCGTCAGTCTTCATCGGTTGGTGCTAAGCTCGAATTCTACTTGTGGCATTTGTTTCTTTTGACGGGTCTTTCACACGCAGAGCTTTAGTCTTCCCACTGCGGCTTTACAAATACCTTTAACTTCCTATGCCGCAGTTGTTATATCCAATCTCTTCTCTTCAAATATCTCACCCATGACGCGACCTGTCCTGTGTTCAGGATGAAAACGTGAAGGAAACGTTTTCGAAATGATGCCTCGCTTTGCTTGAATTTGAGCGTACAAAGCGGGGTATCATCTCAAAACGTTCGCTTGAACGTTTTGACGTTCGTCCTGAACGCAGGGCTGGTTTTCCATCAAATAA
Source organism: Fragum whitleyi (assembly GCA_948146395.1). NCBI lineage: Eukaryota > Metazoa > Mollusca > Bivalvia > Cardiida > Cardiidae > Fragum > Fragum whitleyi. The sequence continues at coordinate 85,897,507 of OX411543.1, read as the reverse complement.
ATACTAGTACATGTATCTGGAAAAGATATATGCCCTGCGTTTAGGATGACAAAACGGTGCAAACAGTTTGTCAATTATACCCCGCTTTGCACGTGCAACTGCGTGCAAAGCGGAGAATAATTGAAAAACTGCTTGCACTGTTTTGTCATCCTCAATGCAGGGCTGTTTTGGTTGAGTTAAATCGTACGTCATGTTTCAAATCATATGCTTAATAATGGTAAGATGGGTAAAATTAACCAAAAAGATTTCTTTCCTAGTCAGCTTGCGCGATTTGCGCAGACTGACTAGGGATGAAACTTCACGTACTCTACCCATATGATCCTTTTTTGAACATGGCGGGTTACACATATATTTTAGAGATTTCAGAATTCTAGCTTTTTTAGCGACGGTTCAGATTTACGATAGGCATCAGTACTGTCTTCTATCGATAGACTCGAATGGAATAACGCACCGTAACTGGTGTCTATTTTCTGTTTTAGAATCAGCACCTTCACGTCCCAGTAGGCATATTAAATGTTATCATGTATTCATTTATTGAGGACAAACCCTTTAAAAACATTCAAGGGTATTCATGTATAGGTAAGAGGCGACATACTTAGCTACTTTTCAACCAATAACTTGGTTATATTCCTTATTCAGTCACCAATATCGTGAAATTAACAAGATGAATAATTTTGAAAAGAATTTTGAAATGAAATGGAATGACTGTGTGGAGCAGATTTGAGTGAAATTAAAGCGATGTAAACCAGTATTGCTCATTTTGCTCAAGATTAACAAAATTAGCTATATAATTCCTCGCTTTAATGATACGTCATTTTCCGTTTGTCTGTCTTCATGGAACAATTAGACACTTAAAAATCCACACCAGCAAATGAAATCGTAGAATTATTAGATCGATTTGAATTAAATGTTGATCGCCTTGGTCGATTTCGAAATGTTTTCTTGTGACGACTTCATTCTCTTTAAACTCCATTATACCATTCTTAATCCTCTAATAAAGCCCGACGCTCTTTAGATATACGAGGTTACTTATGAAAAACGTTTTTCCGACGTAATAATATTTTTTCTAACTTATCTGAAATGTTTGGATTGGTGAATAACTCATGATCATTTCAAAATTCGAAAACCAAACGGTTCCACATTTTGATGTTGACACCAGGTTACTATTCATCCTTATATTTAGTATTATTTTAAAAAAAAAATGCTCTTTCCGTTAAAACTATTCAAAAAACGGTTAAAGTATTAGAATTGATTCCATATTTGTGCCTTATTTAATTCTTACAAGAAATTTCAAACGAAATTTACGAGTTCTTTCAGAAAATTCGATTTGTGTAACAGATTTTAATTATTTTTTACGCCACCGCCTAAACATATATATAATACTATGACGACAAAAAATGCCGTTTAATTTCATTTCGCAAAGTTTATAACATTAAATGCCAAAGTTATAGGCCCAATGTACGAATTTTTGAATTATGTCTCGTAATAATATATATGTGGGACAAAAATATAACTCGAATTTGTTCGAGACTCTTGGTGTAGAGTAAGAAACATCGTAAAATTGACTATCACCTCGATAATAAACATTCTAAGCCGCTCACTCAGCGTTCCATTCATTCATTCCAAACGCTCATCCAAACATTTCAAAATCGCCCCAAATTCACTAAAAAAGATAACTTCAATAATTAAAAAGGGAAAATTCCTCTTTTTCATCGACTCAATTGAATTTTGTAAGCTCACTTAACACATTTATTTAATTTCATTTCGAAATTATTCCAATATCATTCTCCTTGTCAATTTCAACAAAAAGTCTTTAAAGGTTTTAGTATGCCATCACCAAAATTTGCTCCCAAGGACTGAATGTTTAGGCTCACACGGTTTCTTACTAAGGTGTCGGAGTCCCTGTATTCTAGCCATCTACATGTTTTCGTGTAAATATTATTTTTTCAAAATTGAGATACACAATGTATTTGATAGATTTGAACCATTGGAATCAGCTTCAGAAAAGAAAGAATCGAATTATGTTTAAAAGGGTTTTTCGTTTTTTCTGAAGTTGGTCTCCAGAGGGTCTTTGGGACACCAATCAGATGGTTTTAAGAAGTGGCGTCATATTTCAATTGATATTTTACCTGACAACTATTATATATTTCAAGATATCAAAAAATCGCGTAAAATGTGACGAAACGGTGTTTAGAAAATGTCCCTGAAGTTGGCAGAATGGCAGAATAGCAGAATGGCAGAATGAAGTTAGCAGAATGGCAGAATAGCAGAATGGCAGAATGAAGTTGGCAGAATGGCAGAATAGCAGAATAGCAGAATGAAAAATCGAAAGTCAAAATCGGGTGCATGAAATAACTTGATTTGTTGTTTAAACGTGTTTTCAACGATTTTCCCGCCAATAAATTCCTTATATCATGCTCCGGTTAACATGCCAAGCAACCAAGTCCAAATTCAAACTAATGAAAAAAACAATCATTTTTTGAAACCAATCAGTCTAAAATCGATTCAAAAATGATATTAGAACGCAATAAAGATAATTGAGAGTGAAAAAAGTCATATCTCAACAGTTTTCGCGACTTTGAAATCTCATTCTGCCATTCTGCTATTCTGCTAGCAGAGTGAAGTTGGCAGAATGGCAGAATAGCAGAATGAAAAATCGAATGTCATAATTCGATGAACTTGTGCATGAAATAACTTGATTTGATGTTTAAACGTGTTTTCAACGATTTTCCCGCCAAAAAATTCCTTATATCATGCTCCGGTTAACATGCCAAGCAACCAAGTCCAAATTCAAACTAATGAAAAAAACAATCATTTTTTGAAACCAATCGGTCTAAAATCGATTTAAAAATGATATTAGAACGCAATAAAGATAATTGAGAGTGAAAAAAGTCCTATCTTAACAGTTTTCGCGACTTTGAAATCTCATTCTGCTATTCTGCTATGCTGCTTTTCTGCTAGCAGAATGAAGTTGGCAGAATGGCAGAATAGCAGAATGAAAAATCGAATGTCAGAACTCGATCAATTTGTGCATGAAATAACTTGATTTGTTGTTTAAACGTGTTTTCAACGATTTTCCCGCCAAAATTCCTTGTATCATGCTCCGGTTAACATGCCAAGCAACCAAGTCCAAATTCAAACTAATGAAAACAAAACAATCATTTTTTGAAACCAATCGGTCTAAAATCGATGTAAAAATGATATTAGAACACAATAAAAGTAATTGGGAGTGAAAAAAGTCATATCTCAACAGTTTTCGCGACTTTGAAATCTCATTCTGCCATTCTGCTATTCTGCTAGCAGAATGAAGTTGGCAGAATGTCAGAATAGCAGAATGAAAAATCGAATGTCATAATTCGATGAACTTGTGCATGGAATAACTTGATTTGATGTTTAAACGTGTTTTCAACGATTTCCCGCCAAAAAATTCTTTATATCATGCTCCGGTTAACATGCCAAGCAACCAAGTCCGAATTCAAACTAATGAAAAAAACAATCATTTTTTGAAACCAATCGGTCTTAAATCGATTTAAAAATGATATTAGAACGCAATAAAGATAATTGAGAGTGAAAAAAGTCATATCTCAACAGTTTTCGCGACTTTGAAATCTCATTCAGCCATTCTGCTATTCTGCTATTCTGCTAGCAGAATGAAGTTGGCAGAATGGCAGAAGAGCAGAATGAAAAATCGAATGTCAGAACTCGATCAATTTGTGCATGAAATAACTTGATTTGTTGTTTAAACGTGTTTTCAACGATTTTCCCGCCAAAAATTCCTTATATCATGCTCCGGTTAACATGCCAAGCAACCAAGTCCAAATTCAAACTAATGAAAACAAAACAATCATTTTTTGAAACCAATCGGTCTAAAATCGATTTAAAAATGATATTAGAACACAATAAAAGTAATTGAGAGTGAAAAAAGTCATATCTCAACAGTTTTCGCGACTTTGAAATCTCATTCTGCCATTCTGCTATTCTGCTATTCTGCTAGCAGAATGAAGTTGGCAGAATGTCAGAATAGCAGAATGAAAAATCGAATGTCAGAACTCGATGAACTTGTGCATGAAATAACTTGATTTGATGTTTAAACGTGTTTTCAACGATTTTCCCGCTAAACTCCTTATATCATCGTTGGGCTGCGGCGAAAAACGTCGGAGCTACAGAGATTCGCGCTGGAGTCGCGCCTCGGCGCGATCGGGCCATGATTTTAGCGGCGGAGCGAATACAGCTCGGCTCTTGAAGCGGATTTTTGCTTCGAGAGTTGGGAATTTGCCCCCCATCGCGATGGATCTCTAGGCAGTTTAACGGCTCTCGAGCGGCGATTTAGGACGGCTCAGTAGCCTTTGCTAGGCAGGCAGTGGGCCGCTCGCGCCTGGGCGAAGTGTTCACGGGAATGAGACACTCCATGCAGGGCTCGAACCAATTAACCGATTCCTATGTTGTAGGTACCGTCGTGTAGCCCTATTCAAGCCCTTGCCCTTCAATCGTGGCAAGTTTGGTTGGGCTGCGGCGGATTGCGTCGGAGCTAGCAAGAATCGCGCTGGATTCGCGCCGCGACTCATTTGAGCTGCGATTTTTTGCGGCCATGCGAAAGCAGTTGTGCTCTCGAAGCAGTGATTTGCACCTAAACTTCGGATTTTGCCCCGCATCTCAGCCCGTATAGCAGTGATTTTTGTCGCAGTTATCCGCATTCTCGCTCCCAGAACTCTCATTTTGCCCCGCAATTTTGACTGCCCATCGGCCGTTGCTCGGCCCCAAGTGGGCTGATCGGGACAATCCTGGGGTCTACGGGTCGTCTCGACGAGCTCTTCAATCAGGTAGAGTTTTGCACCTCCATCCCGACTACAGGCGAAAATCAAGTTTTCGGCGCCCAGACCGGAAGTGCAGTGGCTGGGTCGGGATTGCTCGACGTCGATCGCCTCTGGGGATCAGTCTCTTCCATCGAGGCGGGTTTGGCGTTCCCAGCTCAGCCATGGCCGGGAACGCGAATACGGGCCCTGGGACACGAGAGCAGTGCGGCCGTTACCGGGTAACGCCGCTGGGCCGAGCCAAGGCGCTGATTGAGTCCATCATTGCTCGGTATTGTTGCTCCACCCAAGCTGCGGAGCTGCGGCTACGAGCGGCCGCTCCAGAGCGATTCGTGCTGATGTCGCTAGGGTGCCGGCCGAACTGGGCTTTACAGAGGCGCTTCGGCCGTAGCTCGGCCCCCAGTAGACTGATCGGGACAATCCTGGTGTCTACGCGTTTGTCTCGACGAGCTCTACAATCGGGGAGAGTTTCGCACCTCCATCCCAACCACAGGCGAAAATCGCGTTTTCGACGCCAAGACCGGAAGTGCAGTGGCTGAGTCAGGATTGCTCGACGTCGATCGCTGTTGGGGCTCGGTCTCTACCATCGAGGCGAGTTTGGCGTTCCAAGATCATGTATGGCCTAAGAAACGCGAATACGGGCCCTGGGGCGCGAGAGCAGTAACCCTAACCCTAACCCTAACCCTAAACCTAACCCTAACCCTAACCCTTACCCTGACCCTATCTGGGGTATTGTTGCTCCACCCAAGCTGCGGAGCTGCGGCTACGAGCGGCCGCTCCAGAGCGATTCGTGCTGATGTCGCTAGGGTGCCGGCCGAACTGGGCTTTACAGAGGCGCTTCGGCCATAGCTCGGCCACCAGTGGACCGATCGGGACAGTCTTGGTGTCTACGTGTTTGTCTCGACGAGCACTACAATCGGAGAGAGTTTCGCACCTCCATCCCAACCACAGGCGAAAATCGAGTTTTCGGCGCCTAGACCTGAAGTGCAGTGGCTGGGTCGGGATTGCTCGACGTCGTTCGCTGTTGGGGCTCGGTCTCCTCCATCGAGGTGAGTTTGGCGTTCACAGCTCATCCATGGCCGGAGAAACGCGAATACGGGCCCTGGGGCGCGAGAATATAGCGGCCGCTGCCGGGCATCGCCGCTTGGCCGAGCCAAGGCATTGATTGAGTCGATCATGGTACCCTCTTGTTGCTCCAGCCAAGTACTACAATCGTGGCGAGTTTTGTAGAGCAATTCGCGCTCATGTCGCTAGGGTGCAAGCCGAGTTTGGCTTTTAAGAGGAGCTACGGCCATAGCCCGGCCCAAAGTTGGCCGATCGGGACAATCTTGGTGTCTACGTGTTCGTCTCGACAAGCTCTACAATCGGGGAGAGTTTCGCACCTCCATCCAAACCACAGGCGAAAATCGTGTTTTCGGTGCCCAGACCGGAAGTGAAGTGGCTGAGTCGGGATTGCTGGACGTCGATCGCCTCTGGGGCTCGGTCTTTACCATCGAGGCGAGTTTGACGTTTCCAGCTCATCTATGGCCGGAGAAACGCGAATACGGGCCCTGGGGCGCGAGAGCAGTGTGGCCGTTGCCGGGTAGCGCCGTTTGGCAGAGCCAAGGCGTTGATCAAGTCGATCATGAAACGGGCTTGTTCCTCCACTTAAGCACTACAATCGTGGCGAGTTTGGCGGGGCTGCGGCTATTGGCGGCCGCTCTAGATCGATTCGCGCCGATGTCGCTAGGGTGCCGGCCAAACTGGGCTTTTCAGAGGCGCTACGTTCATAGCTCGGTCCCCAGTTGGCCGATCGGGACAATCTTGGTGTCTACGTATACGTCTCGTCGAGCACTACAATCGGGGAGAGTTTCGAACCTCCATCCAAACTACGGGCGAAAATCGAGTTTTCGGCGCCCAGACCGGAAGTGCAGTGGCTGGGTCGGGATTGCTCGACGTCGATCGCCTCTGGGGCTCGGTCTCCTCCATCGAGGCGAGTTTGGCGTTCCCAGCTCATCCATGGCCGGAGAAACGCGAATACGGGCCCTGGGGCACGAGAGTATAGCGGCCGCTGCCGGGCATCGCCGCTTGGCCGAGTCAAGGCGTTGATCGAGTCGATCATGGTACCCTCTTGTTGCTACAATCGTGGCGCGTTTTGTGGAGCTGCGGCTATTAGTGGCCGCTCTAGAACGATTCGCGCTGATGTCGCTAGGGTGCAAGCCGAGTTTGGCTTTTAAGAGGCGCTACGGCCATAGCTCAGCCCCCAGTTGGCCGATCGGGACAATCTTGGTGACTACGTGTTCGTCTCGACGAGCACCACAATCGGGGAGAGTTTCGCACCTCCATCCCAACTACGGGCGAAAATCGTGTTTTCGGCGCCCTGACCGGAAAAGCAGTGGCTGGGTCAGGATAGCTCGACGTCGATCGCCTCTGGGGCTTGGTCTCTACAATCGAGGCGAGTTTGGTGTTCCCAGCTTATCTTTGGCCGGAGAAACGCGAATACGGGCCCTGGGACGCGAGAGCAGTAGGGACGTTGCCGGGTAACGCCGCTGGGCCGAGCCAATGCGCCGATCGAGTCGATCATTGTTCCGTCTTGTTGCTCCACTCAAGCACTACGATAGTGACGAGTTTGGCGATTCTACGGCTATTAGCGGCCGCTCTAGAGCGATTAGCGCTGATTGATTTTTTTCATTAGTTTGAATTGGGACTTGGTTTGCTTGGCAAGTTAACCGGAGCATGATATAAGGAAAATTTTACGGGAAAATCGTTGAAAACACGTTTAAACATCAAATCAAGTTATTTCATGCACAAGTTCATCGAATTCTGACATTCGATTTTTCATTCTGCTATTCTGCCATTCTGCCAACTTCATTTTGCGAGCAGAATAGCAGAATGGCAGGATGAGATTTCAAAGTCGCGAAAACTGTTGAGATATGACTTTTTTCACTCTCAATTATCTTTATTGTGTTCTGATATCATTTCTAAATCGATTTTAGACCGATTGGTTTCATAAAATGATTGTTTTTTTTTTCATTAGTTTGAATCTGGACTTGGTTGTTTGTTATGTTAACCGGAGCATGATATAAGGAATTTATTGGCGGGAAAATCGTTGAAAACACGTTTAAACATCAAATCAAGTTATTTCATGCACAAGTTCATCAAATTATGACATTCGATTTTTCATTCTGCTATTCTGCCATTCTGCCAACTTCATTCTGCTAGCAGAATAGCAGAATAGCAGAATGGCAGAATGAGATTTCAAAGTCGCAAAAACTGTTAAAATGTGACTTTTTTACTCTCAATTATCTTTATTGCGTTCTAATATCATTTTTAAATCGATTTTAGACCGATTGGTTTCAAAAAATGATTGTTTTTTTTCATTAGTTTGAATTTGGACTTGGTTGCTTGGCATGTTAGCCGGAGCATGATAGAAGGAATTTTTGGCGGGATAATCGTTGAAAACACGTTCAAACAACAAATCAAGTTATTTCATGCACAAATTGATCGAGTTCTGACATTCGATTTTTCATTCTGCTATTCTGCCATTCTGCCAACTTCATTCTGCTAGCAGAATAGCAGAATAGCAGAATGAGATTTCAAAGTCGCGAAAACTGTTGAGATATGACTTTTTTCACTCTCAATTACTTTTATTGCGTTCTAATATCATTTTTAAATCGATTTTAGACTGATTGGTTTCAAAAAATGATTGTTTTTTTCATTAGTTTGAATTTGGACTTGGTTGCTTGTTATGTTAACCGGAGCATGATATAAGGAAATTTTTGGCGGGAAAATCGTTGAAAACACGTTTAAACATCAAATCAAGTTATTTCATGCACAAATTGATCGAGTTCTGACATTCGATTTTTCATTCTGCTATGCTGCCATTCTGCCAACTTCATTCTGCTCGCAGAATAGCAGAATGAGATTTCAAAGTCGCGAAAACTGTTAAGATATCACTTTTTTTCACTCTCAATTACTTTTATTGCGTTCTAATATCATTTTAAAATCGATTTTAGACCGATTGGTTTCAAAAAATGATTGTTTTTTTCATCAGTTTGAATTTGGACTTGGTTGTTTGTTATGTTAACCGGAGCATGATATAAGGAATTTTATGCTGGAAAATCGTTGAAAACACGTTTAAACAACTAATCAAGTTATCTCATGCACCCGATTTTGACTTTCGATTTTTCATTCTGCTATTCTGCTATTCTGCGATTCTGCCAACTTCATTCTGCTATTCTGCCATTCCTGTAACTTCATTCTGCTATTCTGCTATTCTGCCATTCTGCCAACTTAAGGGACATGTTTAGAAAACGAATATGTTACAATTAAGTGATTTTATTCATCTTTTTACATAGACCCTTCGCTATTTTTTGTGGTTTTCAAGGCTTTATTTATGCATCATCCTCTTTATTTTATGTGTTTTTCTGCTTTCCTTTAATGTGACCCGTCACGCGAAAAGGGAACACCAGGGAACTCCGTAACATGAATATTTCTTAAAGGGTTAGATCCGGCATTAGACAACCAGAATGCATAGTTCGGAAATTATTATATGGGAAGGTAGGATAATCACTCTAGATACAGAAAAAACGTCATTTTTCAGAAGTGTCGATGCTGGTCAGTCTGCGTGGATCGCGCAGTCTGACAAGGATCGACACTTTTCGCTCTTCCCAGGTGGTCCTTTTCCTGTGGCGGGTCACAAATGTAGAAAAAGAATAAGGTGAACAGTTAAAACATCGTGAAATTGACATTCAACTCAATCAAAACCATTCTAAATCGCTCACGTAGCTCTCCATTTATCTATTCCAAACATCCACTCAAACCATTCGAAAACGCTCAAATCAATTTGGTTTGAAAAATAAATAATCAACAATGTCATTCAAAATAAATTTTGAAGAGAGAAAAAAATGCAATTTCACTGACATTATTCAAATTTTAGGCGTCTAATAGGTTCATGAAGAAATAGGAAGCCATGCATAGAACTTGTATGCGTTTTTTATTAAGAGGAGGTAATCAATATCTCTAGTTTTGTTCATCCGGACAAAATTAGCGATACAGAAATGCCTCCCATTAAATTCACTCAAAACTCGCTCCACACACTCGTTCAATTTCATTTCTAAATCATTCAAAAACCATTCACCTTGTCAATTTCACAACGGTGCTAACTGTATGAGTAGTCCTCTGTTTGAAAAAGATTATGTCTATGCTTTCTCACATTGATAAATATTACAGTCGTTGGATTTGTTCGTTTTTTAATTCACATAATTGTTCCCTATTTTTTCTACAAGTGTTATATCTTTCTGCATATTATTTGATTTTGAGGGTCCAGAAGTTCGGAGAATAGGCTTATAGATTTCGCATTTCTAGCTTGTTCAATATATATTTTGGTCAATTCGCAGTTTAGTAACTACGGGGCACATTAATGTTGTTATTTTTGCAGAATTATCTTAAGCGGTCTTAGAATACGTTACCATAGAAACATATGTATGCTAAGGCGGGGGGGGGGGGGGCGTGAAAAAGTATTGAAAATCTATTGAATGAATCAAGTTTTATGTAAGTTTTCTGAATCTTTGGTTGGAATTCCTTGGCTAAATTAAAAAGGAAACAAAAAGAATTTATTTGTTATTTTTAAAAGCTATTGTGACACTTTTAACGGGCACAGAATATAGTTAATAATTTTGAATAAACGAGAAAAAAATGGCAAGACGTCAACACCAAAATATGAATGCCGTTTAATTTATGAATTTTGACATGATCTATACTATTCATCAATCTAAACATTTCAGATAATTTAGAAAAATGATAAGATTGTGCAGAAGAGAACTTTTCCTCGGGCTATTCTGGATATATCGGAAAGGGACAGGCTTCAAATGAGCATTTAGAATGATAAAATGGAGTTTCAACGAACAAACATATTCCAATTGATTCTCAATATTTTCCAAATATAAATGTCCTGCATTTGGCTTTCCACTTTACTAAAAATACCATGCATCTAGAAATTTTAAACAAATTTGATTCCAAATCGGATGTGGATTATTTCTGTAAGTGGACGTATCCGGTACAGAGAGGCATGAGAGTTAACGTAGACTATGTAGAAAAGAGTTATTATTGACGTCGCATTTGACGTTCTTGCTCCCCCGCCTTAGTAGGGGTCTCTGTCTTGTTTCGTGCATTTTTCAGCCGCTATTGAGTGTAAAAATTTGAAAATGTCCACGTTTATTTATGATTTATGTTTTGATAGTGAACTTTTCTGATGATTTATAACCTCATTTTACGAACTTTTGGATCAACCCTCATATATATTACATTTCAAAGATAATGGACAAAAAAACAAATTGGTTTGAAAAGCAAAATTATTGGTGCTAAAATCTTGACGAATTGGAAATTTTGTGAAGATAACTGATAAAAATGGTTTTATTTTAGTGAGATTAAAAAATACCTGATAAGTATAATAATTTCTCTATCAGAATAACACTAATGGAATAACTAAGTGATATGTATTTTTAAACGATTTTTCTGTAGATAAAATATGAAGAAAAATATATATTTTATATCCGAGTCTTTTTGATACTTTGATACGACAATATCTCCTGACAAGGTAAAGATATATGAAATCAGTCTTTCACAAAAGAAGGAGATGGTAAAGAAATTGTCAAACAAAAATGAATTGGAGAAGAACGAGAACGATTCAAGAAACCAAACATATCTTTTTACTTTTTACGATATCTCCCCAGGTTACAATAGTAATAACTCGCTGGTAGAAAACACCTGATTACAATAATAACAAAACAACAGAAGAAAGCTTCTGAATACGATTATAATAGATCAAGAGTAGAAATCATCTGAGTCCGATTATGATAATGAAAAAAGTCCGAATACAATAGTGATAAATAAAGAGCAGTAAACATCTGAGTATAGAAGTGACAGTACAAGAGTAGAAATCACCAAGCTATAACAAAGGTAATCCAAGAGAAGAAAATACCCGAGAACAATAATAATGATTACACAAGATAAGTCTGAGCACAATAACGATATTACAAGAGTAGATAATATCTGAGTACGCTAATGATAACACAAGAGAAGACAAAAACTGAGTACAAAATAACAATAAAGGAGAGGAGAACATCCGTGTACAACATTTATAGTAAAAGAGAAGAAAAAAAAAACTGGAAGCAAAAACGATTACGAAGTCCACAATAAATCAATACATCAATGATATTGCAAGAGCAGAAAACACTGAAGTGCAATGGTGATAAATCAAGAGTAGGAATTGCCTATGTATAGCATTGGTGTTAAGGAGTAGAAAACACCTGAGATAACAGTAACAATTAAAACCTAGAAAACAATCGTGTACTGGAATGATAATGCAAAAATAGAAAGAGTACAATAATAAAAAAAAAATACCTAAGAACAATTATCTAAGTTGAAAAGTGCAGCTATTATAATCCATTAAAACGTGAATGATGATCATTAAAAGAGTCGAAAAGACTCACACAGTACAGCGATCTAATGCTAGAGTGGAAACACTAAAGTGCAATAATGATAATACAAGAATAGAAAATATGGAAATTTTATCCAATAATGAAAGTGCAAAAAATAAATTAGCGAAATAAAACAATGTCATACAAGAGTAGAAAACACTAAGGAGTAACAATGGCGATACAAGGAAAGCAAATAGCCCAAGTTCAAATTATACGGTAAAAGTAGAAACACCTAAATGCGTCAATGATAAAACAAAAGTAGACAGAAACTGGGTAGAAAAATGACAATATAAAATCAGAAAATATCCGACTTCAACATATCAGTAGCAAGGTTAAAAATGCACAAAGCAACAATCATAAAAGACTACAAGAGCAATTAAAATTGATGATATAGCTAACTACGTGGTATATTAGATCTCAGACAAGAGTAGAAACCACTGGAACCCAACTATTATAATGCTAGAGATTTAAACCCCGAGTACAAAATGATCACAACGGAGCAGAAAAGACTTATTATAAGGATTATATATGAGTAGAAAACAATCAAGTATAAAACTCGTTTTGCACGAGTAAAAATTATCCTAGTACAATAACGCTAGTTCAAGAGTAGAAACCATCCGAGTATAATGATGATACAAGAGTAAAATACCCGAGTAAAAGAGTCATAATACAAAGGTAGAAAACTCAATTACAGCAATTTTAATGCAACGGTAGAACAAACTGAAGTACAAAATGATTGCAAAGGAGAAGAAAACACATACGTCCAAGAATGAATATGTAATAGTAAAAAACACCCGCATTTAACAATGAAAGTGCAAAGGAAGAAAACTCAAGTACAATGTACAGCAATATTTGTGCAAGAGTAGAAATCAATAAAAAGATATCTTACGCGCAAGTTCTGCAATGATATAGCAGAAGAAAACACCCTAAAATAACATGAAGATGAAATATTAGACTACAACTGAACACAAAAATGACAAAAAGGATAGAAAATATCTCAGTACACCAATGATAATACAGGCATCAAAACACCTGAGAACTTCAAAAATAGTATAAGAGAGGAAAAGAATTGAGCACAGTGATAATATAACAATAAGAGGAAACAGTGACATACAATAATAATCATGTAAAAGTATAAATACCTTGTGATAGTACTAGAGTAGAAAACAACCGGCTATAACACACTCTTGTACTACAAAGATTATGCAAGAGTGGAAAACTTGTAAGTACAATACTTATAATACAAAAGTAAACAGCGACTGAGCACAAACATAACAATGAAAAATTAGAATATCAGAGTAATAATGGGTATTACAAGAGTAGAAAACACCCCAGTGCAATAATGATAATACGAGACTGTGCATCACCAGAGAACAAACAATTGAAAACTATTGAACACAATAGAAAGCACTGAAGAACAATTATCATAATACTAGAATAGAACACACCTAATTAAAATGCAAATAGTACAAAAGAAGACATCACCTGAGCATATAAATGATAAAAGAGGGTAGGAAACAGGTAACATAAATGTTCATACAAGAGTAGAAAATACCCTTATTCCAACAATGATTACATGAGAGTAGAAAATACCTGAGTAAAAACAATGAAAACACAAGCGCAAAACCACCCGTGTACATAGATTATATCACAAGAGCAGTAAACATCCTAGAATAATAATGATGATATAAGAGTAAAAATCATCAGGTACAATCATGTTAATACAAGAGTTAGAATATCTGAGTATTATTACGATAACGCGAGCGTAGAAAAATCAGAATGATAGACCAAAAGTAGAAAATATCTTCGTAAAAAGTTACAAGAGAAGAGGGGAAATAACCTGTGTACAATGAACTTAATGCGATTGTGTGGGAGGGGGCGCCTGACTAGAATGTTGATAATGCGAGAGTATAAATAGAGATTACCTTCTTACAATGCTCATAACTCAAGAGTATATTGGCACCAACTGAAGATTATTCGAGAGAAGGACGGAGAGACCGTCTTGGTACAACGTTGATAACGCGAGAACCAGATGAACAAAAAGCGAAATCCTCAGATCATAGAATCGGTGTATTGGTTGATCATAATCGCAAAACACTACATTTATATATTTTATCTTATAACCATACAACTATCCGTATGATAACATCCCGTATGATATTTTTTATGATTTCACATAGTTATTGTTAGAATAAAGATATAATGCGGTTATTTTTAGAAACTTGCATTTCAGTAAGAAAAATCGACGAAAACAAGACAAATCGAGGTTATAAGATAAATATAATACATACTTAGTGTATTGTATGAAAAAAATATCTAACTCGGTTGTGAGAAATGATAATTGTCTCGGTAGAGCCTCGACAATGATCAATTCTCCCAACCTCATAAGATAATTTTTCTCATACAAAACACTAAGTGTGTATTATATATATATCTCAATCGCTTTCTCGAATGACGATGGAACCGCGACTGAAAGACGACAATAACGCATACTTTAGGAAAATCATGAAGACACTGGAGTATTAGAGCGATGAATTAGTGAATATCAGTCATTTAACTGATAGCTTGCTTGTTCACCGCGTTAAATGAAGATTTTGGAGATTTAGAAGAAAATACATGTAGATATAATGCTAAATCCTGTTACAGCTTTGCTTAAACTCTGATTTTATTTCAATACACATAGATCTTAACGTATCTGTCGCCTTATTCAAAATTAATCATGGGTTATCCAATAAAGATATTGATGATAATTTTATCTAATGACGACTCGCTCAAGCATTGAGGTGTGATAATTGTTTTAACTGAAGTCTATTTTTTCATTGTGTGCCAAGTTTTAAACGATTGTGTCCAGCACAAATGGTGATACCTGATAAAATGCTTACGGACAATTAATTTGGGTTAAGTATTTTGATAGGTACGGGCAAATTACGTCGCTCAATGGAATCATAGATATAATAAGGGGTACTGATAACGGGTATATCAGGACTTCGAATAAAGAGGACAATCAATGGTTTAAATAAGAAATGTTTTGGGCTTCAAAAAATCGCTACAAGACCGATAGACTTGAAAATTTGTTTTCTGAATACTATAAATTGCATGTTAACACAAGTTGAGTCTGTGCGTGAGATTTCCAACAATTTGAAATATGCGCCAAGGGCAAACATTCAGCAGCCTAGACGGTCATATACGGTATATATAAAGTTACCTGATGGTCTACAGATACTTTGAGACCTAAACTATCTACTAAACACAAAGTGAAGACTCTGGTCAGACTGTGCGGATGCACAGGCTGGTCTGAGTCTTTGCTTTGCGCATACTTGAAACTGTTGGAAATCTCACGCAAGGCTCATTTATCGGTTATCGTTACCAATGATAAACTTGTTTTTGAGAAATACTATTCAAATGAAGACTCAGATCAGCCTGTGCCAAAATAGGGTCTGATCTAAGTCTTCACTCTGAGCTTTGAAGATATTAGTTCAATATTCTTATATATGATTGCCGAGAATTACCCTGCATTCAGAATGAAAACGTACGCAAACCGTTTAAGAAAATAATGATATCTCGCCTTAAACACAGAGCAACGTTCAAAATGGAATGTAACTATTTTCTAACATTTGCCTTAAAGGTTTTTGTAGCTATGTATGCCCTCTTCTAAGAAGAGGGTGTATATTGCATTGCACTTGTTTGTCAGTCGTTCGGTACCTCGGTCGGTCCGTTTACCTTTTTTTGTCCGGAGCATATGCAAAAAGGTGTGCTAGAATCATGAAACTTCACAGGTGGGTAGATCTCATTGAGGAGAAGTGCAGTGCACAAGAACCATAACTGTACTCATCATATTTTTGAGTTATTGCCCTTTGTTGATTGACAAAGAAGAGGCTATCAGCCTGTTGTTATTTGGGACACAATTGTTTACGCATACATCGTTAAACTGACAATGTGAATGATTTTGGAATAATTTAGAAATGAAATTGAATGAGTGTGAGGAGCGAGTTTTGAGTGAAATTTAATGGGAAGTAATCCTATAACGCAAATTTTGTTCACGATGAACAAAAATTGGCGATATTGATTACCTCCCATTAATAAAAAATGCATACATACAAGTTCTAAACATAGCTTCCTATTCGTTCAAGAACCTATGAGGCACTAATAATTTGAATAATGTCATTAAAATTGCGATTTTTCTCTACCAAAATTTATAACGAATGACGTTGTTGATTCTATATTTTTCAATGGGTTTGAGGGTGTTTGATTGGTTTGAGTGAGTGTTGAAGGTGAATGTCAATTTCACGATGTAATTAACTGTTTATCTCCACAGGGTTTATCTCGCTGACATTTTTGTGGTTATGGTTTCCCCGATTCGAGCCCTGTAAAACATGCCCCGTTGAATAAGACGTGTTTTGATCTCGTTGATGGGTGACCAAATCAACGCAGTTCTGAATAAAACTTTCGTTGTGAGATTTTGGTTGGTCTGCCGTTGATATCCTTATGAGATGCATTATGCGCATCGCTTTGTGATGCGAATTTGATAAATGTGATAAATACATAAAGCAAAATTAAATTATATGAATTCATATAGATTGAATTAAACATGCTAAATATTTCCAGACTAATGATTTGTGACATATCATACAGTTAGGAACATCATGTAATTGACTCTCAGTCCACTTAATTACTTCTTAACCAGTGAGAGGCGACTACCCCCAATTCAAAATTTTGAAACAAGAGTCAGTTGTCGTTGCTCAGTGAAAGTCAATAGCGCGTTAGTTCAATTGCAATATTGCTTTTAGGAATGTCCGACACGTGGACTTGAATTTTACCGAGAGTTATTCCCAACATAACTATCCATTTGTTCTGCATGTTGCCTCAATCGGACTCAATACCTTTTGTTTTCGCGCTCTTTTTTGGACTCTGATTCGAGTTCGATTCTGGACTAGTGGCCCGAATTCGAAATTTGTCCTGTCGATAAAAGAAAAGGTATTGGTTAAACTTAAAAAAGGTGCTCGCGAAGAAAGTCCAAAATGGCACGAGATGAATAGACCATAATATCTACTTCCTTACGGGGCGTTACCCTATGCCTATCGCTAATGAAGGGATCTACAAACGGCCGAGATACCTCATCTTTGTGATTCACTGTCATCACTAGTCCACGATATCCTGAAAAACTGTGACATAAAAAACACAAGTGTTCGGTCATAACACATTACATTTCGGCCACTTCATCCTGTCAGCACCCAAAATTCGACACCGGTAGTTGTTTTAATCGATGCTCTTTCACAGACTGGGAAAATGCGATTTTTTTTATTATTTTTTTGTAAATTAATTAAATTATGACTTCATTGTGTAGAAAACTCTACAATAATGAGATTCGATCAGGTAAGGCAAGGAAAAAAAGACAGATATCCCTGAATTCAGTGGAATTCCTTTCTGAGAAATAAAGCAACTACTAACGCCTTTAAGATTATTCTTAATTTTTGAGCAAACTATTTACGCATGCAATTCCGCCTGTTTGTCCCATTCTATCAAAGGTCAAGGTCAAAGTATTTGTCAATTGGGAAATTTTATATAGATGCATGCGGAGAATTAAATAAGAAAGAAAGAATAAGAAATAACAATTTCTTAATTTATAGACTGGAAAAAATAGACTGGTTCCGTCACTGACCTTGCCGCTACATTCAAGCTACATCTTTTTAAACTTTTGTTGTTGTTATTACCATACCTATGTGCGATTCTTAAATATCGGAAAATGCACAAATTTCTGAATCTATGAACCAGTTTTGTGTTTTTTTTCTATGAAGAATTGTGAAAGAGCAGTTTTAACCTGATACCGGCCGAGTTATGACCCCTCATTGCAGGAGCAAGTGTTCTTGATTTTAATCACATAAATGAATCATTACGATATGACTTTGTGCGATAGAGTTCCAAAACTCAATATTTCGATTGAAGTGTTCAAGTGTCTCTGCTCAAGTGAGTATGGGCTCAAGAATAAATTTAACTACAACTGTTGACCTTTTAGTAGGCCAAAACATAAAAGCACATAGATCGATTTCGTGACAGAATTAATTCTAATTCAAATGCAATGCGTTATTTTTGTTGTTCAGTATATCATCAACTTCAAAAGACGAAAAAATTACCGTTTCTTATCATAATACAATTAGATACAATAAATGCAAATCAATAGAGAATAGAATGTTTCATCATAGGAAAGTAATAGAATGTAGCATAATTTGTTTAATTTGAACGAAATAGACAACGTTCTATTACCTCCATTTAATTTAATACAAAACCCGTTCAAAACTCGCTCCTCGTAGCACCAATTCAATCTCATTTCGAAATCATTCCAGAATAGATCACCTTGTCAATTTCGTGATGCCCCTAACTGTAGTTCCAGTGAAGTAACATGTCAAACTAACCATAGAAATAGCGCACTTAAATCTATCAAAGCAGAACTGATCATCAAAGAAATCAAAGGGCTTCACGGACCTGGGCGCGAAAGCCCTCGGCTAATGATAAAACCTAACATTTATTTAAATATTAAAAAGACAATTTCTCCCATAAATGGAGGGAATTTATGGCATCAAAAGGTATGAAATTAAAAATTTCTCCGCTTTGCTGAATTCACGTAAAGTATGGAAACGGTATGCGCCGGAAAATTTATTACCCTTTACCGCTGGAATCTTGCCTTCCTTGGTTTAAAGTTTGTCATTTTGTTTTATCATTAGATTAATATCGGTATAGATTATATTAAATGAACTTTTTACCTATCTTTAAAAACGTAGGTCATAAAGTTTGTCGAGATGTTGTTGTTATTGCCATTGTTGATGTTGTCGTTTGGGACGGATGCCACACTATCCCCATGATTATATGTAAAATGTGACGACGCTTTTTTTTCAAACAGAGAGATACTACAATTATTCGACTATACGTAAGGCTTATAGTCAAATTATATGATTTTTTTTCTCGTGAGGCTATCAAAAGCATGTCCGAATGTGTCTCGGTTGGATTGTTTGAGCTAGAAAGAAAGAACTTTCTCTATGCTTTTAATCGACAACGCATGGCATTTTGCGAAAACGCACAAAGCCCCACTAAGCAATAACATAAAATGGAACTTAGAATTCAAAGAAATTTTAGTTATAACTCGGTTGCTACAGAGGAGAATATTTAACGTAGTGTTAAAGTAAATGTAATAACATTTCTGAGTAAAGCCTATTTATTCATTAATACCTGTTAGCTTTTAACATTTAAATTGTTCTGTCTTGATGGCGGTATGAAACGAAAATACCAACCCCTCCGTTTTAAAAAAAACTGATAAAAACTAATCGCAATGTATGAATAAGCTAAGAGGATTAATTTCAGTGTGATAACATGTCACTGACGAAAACAATCAAAAGCGAAATTTCTTGAATTATTTTGATGGACCTATTATGTGCGCTAGTATGTAAATTAGCTAAAATAAATTTAATTGTAGTATAAAAAAACAATATATCAGCATTTTGTTTCGCCCCTTTTTGAAAGAGAAAAATCTGAAAAATAACTTAATATTTCGTTTTGTAATGATGATTATCGGTGGTTACTGTCGTAAGGCATCATATATTATCAATAGGGGACAAGTGTTAAATGTTTCATGTGGACCAGCCAGGCTTAAAACTGTTAGAAATCATCTATGCTCCATTTAAAGCCAGCGATGCATTTAAATGAGTCGTTAGTATTAACTGGAAAACAACAAAGGTCTGCTTTTAATTTTCTATCAGCCAATATTTGTGATGAAATGTGATGCCGTTATGCCAAAGAGTCAATCAGCTTCTAAAATATATCTATTCGTTGAGCTGAAGTTATCTGGTATATGGTGTCAATATCGGAAGTTATATCACTCTATTAAAATACTATCATTAATAGATGGCAAGATGCTTCAGGTATAAAGATAAAATACAGTCCGATATGGGGTTAAACTCTAAAGAAACAAACATAGATTGAATTCAGCAGATATCAAGCAGAGGTCATAGAAAGTAAATACACAGAAAAGTGTATTAATTATTATAGACTTAGAAATTCTGCTCAATACAAAATATGTCGACTACATAGTCAAAATGCACAGTCTACAAAATCTAACCAAAGCAAACACAATACCTTAGATGTTGAAGGTTCATCTTAAGACTTAACAACGTATCTATGCAATACATAGACACTTAGGACAGTCTTTTATTGAACCCTATGTGTAGCCTTTTTCGGCATGAAGATTCACATTTGAAAAAAAAAAACAAAAAAACACACTTGTTTTTCAGTTTTCTGTTGACGCGGCAATCACTGCCTGTGTCTGCCCATATCATGCATCTAGTTCTGCCTGATTATCCTAACCTGTCGTAACCTCGATCAGATATCCCCTTGTGGTTTGGTCCTTTGCAAGTTAATTGCTAATAAATGTAAGAGGAGATGATATAATGTGCGTCATACTAATATGGGGTTGACATCCTACCAGCAGAACTGGGGCTTGTTTTACTAAACATCATACGATCATTTTTTGCGTAAGTCAAAATTTATAGTTGCTTCTACAGCAGTAACTAAATATAGAATCCTGCTATGCATCATCTTATTGGAATCAAATGAGATATTTCATGGCAGAATCTAACAAGGAATGAAAATACCAGGTACGATTTGTGAATTTGATTTTACGATTACTTTTTACTAAACCAGTAAAACGGGCCCCTGGTGCAAATAAGAATAGGTTAAAAAATTACTTATTTCGTAATTGATTTATCTAGTCTTTTTATGGGAATGTCGCTATATGTAATCGAGCTTAACATCACTAGAGCCACTAACGAACTCGTTCAACTAGTATTTAAAATTATTTTTTCATGTTTTGTATGCATTTTTGATTCATTTATGGATTTGTTTGTCCGTGAGGCAACGTCACATGAACGAATGCGTCACACGAAATACCACTTCTGCCGAGTTTATTATTAATTTTACGGCTTCTTATCTAGCAAAATGGCGATTTATTCCCGGCTCGAAAAATGATGTCATCCAAGCCGTACACGAGGGTTGACATTATTTTTTTCCTAACTGGAATAAATCGTCATATATCCAGGCAAGAAACCGCACCACGAATTATTCATATTTCAAAGTTTTAGACTAAAAGTCTGTCTTTTGCCAATTTGAGGCCCTGTTATACACCAAATTCTTTGAAACTACTAGACTATACCGATATCCCCAAATGCGCCATAAACTCACCTTACAGAGTCATAAGTTTGATGGACAGTAAGCTTTTATTCGACATGAATTATCACAATCCTTTGACATAAATTACTTTTATTTATGATATGACCTACGTCGCGGGAGAGAAATAAAACCGTTGAATATTTTTGATATTACACGGGTGTTATTACACGAGTGGAATAACTATGCAAATGAGCTCAGAGCGAATAGCAACGTTATTTATATATTGTGATATATTGTGACGTCAGTTTTAAACGGCGTTATAAATTTCGTGGAAACTTGAAATGTTGAAAAAGAATTTTGGCGATTTTTCGTAAAATATCGGGTCATATTAAAAATAGAATATAAAATTTGTGCTCATGAAATACAGAATTTATTAAACTCGTCATCTAAAACAGATAAAAACTCGGCGCAGCCTTTTCTGTTTATAGATGACTCGTTTAATAAATTCGGTATTCCATGACCACTCATTCAATATCCTCTATATATAGTATGGCATATCCCGAACCAGCATCTATCCCAAGACGATGCAGTTCACATCTTCAGCTTAGTATTGCCGAAAAGATTTTTAGAGTGCTGGGCTCTTATAAACGATTGATAGCAACGAAAGAGACTAGCTTACACGCTTTCTTTTTAGCTAAAGAAAATCTCTTCTGGGCAAGTTGTAAGTCTCCAGTTGCTATGCAAGAAGGGCCGAATTTTCTCTTGTAAACCAAACTTAAGGGTCGTTATTTGATGGCTAAAAGCATTAATTTGGCATGAATGAATCAAATGTCATAAATGTATGTGTGATTTAAATGGTCCAATACCATGTTCAAGACGAGCCCCAATCTTACGAACATGTATATGTTTCTGCAAAGTCGGGTCTGTCTTTGCCAGAAAAACACCAGTACAGGGGCGCCGTGTCCCCCGATCAGTCATTTTTGTAACTAGACATCCGCCCTTCTCACCACAACGAGTTTTTCAATAGTTATGTAGACTGCAAGTGTTTATTTTTATCATAATAACAAAAAAGCCTTGGTGATTCTTGTCTAATGAAATATTACCTTTTATAACTCAATAACTACCCATTGCCTAGCCACAGTCCATAGTATTGTATGATCAGGACAATCGGGATGAGTCAAGAAAGTAAAATATTTTACTGTAACTCGGTTCCAAAACTAGGGTTACGTCAGACCCCATTTGGCGCGAAAGCGTTAAGCCAGACCCCCATTTGGCGCAAAAGCGTTTTCTAGTTCGTCGTAGCCTGTTGGGGAATGGGCCAGATTGTAAAACGATCCGAAATCGTTTCAACTTGTATCGTGATTGATAAAGTTAGAAACATCCTGAATTTCATTTTTTATTCGTTATATGCTTTCGTTATGCATGTATTATTGCGTAACCTTTTTTCACCTGCATTTTTACGTAAAATGTGTTTTATGTTGGCATCTTTCATTATAGTTCAAACTAGAGTTACTCAAAGCCTTTTTTCTTTTTTTCCCGGCGGTCATTTTGCTACCTTATTTCGAACAAAATATTGAAAGCCAAAAGCTCCACTACATATTAATTGCTCAATTACAAATTAATAAATACTCACAATTTTTCTACGGTGACTTTTTCGAAGTAATTTTTCTCGCTTTCAAATGATAACGCTGTATCTCGAATCTAAAAGAGCGGAAAACCTGTCTTGTCATACAGTAAGTTACATCATGAAATTGAAAATCATTCCGATCTAAATCGTTCTAAATCGCTCACTCAGCGCTCCATATATTCACTACAAACACTCACTCAAATCGGTCAAAACGTTCAAAAATCTTTAGAAAACATTTTGAAATCGACCAAAACTTTCAACATCTTATTCAAATCGATCCAAGTATCCCACGATTTTATTGGCCTGAGTGGACTTCTAAGTGTCTAAATGGCTTATGAAGACACACAAACAGAACATTACGTATAGTTTATTAAAGGGGGGGGGGGTAATTAATATTGCTAATTTTGTTCATGTTAAACAATATTTGCCATATCGGTTTACCTCTTTTTCATTTCACTTCAAAAATCATTCATCCTGTCAATTTCACGATGTTGTTAAATGTATATATGAAAATCCCAATATTTCCGAGACGATGAATAATATGACAATCCTTGCGCAGCATTTTATCTTTTCGAAAGAACCTTATAAATTGAATATTTTCAAAACAAATCCAGTTTTTAAATAAATTTTTAGAACATCTTTCATATAGTGAACAGAAGAAGATATATTTTCACTCATCAAGGTTTGACATCAACAAAATAGCGTCCGAATCACCCAATCATTGGGAGCTTAGGGCTCCTGTCTTAAATTTTGGGAGTCCCAGTTTTAGGTATATACTATTTTTTAAGGCTACAATCTTGTATTTTGTAGATATAATGACTATTTTCTGGTTGAAGGTAAAGATATTGATAGAAGTATATTAATCTTTGGGGCTAAAATTGAGGAAAGATTAGAAGGCTGTTCCAAAGTCTTCAATTCTTTTCAGAATTTGACCCACAGAGGGACTATGGAGCTCAAATCACATAGTTTTGTGAGTCCTGGCTGCTTACTTTGCTCATGGCTTCGACACTTGCGTAAAAATAACATTTGTTGTTAAACAAATGCAAGATCAATGAATGAAGCAATTTTTATCTGCATAAATGTTTTTATGACATCTTATTCTGTTTGGTCAAATTCCTTGATAAGAAAGATTGCTGGTAATGAGCATGTTCTTTAGGCTGAAATTGTGCCGCCCATCCGTAGCAGATCCAAGCATTATAAAACCGTCAAGTTATAAAATATTTAGCACGTTATAAAAGCCTTCTCACGGTATTACATTACATCAAAATAATTCAACCCAATAATTATTATGGTTAAGTGGATAATTTTGTAAAGAAAGGATGATACCGTTTAGTAATCATTATCTCCTCCGTTTTAGATAAATCACAAATGAATCAATTACAGATATTATCTTAAATTATCAAAAAATGAAATTGATTTGGACATCTCATGGAAAAAACAAGTTACCAGAAGTACACGCCTGTCCGGGGAAAATAACGCTTGCTGAACGTAGTTAAATAACTAATGGCGCGCTCGGTTGCAGGGGATGATTACTGATGACGATTACAATAAAAATAATCTCGCAAAACGTCAAAAATAGGCAAAACTAAAACGCTTCCCGAGTAATGTATGCAATATATCTATGACCGATTCCTGTACTAGTAATTTTCGAATAAATTGAGAATGTGCATGATATTTAAAACATTTGTTTGAAACATTTGCACATGTGCACAAAACAAAGCTTCTGTCTAGCCTATGTATCCGCTTAGTCTGAACAGACACCTAACTGTGCTCTCACCAGACAGATAAGGTCTGATCGAGGGTTAGCACATATTCATTTTGCACCGTGTGATTGTTTTGGCGTCTATATGCTTGTGTTTCGCTCACATTGGGAATGTTTGACCGGCTTGAATTAAATTTCTTTTTTAAGTCGATTCTTATGTATCACAGCAATAAAGTATTCATTAACGATAAAAGGCATCCATTCGCGAAAAAAAGTTCAATGAGAAATAGTGGTATTAACTCAATTTTTAGTTATGAATGTTATTTTTCTCGTCTTAGATGCAATTGACCAGCTTGCACAAGGAAAGTTTCAGTTCTTCAAAACATTTGAAATTTGTGTATGTTCCTTGGTTCAGCATTAGGATAGTATGTGTGATTTTTTTTATTATTATTGCTGTTGTTTATCTATTCATCAAATTATCTTAATTAGAGATCACAGGAGGTGGGGTATTATTTCTATTTGAAAAATATCGGTTCATAAACATTCTTAGCTTTTTTTTATCATAACATAACATAACATAATCTTTATTAGGCATTCGGCAAATAATTATGCCATTGGCCAAATACATATTACATACATACATGAAACATGACAAAATATACATGAAACATGACAAAATATACAAAATTTCAACATTTAGACATGAAAACAACATATTGCAGAGTAATCAGCAAAAAATGATAAAAACTTTGTCAGTTAGACAACCGATCATTAGTATAAATGAAAATAGACCCGTGCAAAACCACATGCGCTTTTATGCAAAAAACCCATGTGTGTGTTCTGCACTCGTCCATTTAAATAATCAATATTAAAAAATTACATGTTATTTAGAGTTAGGCAAGAATTGCGATATTCCATTGCTTGCTTAAGAAATTTTCCAACTATAAACTGGATTTTTTTTTTTTGATAGACATGAGAATATTAACTTATTAACGTTAGGCCACTTGACGTTAAGATATTTCTTTCTTATTTCAGAGTATTTTGGACATATGAAAAGAAAGTGGTACTCGTTTTCTATTTGATTAAGGCTGCACATCAAGAAAATTCTATTTTGGATATTTACATTCTCGAACCTTCCAAATTCCACTGCCAAGTTGTGTGAAGAGAGCCTAAACTGTGTTACCTGTTTTCTGATTGAAAAATTTTTCAAGTTGACCAAGTATTCTTCAAATTCAAAATTTATCTTGAGATGCCATAGAATATAAAAATTGCAATTAAAAATAATCACTTGATTATCTTAAATGTTTAAAAACGAGTTATATTTTCACTGGATAGACTTACATATGCCTTTATAAAACACCTGTTAAATAATTGATAACAGATTATTATCTACAGATTAGATTACCTTGAAAATATTGTTGAAGTAAATGTTTCATGCTAAAGAGGGAATGAAATTTTCATGGATATTCTATTGGTGCAAGTAATGATAGGCGAAATACGTATACAGAAAGCCGTCTGATATTGAAATATCTACACGCACTTTGATTTCACTCTGAATTTGCATCGAGTAAAGATTAAGGTAGGGCATATTCGAATCCAATTTGCCATTACATATAATATTAATCTATATTTCAACTAATTTCAAAGAACATAATATGTATATATCAATGCCATGCAATCAGTAGGCCATATGATCCAAAAACAATTTTTGACACGGTCAAAAATCTCAAAACTAAGTGAAAAAACACACGAAGAAATGAATTAAAGCTCTTACCTATAATACACACACAATATCTTTCGACTGACAATATGACTTTTTTTACGAGTATACCGTATTTCAAAAATTAACATGTGCGTGACATTTCCAACATTTTGTCATGTGCGCGTATATCAAACATTTTAAGCAGCATAGACAGTCACATAAGGGATTTCAAAAACTGTCTAACTATATGGCTAAAGATATCTTCAGACCTTTTCACTACTTATAAAGCGCAAAGTGAAGATTCTGGACAGACTGTGGGAAAGCTTGGCGCACATTTGAGATTGTTGAAAGTGTCACGCATGTGCACAAATTGGTACTGTAAATTAATTCTGAAAAGATTTACGTGGTGGGCGATGGGGCAGGCAACGCCAAATTATCGAGAAGGCATTGATAGTCCAAATGTTAATACACCACCACAAAGAGCCATGTGTTCAGGATGACAAAACGGTGCAAACTGTTTGTCAATTTTACCTCGCTTTGCACATACATGTAAGTGCACGTGCAAAGCGGGGTAAAATTGGCAAAAAGTTTGCACTGTTTGTCACTATGAACGCGGAACTGATGACGTTCTAAATGAAAAGAATGCAACTCTGGCTAATTAAACCCGATTTACTTTTTTCACTGTGTATTTTCAAAGCAGCTTGTCTTACTGACTGAAATGTCTTATTTCTTAGCATAAAACTCGGAAAAAGCAAAACTTTGCCATTTATATATCGCACAAAGATACACCTCTGCTTTTACAATCATATAAGATTATTCATATCAAATCCCTTTTTTTGAGACGCCGTCAATTAAAACTATTTAAATATGATATGATAATAAAACGCCATAAATATGGATCTTCCCCTCCACTTAACACATATTATTCGCCAATAGAGAATTATGAAATTAACGTAAAATATTTCTTCTCTCCCGCAAACTGTTCGTATGTGTCACGCAAACATCTGTAGAAATGCTGTGTCATTTTAAACATCTTATTTCTATTTTAGCTTCAACATATTTAATTATCATCTTTTATCTTATAACTATAAAAACATCCGTGTGGTAATATACCGTATGATATTTTTTTATAATATCACATAGTTATTTTTAGAACAATGATGTAATGCGGTTATTTTTAGAATATTGCATTTCAGTTCGATGAAAAGAAGACAAATAGAGGTTATAAAATAAATATAATGCATACTTAGTGTATTGTATGGAAAAAATATCTAACTCGGTTGTGAGAATTGATAATTGTCTCGGCAGAGCCTCGACAATTTTCAATTCTTCCAACCTTGTTAGATATTTTTTTTTTCATACAAAACACTAAGTATGTATTATATATATTCCCTATTACATTTACATGACATATAAAATATATAAATACAAAAATAGCAAAGAGGTTTGGCCACAAGTGCTCACAGCTAAGTGATTGACCATCTCCTACATGAACATATATATTGCCATTCTTCAATAAAATGAGAATTCGTATTTTACATATTTCAACTTATAAATGATTTTAGAAAAAAAGATTTGTTCCGGTTATAGAGAAGAAAATTTGGTGACAATTTATAGGATAGCATGTGACAAGCAATAAGAAAAATAAATAAATGAAAAAAATCTATAGGGGAGGGGCGGAGATCTTGATGTTAGTCAATAATTGAGCTCTGGAACCAACCTAAAGTAAAACACTGCCGGAAAAGTCGATCTACCAAAACTTTTAGATTCTTTGGAGATATTTCAAAAGATTTCAGATATTAAGAAACTTGTTGTTAAGATCATCAGACCCGAATAGTAGAAATTTTGTAGAAAAGTGATGAAGGCGACGTAAAGCGCGAAACATTTTAGTCGCGCATCTTTGAAGTCATAACAACAAAAAGTAATGTTCAACGTCTTCGACTGAATGTCCGCAGATACAAATAGCTGATTCAGGAATATGGTTTGAAAACAGATCAAAATTGAATTGTTGCAGTTATTCCGAAGTCTGGTGTTTAATACTGATAGATTCCTGGGCACTACAGAGTAGTATTTTGGTACAGTTGAAACATTAAGCGGGAAAGTGACGTCACGTCGAGTAAACAACTTTTTTAATGGCGGCGCGTTAAAAATTGAAATTTGACGTTATTTTAAATTTCTCCAAACAAGCGTTAATGGAAATTTAACCAAAAGATGGAATGTAAAATGCTGAATCCGTCGGTATATGTTTTGTGAAATTCTGGTGGTTACAACTGAAATTATGAGTGAAAACGGACTTAGTGAAATTCGCGATTTGTGCGGAAATGGTGGAAATGATGATTTTTCGGCTCAGAATTTGGAGAACAGAAACTATAATTTAAACAGAGACAAGTCGTTACGGAAAAAAATGACATCTACAGAGAGAAAAGAAGTAATGATGTATGAAACAGGGGGAGGAATTAAGTTCGAGTTTAACACTGGTATGTACGAACTTTTAAAACTTACTGTAGATGAATTCTTTACCGCTCCTACTGAACAACCGAGGTGTGAAAAAGTACCGGTTCATGACAAAAAGGGCCATCTAGTGGAAACTAAATATAGAATATTAACAGAAAATGGGAAATCGTACACTCTAAACATGTACCACACGACGTGCAATTGCTTAGTCAACGGAAAGGACTCGAACTATTTCAAGCAAAAGGATTTACCAGAAATTCTCAAAATCATCGAAGCAAAAGTTGTTACTAATGATACAACAATTTCTGAAATAAATGATTCGTTCAAAAAGATGCTACAAACGCATAATTTGGGTAGTAAAAGCGATGCCGGGCGGACAGAATTCTGTGATGATAAAGAATTAAGAGCTTTACAGTCAACTGTAGAAAAAGTGAGAAAAATAAAGCATGAGCAAAGCAAGGAAAGGCAAGATAAAAAGGCAATAGAATGCGATTGTTTAAGCAAAGTGAATAAAACGTTAAATGAACTAGCGGAAACAGTTAATGTATTATCAATACAAGTTCAGAAACACATAACTAAATCTGTGACACAATTCGGAGAACTGAAAGATGCTATTATTGGTCTGAATAAAAATTACCAAGTATATACTCAAGATTTACATAGGGAAGTTGCGGATATCGGCGAGAAAACAGACTCAGTAGACCAACAAATCCAGACAGTTAACACGGGTTTGTTGCGGCGTTTACAGTCTATCTCTGATACACTTAAGAATCAAAAAGCGGCAGTGAAAGAACCAGAATTGAGCAGCAAATCCATATCAATAGACCATACAAATAGATTGATCGAAAACGTTGATCAAACAAAGATAAGTAAAGGCAGTTTTGATAAGTCCGCGTGTCAACCGACTCAACCGGAGTGTTTATCTTTATTAGAAAAGGTAACCTTTGAAATGAAAGAAAACATCGATTCTTTGGACGATAAAATAAAAGGGAGGTTAGATGCAATGACAGATCTATTAAAAACGAGATATCCCACACAAGAACCAATAAAAGATGCTACTACGAGTGAACTGGAAATCGATAAAAATAACCGTCCTTCAAAACAAAACGCGATTATTGATAAGCAAATAGTCAATAACTGTCAAGACGGTCGTAACACAACTGAAAGAATATCAACCAACTCGGCAAACGAGGAGACCTTTCTGAAAAAACGAGTCTTTGAACGGAAGAGAGAAAAGATCCTTATCATAGGAGACTCAATTGTTAAAGGTGTTAATCCACGAGGATTGGGACAAAACGTACAGATAATAACCTGTCGTGGAAAAAAGGCCATTGATATTTCCAAAAAACTACAAACAATGAACTTAGATAACTTTCAACAAATCATAATCTACGCAGGAGGCAATGATGCAGCAAACGGGACACCACTACAAACAGTTCATGATGAGCTAATGGGTTTATTAGGAAAGTTATCAAAGGAATGCAAAATTTATTTTTGCACTGTCTGTCCCAGAATTGACGTCGATGTGTCTCCCGTAAATGATACTATAAAGCAAGTTTGTGAACAGTCGCCAGCCACCTTAATTGATTGCTTTCCATCGTTTGTGTTCGGAAACGGTGAAGCCGTTGATTTGCTGTTTCATAGAGATGGGATCCATTTAGTACAAAAAGGGACAAGTACGCTACTGAAGATCATAAATAAAAGCGTATCGATTCTCAAGAAACAATCGACATTGAGAAACCATAAACCACACGAAAACAGCCGACAATCAGTTCAAACTTCAAGTGATCGACTCCGCAGTAGAGGTACAATGAAAACGAAGACAAAGAGGGCGTGTTGGAATTGTGGACTGACAAATCATTTGTCATATGAGTGTAGATATAGTTTTTTATAGGACAAGCAAGACATACACAAATCTATAGAGTGTAGAAATCAATACGATATACTGTCTTACATTTGCGAAATTTGTGATTATTCTACAACCGAATGTACATGCATTTATTATAATGAAAATGATAGTGCTAAAATTCCCGATGGCTTAGTAAGTGATAATTGTACCCAATCTATGTCAAATACTTCATACGATATCAATACCGCAAATAACTGTACAGTTTCTCAACACGATCAGCTTTTGAATTCCGGTTGTAAAAACACCAGTAATTTTCACCCGTTCTTAAACAATGAAAAAACACCAGTGATAAATAATTTTAAAACAGGACCCGGATTAATAAAAACATTACAAACAAAAGATAATACGGAAAGTAGCACATTTAACTTAAAAACAAAGGGCTTGCATGTAGGTTATCTAAACATTCAACATTTATTCCCCAAGTTAGAAGAAATCAAGTTGATACTTAGTGAGACTTACTCGCTGGATTTATTTGGTTTATCAGAAACATTCCTCACAGAAAAAGTAGAAAACCCAAATCTTAATATAAAAGGCTTTGTGTTTGAAAGAAGAGATAGGTTGGGAAAACTTGGTGGAGGCTTACTTATATACATAGCAAACCACATTATCTACAAAAGAAGAAATGATTTGGAACAGAGTGATTTAGAAAGTATTTGGATTGAAGTAAAACTTTCGCATTCAAAACCATTATTGATTAATTTCATATATCGGCCGCCAAATAGTAATCAAGACTGGATAGATAAATATGAGAATCAGTTATTATCCGCTGAAACAAATAACTTAAACTTCCTATTATTAGGAGATTACAATATCAATTTCAATTTTTCATCTTCATGTGTATATAGTAATTCTAGATGGGATAAATTGGTTAAAGATTTTAATTTACATCAACATATTACCCATCCCACAAGAATAACGAGCAACTCTTCTAGTATTATAGATCATGTCTACAGTACCTGTCCAAATTTCGTTCAAGAAATATCGGTTCCAGAAATAGGCATAAGCGACCACTTTCCTGTTGCTATAACTTATAAATGCTCAAATGGAACCATAAGAAAAAATAGGATTCAATCAATCACATACAGATCTTTTAGCGGTTTAGACATAAACAAATTATCATTTGACCTTGCGAAGACCAATTTTGATTCAGTTGAAACAATTACTGATCCATGTAAAGCGCTCGATCATTTTTACTTAATGTTTAATAATTGTCTATCAAAACATATTCCGGTCAAAGAGAAACGGGTTAAACATCTAAGACAGCCAGACTGGTTCAACGAAGAAGTAAAACAAGCCATTAGGTCAAGAGATGATTTTAAGAAAAAGCAAAATTTCCCCATGTACAAAATTTGGAGGAACAAAGTCACTGCGATTATCAAGAAAAATAAGAAAGATTATTTCAATCAAGCCATTCAAAATAAAACAGATACAAAGAATATCTGGAAGAATCTTCAACAAATTACGTCAAATGACAAAAACTTCCATGAACTGCCTAATAAACTTGTTGTTGATGATATTGAAGTAAATGGTACAGAAAACGTTATAAATGCATTAAACAGACACTTTGTAAATATTTCAAAAATGGTAACTAAAGTTCCTCTTGATCCGAAAAACTTTAAGGAATTTGAAATATACTTACATAACAAAATAAAAAGCAACTACTTTGATATACAGTTCATAACTGCGTTAGAAGTACGGCATATAATTGAAAAACTAGACAACAATAAAGCCACTGGACTTGATGGTATAAGTCCGAGAGTATTAAAATTGTGCAAAGATTTTATATCTAAACCTATATCAGTAATTATAAATAGCTGCATATCAACCGGAATCTTCCCAGTTGATCTTAAAAAGGCGAATGTAAGACCACTTTTCAAAGGTGGTGAAAAATCTGATCCAAATAACTATCGGCCGATTTCAGTTTTAACTACGATTTCAAAAATATTTGAGAGACATATTGCAAATCAACTTAAAATCTTTTTAAAAAATACGAATGTTTTGTTCTCGTATCAGTCTGGCTTTAGAGAAAATCATTCTTGCCAGACGTCTCTTATAAGGCTTATAGACTCATGGTTAATGGACATGGATGATGGGAAAATTATTGGAACGGTTTTTCTCGATTTTAAAAAGGCATTCGACCTTGTTGATCATGAAATTTTATTATATAAGCTTAAATTACATCATTTCACAGATAATGCTTGTAAACTTTTCAGTTCTTATCTAAACGGTAGATTTCAAGTCATCAAAAATGGCTCAGTCACATCAAAAATGCAACTAATATCGTCTGGTGTTCCCCAAGGATCAATCTTAGGGCCCATTTTGTTTTTATTATACGTAAACGATCTGCCTTTAAAAATTCAATCTAACATCGACATGTATGCGGATGATGCTACACTTTATAAATCAAGTGAATCTCTATCCGAAATAAACGAATGCTTACAAAATGATTTGTCTAAAATAGATACTTGGTCAAAAAATAACAATATGATTTTAAATCCAAAGAAAACCACATGTATGATTGTAGGAAGTAATAACAGATTAAAAAATCTACCAGAACTTCAATTAAAGGTGTTAAACAACAAGATCGCGAATGTATGTATTCAAAAGGTTCTCGGTCTATACATAGACAATTCACTTAGTTGGAAGACTCACGTTGACATGATCTGTTCAAAGGTTTCATCGAAAGTGCATTTACTCAAGAGAATTAATTGTTTTCTCACGCTTGATATGAAACAACTGTTTTATAATGCATACATTGCCCCTTGTTTTGACTATGGTTGTATTTCCTGGAGTCAATGCAAATCAGCGTTTTTAAACAGAGTTAGTAAATTACAAAAAAGAGCTGCATGTATTATATTGAAAAAACCTAGAAAGACTTCCTCTAAGTCGAATTTCACCTCATTAAAATGGCTAAGCATAAAAGGTCGCCAAAAATATTTCACTATCATCATGGTGTATAAAACGCTTTATGGTCTGGCACCCCCTTACATGTCTAATGCTTTTAATTATTGCAAGAACCAACATTACTTACTTAGGTCTGAGTTAAATAATGATATAATGAGCAAAAGCACAGTACCTAAAACAGAATTTAAAAAGCGCACATTTTCCTATATTGGGATGCAATACTGGAATTCGATTCCAACAGATATACGATCTATTGACAATTTAAGATGTTTTAAACACAAATTAAGGAGCTTTCTATTGTCAGTTGATTTCTAATTAAGCATCTACACTCTTCCACTGTTATATTACATATAAAATGATTGTACAGCAATTGTTTTCAAATCTAATATTATATGTGTATGTCTTACATGCTGTTTTTTTTTCCAGGAGTTAAATTGAAATTCATTTGCTTCGTACTTTATGCATATATATTACATGTAATTGGTAGCCTATGTGCTTGTGTGGTGTGGTTTGAGTTTGAGTGAGTGTGTGTGCGTTTGAAAGAGTGTGAGTGAGTGAGTGAGTGAGTGAGTGAGAGAGAGGGAGAGAGAGAGAGAGAGAGAGAGAGAGAGAGAGAGAGAGAGTGGGAGAGAGAGAGAGAGAGAGAGAGAGAGAGAGAGAGAGAGAGAGAGAGAGAGAGAGAGAGAGAGAGAGAGAGAGAGAGGAATACGAAGTTCGAATATTGTTTTGTTTTGTTTTTTCAAGAGGGCCATGTTGAAAATAAGATTGTATATGTATCTTAACATGCTACCTTCTATAAATAAAGTTATTATTATTATTATTATTATTAAAAAACGTCTTTAAATCTTGTAACAAACCACTGATCCGCCAATCAAGAAATCATAGACAGATTGTGATTGAGAATATGAGTTGCAGAACATGCTAAGGGAGTGTCATCTTCAAAAAGTCTTGAAATCCTAAGCAAATTTTTGCATATGAAATACAAAAAAAGCAATGGACCGAGCACAAAGCCTTGAGGAACACCGATAATAATTGAAATTGACCTTGACCATAACTGATTGCGTGCAATAAGAAAGATGATTTGAAAACCATTCAAGAAGAGGACCGTTAATACCTAGTTGATTTTATTTTTTAAAGTATCAAACCACGATGCCAAACCCTATAAAATGCTTTTAATAAATCACAAATATCATACAAGTGTTTTGCTTTGCATCAAATGACGATACAACTTGGTGATATGACTCAACCAGTTGAGAGACTGTTGAGTGTCCTTTCTAGAAATCCGACTGTTTTTCATAAATAAGTGTATTATAGAATAGATAATTGTAAACATGTTTATTTACTTATCTTTCTATGAGCTTTCCATTACAACTTAGTAAAACAAAATGGGCGATAATAAATAATTGTAGATTTGTCACTTTTTTTTAAATAGAGGATGTATAGTAGATTCTTACAAGTACACGGAAATTTTCGGCCAGAGAAAGATTTATCGCAAATTTTGGCTAAGGGTATCGATATACCCTTTTTTCACAATTTTTAGTATCTTGTGACTCATGAGGTCTGGTCCAACATATATTGAGGTAATTTATAGAATTAATAATTTCTTCAAATGATATTTGTATTTGACTAAGTCTGTTGTTGGTTTAAATTCAAAAGGAGAAAAGCTTGCTTTTGGATGGTCGACATTTGATATTGACGAAAAAAAATTATTCTGACATCCCGCCTTTTCCTCATCAGTGCAGTATAATGTTTCTTGGCCGTTTTCAGAAGTTTTAAGAATTGAAAACGTATTTCTTTCTTGTTCATGTTCACTAGGTTTGCGAAGACATTTCCAAGATCTTCGAGGACTATCATTACGATAAATGAAAATAGCTTCATCAGTGTTATTAAGATATTGTTGGTTTTTTTTCCTTTATAAGATTGGAACTTCTCTTTGAGACTTTCTCTTTGTAGTCTATGTCTTTTGGCCTGTCGTTTGGTCGGATCATATTTGTTTTTGATATGCATTTTTACATTAGTTGGAGACATTTTTGATGACTCTGAAGTTGGCAGAATGGCAAAATAGTAGAATAGCAGAATGGCAGAATGAGATTTCAAAGACGCGAAAACTGTTTGAATATGAAAATTCTCACTCTCAATCACTTTTATTGCGTTCATATACCTTTTTTACATCGATTTTAGACTGAAAGGTTTTATTTATAATTTGATTGATTTATTCATAAGTCTTTTAGTACATTTCGTTTCGTGACATGTTAACTGGAGCATTATATAAAGATTTTTTCCGGGAAAATAGTCGAAAACACGTTTAAACAACAAGTCAAGTTATTTCATGCACCCAATTTTGACTTTCGATTTTTCATTCAGCTATTCTGCTATTCTGCCAACTTCATTCTGCCATTCTGCCGTTCTGCTAATTTCATTCTGCTATTCTGCTATTCTGCCATTCTGCCAACTTCACATTAAGTTTTGACGTAAAAAGTTCACATGTCTCGTCGATGTCAGGCGAATCAATAAAAAGTCCAGTCTTTAGGTCTGTATAAGTCTGTTTAATTTATCAGAGTCAGCGCGGTCATAGTACCAAAAATCTTTTTTGAGCATTTGTCAGATAGGTTGTCAATTTTCAGAAAACAAGTGTTGCTCTATGATCATTCACTTTTGCGTCCATGTCGATAGTATCTGCTTTTATAACTTCGATTTGACTAGAAATCAGAATAGGGTCAATAAGAGTTGCAGTATTCATTGTTATTCTGCATAATTAATTAACTGGAAGGGTGGGGCTTAATCGTGACGTTATTTGGCGAGTTTACTTTTCAATAGTTTGGATTCTTTCGAATGTTGTCGGTAATCATCATTAACGCGTGCAAATAACTGTATCCTAAAACCTAAAGGATCCACATGCTTTAAGAGAGTGAACACATATCATCGTTTGGTTACCAAGGCCTCGTAACTTCAGCTTGATTAAGCTGAAGTTACGAGGATTTGGTTACCAATCTACGATTTGAGGTCTCGATTTATTTATGTCGACTCTCTTTAGAAGTATGATATTTTAGATAAAAGCTGATTTCCCTAAACCTTTAGTGCAACGACCCGTTACTTAGAGTTCCGCCCTGCCAGAGCATTAATCATGAATAATACTCTGGTAGGTTTGGATATGGCATTAGTAAAAGAAATAAAAAAATATTTGTTAGATTATTGATTTGTATGATTTATAAGATATTGACTGACCGTGTAGAGTGAGTTTTGTATGAAGCTTAAAAGAGATAATACAATATCACTTATTTCGTGCAAATTGGGCGAAATTGGCGATGTATTAATATCTCCATTTAACAAATATACTTACTTTCCAATTCGTGTGTCTTCTCATACAATCAGACGCTTTAAAATCCACACAAGCCAAAAAGATGTGGAATAATTTGATTTCAATGAGATGTTGATCGTTTATGAACGATTGCGATTTGATTTTTTATCAATTTCGGAGCGATTTTGAGTGATTTTGAATAAATGGAGCGCTGAGAGAGCGATTTAGAATGATTTCAATGTTACTTACTATATAAGGATATCCGCCCCGGTCGCAGTCAAACCAAGGACCTCACAATAGAGAGTCCGAGTATCATCTGTACTTTGGCTACGGTCCCAAGTACGAAGTCCATAAGGGCCACAAGAAAACAATATCAAAAGGAATTTGGATATTATGACCATCACGATGAAAACAAATACCTGATTTTCATTTTTTCAATAATTATAGAGATGAAATCAGCGTAATTAAACATTAGCTATGTGATCAACAGGAATGCGCAATGATACAATTAAGTGTCGCCAGGTTAATGACTGAGAAAAACAGTGCGTGCTACTTGAATTACCCCTTGTCTTTCTAAACACGGTATAATTTATCTTTGACAGTGGGTACAGACAAAGATCAGCCTGCATACATGTGCAGTCTGATCTTAATCCATACCACTTGATTTTCTTTTTTGAATCAGAAAGGTATTAATATCATATTTTCAAAATAAATACTGACTCACAACTGGTGCATCTAGTGTTTCTGGCACTTCGATTTTAATGTAATCTTGCAATGTTTTTTTTTATTCTGCATTGCAAGGATTAAGCCAACTAAACCAACTTTCAGTCTAATCGTTTTTCGGTTGGTAACTTAAACTAATGTGCCACGTCTGAACATAGCGCATGTTAAAGAATCATGCGAAGCTCACAAGTTTCTCGTATTCTTGCAAAATTCCCCGTTTAAACTAACCGTCTTCTTGGGATGTGGGGCGTCTCTCAAAGGGTGCTGTTGTGAAGGTTAAACAAGAACACCGCCTACCGGTGCCTTCACTTGGCTTATCAACACAGGATATAGAATGAAAAGTCTAAGTCGAAGATAGGAAATAAAGAAATGCATCTAGAGTTATCCCCCCGCGATGACAACTACGACGACAACGATGACGACGACACCAGGGCTTTAAAAAAAAATCATCGGGTGTCTCTGAAACAGCCGAGCAAAAAATGGAAAATACACACAGAGGGGCCGATTCAATTTCAATATTAATTACTGTAAAATAGTTTTTAGCTCCACTGGTCGCGAGCTATAGTCATAGCGATGTGTCCGTCGTGCGTCCGTGCGTGCGTCCGTGCATAGACTTTTCTTTAAACATCTTTTCCTCCTAAACCCATGGGCAGATTTTGATGAAACTTGGCATGAATGATCCTTAAGTGACCCTTTTCTAAAGTTGTTCAAAACTTTTGATTGTCCCCCAAAATATGGGTATGGCAGGGCAGGGCAGGGCTTAGTTTGAACCCCAAATCTCTGAACAACATCTATTCCTGAAACATTGGGCTGATTTCAATGAAACTTTACCAGAATGTATCTTGGGTGACCCTTTTCAAAAATTGTTCGCGAAATTTTGACCCATAAATGTGGGCGTGGAAGGATGGGTCTTATTTTGAGCCCAAAACCTTCAAAAGATTTATACTGATCATTACCAAAAAAGAAATCGACCTTTCTCTATCAAGAGTTTATATCGGAAAAGTCCTAGTTCACCATAGACTAAATATTACATTCGAGTTTGCGATTTGCCCCTAATAGTTTCTTTCCATTTGTAGTTCATTTACCTCTACTCATGATATCCATAATGCCCCACTCTTCTGATCCGCACAGCACAAAAGGAGTAACCGTATTTTCAAAGACTTTGTTTTTAAATATATTTTTTGAAATTTTTCAAAAGAGACATTAAATGGTGATATGCTTTATTCGCTTTTTCTATTATGATTTTAACGGAATGTTTTAAATTCTCCGTAAAATGGAAAATACACACAGAGGGGCCGATTCAATTTCAATATTAATTACTGTAAAATAGTTTTTAGCTCCACTGGTCGCGAGCTATAGTCATAGCGATGTGTCCGTCGTGCGTCCGTGCGTGCGTCCGTGCATAGACTTATCTTTAAACATCCTAGACAACAGAATGATGGAACTATTTCTAATTGTTCAATATTAAATGTACAGCAAAACGCATTGCTACATTTTCGATTTTCAAAAATATACATTTTTGTCTCATTTTGTATTTATACGGAAAAGTTTCGCATTGGTATGAAAGAAATCCAATTGTTAAAGAAGGCAACGCCGAACTTTGATTTTGACCTTTGAAATCTACCCTGTCCCCGTTTGGGCTATGTTTTGTAATTGTAGAAACACCATTGGAACAAAACAAAGGCATTTCCCTATTGCTTAGAGATTGAAGTCAATATTTTGTTTCGTGGTTACCATATTTCTGTAGAAGAACAAAATTAATTAAAATAAAATTAAAAGAAAAATCAATGGGGCTAGAATGGAATTTAATTGCTGACCTGTAATTGATGTTAATTTTGTTGAAATCTGGCCAAAAATTACTGAAAATTTTATATTTTAGAATTTCAGGGTCAAATTAGCCAAACCCTG
Organism: Fragum whitleyi; assembly: GCA_948146395.1. NCBI lineage: Eukaryota > Metazoa > Mollusca > Bivalvia > Cardiida > Cardiidae > Fragum > Fragum whitleyi. Next base: position 85,857,856 of record OX411543.1, on the reverse strand, counting down.
GCCATATTTTGGGGTCAATCAAAATATCACGAAAATATTTCACGAATATTTTGGCAAAGTTTCATTGAAATTGGCCCTGATGCATAGAAGGAGGAGAAAAAAAGATAAAGTTTACAACAGACGACGGACGACAAACGACGGGCTCAGGGTCATCCTGAAAGGTCCCCTCGAGCACGTTTTTGCTCGGTGACTAAAAACAGTTAGGATGGTCGTGAACTTGACAAATTGAATGAATTTGGAATTATTTCGAGGTGATATTGAATGTGTGTGTTGAGCGAATTTTGAATGGAATTTAAGGTATTTAATCAGATGTCTCTAATTTCATTCGATTTAGTTAATACTTTCTCCCATTTAAAAAGTAATGGACTTCCTTTTTTGTGTCTTCACGTTCCTTTCAGACCTTAAAATCTACACCAGTCGAAACCCCGAGGAATAAATTGATCATTTTCAATTAAATGTCGGTCGTTTTGAACGATTTCAAATTGATTGTAACAATATCGGAGCGTTTTTGAGAGATCGGAAGGATGTTTTTGGAATGAAGGATCGGAGAGAGGGGCGAGTGGCTTAGAATTGTTTTGATCGAGATGAATTTCAGTTTCACGATGTTACTTGCTGTAACTGTGTCAAGTGTTGTTAAATTTGAAACTGACAAGGTGAATGATTTTGGAACGATTTTGAAACGAACTTGGATTAGTGTTTGGAGTGAGTTTTGTGTGAATTTAAAGGGAGGTAATGAAATACCACAAATTTTGTTCAGGTTGAAATTAGCGATGTTAATTACCTATCTTAAATAACATATGCATACACCTTCTATGAAAAGCTTCCTAGTTTTTCAAAAACAATTGAAATATGTCTGGGAAATCGCTATTTTTTTCTTTATATATTTTTCTTAATGTAGTTATTGATTTTATCTTTTAAGTCATTTTTGGGCGTTTTTGAATGGTTTGAATGAGGTTTTGGAATGAATAAATGGAGCGCTGAGCGAGGGATTTAGAATGGTTTTGAATGAGATGAATGTCAATTTTACGATGTTACTAATTGTAAGTATATGAAAGTTAAAAAAACAACGCTAGCCTTACATAACCTTGAAAACAACAACGCGATCCAATAGCCTCGATGTCGTTCCATTTTAAAAAGAATGTCATCCGAAAAACACGACAACATTGAAGTTTTTTGCAAAGTCTTGAAATTCTACTATTCTACAAATTCGCCATGAGAAATCTGAAGTTGTGACTAAGATACGATAATTGGAGTCAAACGTTTAAATGATCCACAGTTTAAGCTATTAAGAAAATTAAAATTTTCAATAAGTTTAAGAAAGGGGGCATTTTCGACAGGGATAACCCATCAGTTGATCATCGTTGGCGTCGTTATTTTACGATAATTTTGTCTTCGTCTGAGGCCCACAATAATTATACATAATTATAAAGAGGGCAGATTAACTAAACTCTGACTAATCGACTGGGATAATTTAAGAAAAGGGGACAATTATTGAAAAGAAAAACAATAATTATCCGGGATCGTTAGAAATTGGTTAAGAAGTACAAATTCCACTTTGGGGATCAATATGCTTAACATCCAGATGAAAGCTGCCTTTCGTTCACGATGAAAACAATCGCAAAAAGTTTGAGATATTAAGCTCCATTATGCAAGTATGCTACCGTGTAAAGCGGGTTACCATTTTCAATCGTTCACAAATGTCTCTTCATCCTGAATGCAGGGAGAGCCAAACCACACCCTGAAAAAACAACAACATAGCGGTACTACAGTTAACAACATCGTGAAATTGACAAGGTGAATGATTATGGAATAATTTATAGAATGAAATTGAATGAATGCGTGGAGTGAGTTTTGAGTGAATCTAATTGGAGGTAATACAATATTGCAAATTTTGTTCAGGATGAACAAAATTTGCAATATTGAATACCTCCCTTTTATAAAATATACATAAAAAGTTCTTTAGATTGCTCCCTATTTCTTGAAGAACCTTTCAGACGCTTACAATTTAAATCATGTAAGTAAAAACTCGATTTTTTATCTTTCCAAATTTATTTTGAAAGACGTTGTTGATATAAATATATTATATATCTATATTTTTCAATGGGTTTGATCGTTTTTGAATGGTTTGAGTGAGTGTTTGGAATGAATGAATGGAGCGCTTAATGAACGAATTAGAATGGTTTTGATTGGGGTGAATGTCAATTTCACGATGTTACTTATTGTAGCTTTGACCATGTTTGTAAAAGTAATGTACATGTAAACTCAAAATGGACAACATACAGTCCTGGGCTGAGAGTTCTACCAATAGAGACTAAGGATGCAGAAGGACTGTCTTTCTAAACGCAAAGCAAGACGTGTATTAAATTTGATTACAATAGTAACATCGTGAAATTGATATTAATCTGTATCAAAACCATTCTAAATCGCTCACTCAGCTCTCCATTCGCTCATTCCAAACACTCACGCGAATCACTAAAAACGCCCCGCAATCTTTGAACACAAATAGAAATTACTTTAAACGATTTCATTCATATTTGCGACCCGTCACACGAAAAGGGACCACCTGGGTAGTGCGTAAAGTGGCGACTCTAGTCAGACTGCGCGGACTGCGCAGACTGACTAGGGTCGAAACTTTTTCGCACCGTGCTTATTTTCTGAATCTATAATGACCAATCTACCTTCTGGTGAAAGAATTTTTGAAATGCGACCTCTGGTTGACCTATGCTGGACCAAATCTCTTTTTCAGTAATTCACTCTACTGAACACCCGGATGACCCCTTTTCGCGAAACGGGTCAAATTTATCAAACTATTTAACTTATTATTTGGCTAGTGCTGATTTTAAAGCGTCTGATTGGTACGTTAAGACGTATATTTTAAAAGTACGTAGATTTCTTCGAAGGCACTGACTGACTGAAATGAGTTTTACGCCGCTTTCAAGATTTTTTCAGTTTTATCACGGAGGCTGGAGCACCTAACAATGGATTCCTGGTATTTCTCCTACCAGTGCAACCATCACATCCTTTCCTAGCCTCCAGCTGCTATCTCACATAGGTCTACGATTATCAACCCATTGGTGAGAGACAAATAGTAGAAAAAAATGGATGCCGCCGACGGGGATCGAATCCGGGACTCTTTGAAGGTGCGAAACTTGGACGAATTGAAGGTACGAAACTTGGAAGAAATAAGCGATATTGAATTATTTCACTACAAGTTCATTCAAAATTAGCTAGACACTCATTCAATATCTTTCCGAAATCATTAAAAAATCATTCAACATTTTCATAATACTCCTATAATAGCTAATTTCAAATGTTGACATTATTATTTGAAACCGAGAGTGTACAGTTAATTACAGTTAATCATATTATAAAATTGATAAGCATTCATATCAAAACAATTTTAAAACACTTGAACTCATCGCTCCATTTATTCAAAAACGTTCCAAAATCTTAAGAAAACGTGTCGAAATCGACCGAAACGATCAAAATTTAATTCAAATCGATCTGATTATTCCACGATTTCATTGGCTATTATGGATTTTTAAGTGTCTAATTGGTCCATGAAGACACAGAAACAAAAAAATACGTATATTTATTAAAGGGAGGTAATAAATATAGCTAATTTTGTTCATCTTGAATAAAATTGGTAATATTGTTTAATCTCCCTTTAATTTCACTCAAAACACGCTCCACACACTCATTCAACTCATTCCAAAATCATTAATCTTTTCGATATCACGATGTTGGTAACTGTAAGACGACTTATATATTCACTACCAACAGAAAGGTTCTGTTTGGAGGGTTTGATTTGAATTGGGGTTTTACGTCGCTTTCAACAATCTCTCAGTTATATCGCGACGACTGGAGCACCTAACGATGGATTCCTGGTATTTCTCACACCAGTACTACCACCACATTCCTTTCCTAGCCTCTGATTGGAGGGATGCACATATAAATTATTAAAATCGCTTACAATTATACAGGGTGTTCCATAATATCTGTCTTTATTCTGAACCATTATGGTTTTGATATAACTAATCAGATAACTTATGTAAATATTCAGATGAGAATCTGTTTTGCAGAAAGCATTAAATTTTGAAATGATATATAATTTGGTGTATTGCATATGATTGTGTCTAGCCTATTTGACGCCAATCTTTTTCGGAACTTTCGACAGGACGTCAATTTTAGGCTATAACGACCGCATGTCTTTATCTTAATTTATCACAAGAAGCGTGGATTAAACACAGAAGATGATTTTTCAGTTAATCTTAGATCCTGAAATGCATCCAAGTCTTTTGTGAACAACCAATGTTGAACATCTTCCGTGCATATTTTTAAGGGAAGAGTTGCCTTCTTTGAAATACTTTTAACATAATCTAGTGATACATGCTTTTCTTCCTTTATTTGAGAAATATTACTTTAAGCAGCGTCATTCTTCATTCAATTTCGTTGCACTGCAAACACAATACAAATTCTAAAGTATCTTTTAAAGTATCGTTTCATTTAAAGATTCGTCTTTGTTCCTTTTTATTTGTGATTAATAGAATAAAGAAGCGATCAGTACCGGTAAATGAAATAAAACAAGAGTATTATGTATGTACACACGTGGAACAGTAAAAATATCTCTAACATGTGTATGTAAGAACATTATCAATTCAAAGGATATTCATTTGGTTTGACGTTTGCGATTAAACGGAAAATTGAAAAAGGTATTCAATTAAGTTTAAGAATCGAATGTACAAAAAAGTAAAAATGAAACCGTACTCCGTTTAATGAATCTATATTGAGTATCAAAAGGCTTAACACATATCTCTGTCGAACACATTACTTTGTCGAAAAGACTTTTAGATGCAGTCGCCATGGGTTTTGAATTGATAACAAAGGATGCAAATTAAATCCGTTTACCTGTAAACTATGGTAATCAAGGGAATGATGGTATCGTGTTGAAAACATCTGTGAGCATGCTGTGTGATACCACGTAAAGTAGCTTAAAACATGGATGGTCAGGACATGTAACGCGTGATAGAGACGGCTCAAAGACGGTACTCTAGAAAAAGAAGATATACTTAGTTGGAATAGCAAAACTGAAATTAACCTCGATAAAAACCGTTCTAGATCGCTCACTCAGCGCTCCAGTCAATCATTTCAAACACCCACTCTAATCACATTTAAAAACTCTCTAAAATCGTTGGAAACAATTCAAAATCGACAAAGATGATAAACATTTCTATGAAATTGATCAAATTATTCCGCGATTGTTTTGGATTTGTGTGTGGATTTTTGAGCCTTGGATTTGACCGTAGAGACACACAAGTTAGACAACTACGTAAATTTGTTAAAGGGAAGTAAAAAGAAAATTTATCGCTAATTTCGTCCAATTGGACGAAATTAGCGATTACGTTTACCTTTCTTGAAAATCATTCAAAACTCGCTCCATATACTCAATCAATTTCATTCAAAATTCATCCCAAAATCATTTATCTTGTCAATTTTAATGTTGTTAATTGTAAAAAACTGCAATTTGAAAAGTTTAAGGGGAGAAGCCGATAAGCTCAGTCTGTAACGAAATGGTCTGCCAATCCTGGGTTAGTCAGTCGACCACCGGTTCTGCCAACTTTCATCGGACAAATGGGCATATAAGTAGAAAGCTGTTGGCCCGGATGATTTTGTGTTTTTCATTGGTGTAAGAAAAGACAGAAAAATATAGACTGTACTTGCGTGCGAAATGACATCGCCTAACCAGTGTAATTATCAAAACTTATACCCTGCTTTCGTTAAATTTGCCCTACCTGGCGTTATCTAAGTTTTGCATGGTTAGCGACGCTATCATTAAATGGCTCAGTACTCACATGCAAAATGACGCGCGTTAGGAAAATTAGTCCTAGAAATTTTCATATTTTTTCTTATTTTTTTTTATTAAAGAAATAGAAAACCCCATTTGTTTTACTAGTGAGATCGATTTGTATATTCATTGCGTGATAACAAAAGCTAATAGCTCCACAACCCGTGGAAATATAGCTCTTGTTGTTCACTCAATAAAAATAAAAATAAAATAAAAAATATAATAAGAAATAATAAAAATCGATCTTACACGAAAACAACCTCTTTTTTGATTTTTTGGGAAGCAGATATTTTGCTATGTCCTAGGTCCAAGGACAAGATTCGAACCAAATACTTTTAACACCCTTCAAATTATGAGTTCACTGTCCGTACCACCGAGCAATGGGAATTGTAATTCAAATTTCACATTTCACGATTTAGATATAGACAAACAGAGAAATTAGCGATTCAACAGTATATACGTATAAGAAAAATAACGTTACGCGGTTTTTCGAGTGAATGATATCTAAAACGGCGACCAAATAATCGTACCTACATCTTGTTTGAATACTGGCCCCTTTGAGGCTAATACATCTTGGTCACCAACAGACACTATCTAAGACACATGTTTGCCTTTATCAACGCTATTTTTCTTGTAAAAGATTTGAGCCTGTGTGTGACATCTCCATTCTTTCACAACTGGGTAGATCAAAACCTTTGGCCAGCCAGTGCATACGCACAGTCTGACAAAAGACTTTATTATATTCGCTCTGTAAAAAGATAAGATCCCACCTTATCAACGTATATCCCCGCTGTGTTTACCCAAGGTGCTCAATTTTCGTTCGACAAGTTCATGTATTTGTACATTTATAAGATCCCATACAGAGACTCAGTTACTTCACATTGCCTTTAAAAAAGCCAAACGAGTTACTGCCAAAGTCTTGTGATGTTATAAAAGTCGATTTCGGGTCGACGATGGATAACGATATGAACGTATTTTGTAGATTAAAAGAATCCGTTGTTAAAGGAGCAAGTTTTGTAGAAGTCAAAATGTGAAAACACCGTAAATGAGAAGATAAACGCTCTTATAAGATACAGTAATAAAACGGGTATGCTAAATATGTGCCCCCAACTGTCCGAAAAATTTGAAAATGATAAAAAATGATTTTACAGCTGAATAGATCTATGTCTATATAATTGCCCACAAGATAATTGTATGAACTTACCATTGACTCCGCACTGTAACTTCTAAAAGCTAAAGGAACGTCGTTAAGTAACTGCAATGAGTGTGACAGCGAAAATTAAACAAGTATAACAAAACAACTGATGCTATTTAGAACGAAATTTTATTTATATCAGCATCATTTATTAAAACAGTAATGCCTGAAAAGGACTGTAAGATATTGAAAAGGAAAAGGATTCCAACACCCAACCGGCAGAAATTGGCGACAAAAAACGGTGCGCTTCATAAAGAACTTAACGATTGTAACCACAATAACTATAATTTTCTCATTCATTTCTGCATTGTCCGTAAAGCATTTAAGCGCCATTTATATAATTGCTTAATTTTTGTAATTATGTGTTTCCCTTTCTTTGTTTATCGAAAAATTTGATAAGATACGGATTATAAACTACAACCCATGGGCTCAGGTTAGATTTATAACATGTCCATGTCAACGCCGCACACTCCCGACCGGAAATTTGCATACGAAGTAGTGTGCGTTAGTTACGCCCCCTAATTTGTACATAACTGAGTTTATTGGCTGATTTATGAGTGGCAGGCGTGCCTGAAAGCTTCGCTGACAGCTGTATACGGTGAGTATTGAATTCCAAATAAAGAAACTTTTTCCACTGACACCCAAAATCGATAGAAAAACCAATAGTCAACATTTAAGGGGGCGATTATTGCCTTATTACCACTGTGGTGTCATACCCCATTTTTCATGGGCTCTTCTTTAAAGCAACGTGACGAATTACTTAATAAAGGAGCTGAAAGCTAAATATCCATTATATGTTTATGGGTATTGATGATCAGAAGAAACGTTTTAGAGAGTGAAATTGCACAAATCATACAGATTACGTTCACATAAATATTGTGTTCAACGCTGATTTATATACGTGTCAAGTGATGTTCAATTGATATTCGAAACTACTTACATGGACAATTAAATTACAATCTAAAATCTTATTTTTTGTGAATTTAAACATGATCAACAGTAAATCTCGAGTACCGAAATCTAGCAGCACCGCCATGTCAGACGAATCAGAACCTTATTCCGACTCGGAGGAACACATTGACGTGGAAAGTGGCTACCATGAAGGTGCAAGCCTACCAAACGGTCATGAAAGACTTACTAATATTGAGGACAACAAATGTGGGGAGGACGACACAAGTGTGCGAAACAATAAAACAGATCCTACACACAGTGCAAGTCTTCGAAATTCATTTCTTGTGAGTCAAGATCATTTGAACTACCGCAATAAACTTTTATCATTCAGAGATTCGCCATATTCTACAAAACTGTGTTCAAAAGACAATATGAAAAGTGTTGGCACAAAGCATGCGACAAGGCCGTCGTTTCTGATCACAGACATTCTGTCAGACAGACAGAGGGACAGTGATAAGGAGTCTAGTTCGGTTGTGAGTACACCGTGTACGCCTGTTACCCCATCTAGTGTGATAGACATCAACAGAGCTACGGCTTTGTTGGTCAAGAGACAATCTTCACTTACACCCCAATCTCCTACAGACGCTAGTGAGTCGTCCTGCTCCGACGATGGTAAGCTTGTCTTTTTAGAGCTACATAAAGAGGGTTTTCTTTGGACTTAAAATTACAGTTACTTTTTTCAAAAATTCTTGCACGACCTATGTGCTGTGGGCACTCATTGGAATCGTCTCACTGAGACGATTCGAATGAGTACCCACAACATAGAATTTTGATGCGAAATAAAGTTTTTAGACTCGCTTTTTTAACCCCTCTTATCTGAACCTCTAATGAATTTTTCTTTAATATAGTGATAAAAAGCGTTTTACCATATTCATCATATAAATCTTGGTGAATTTCGGAAGTCTTGTTAAATGAAGAATATGGACTAAATTCTTCATTTCATCAGACTTCTGCATCTTCGTCAAGTTCGACACGAAGAATAGAGATACACGCAATTTTTTATTATTAAGCGATATTTGGAAAAATAAATTATAATAATATGAAAAAGATTACACTCTTCATCTTTGTTGGTCCATTTTGTTAAAAAATGTTAATTACAATTATTCTTTTATAATTATTAGTCTATTTAATTTATATTATTTGTTGTTGAAGTCTACAAATAAATAAATTGGTATCACTTTTGCGGATGCTTAAACAGTCTATATTGTGGCCTATTTAGATATTCTTTTATGCATTTTCTCAAGAATTACAGTATTAGAAGATAATATTACCTTTAGAATTATGATGGGTGACTTGCAATTATCCTATATTTTCTAGGATTTTTAAAGTAAATCCGTCATTCCAAATAGTTTCAGAGTTCTTCATAAAGTCTTAAAAAAAGAAGAAAAAATGCATAAATAAGCAAATAAATAAAATGAGACTTTCGACTCAAGAAATGTATTTAATTAAAAAAGAAATACACAAAGAGAGCTAAACGAAATAATGTGAATAAAAGAAAAGAACATACAAAATATAAATAAAAAAAAATTAAAGCGTAATTAAGGAACTTCGGGGAGAAAGAAAGGTGTTGAGTATTACAACAAATAACTCGACTAATCTTTTATTACATACTGAAAAAGGCCTTCTAAACTTCTTCAGATTTCTGCCAAGACTAAATTTGATTCGAACCTACATATTTAAGGATTTCAAAAGACATTTAAGCCATTGATGAAACTTAACACTGATTTGCACAAAAATATGAATTAGAAAAAGGGTAGGAAATCAAGTAGTACAAAAGTCACTTTCAATGCAGCTTGATTTACTGTCTTGTTGCATAGTGGAAATGATACTCTTCGATGTATGAATAATGAATGGGAATTTGAATGCTGTCAAACTGATTGCAAATTGCCCATCAAAAAAGCAGTTCGCAAAACAAAGAGCTCAAAAATAGAATTTTTAATGCACAATTAAACATTCTTTGCTGTTGTCATATCTAATTGAAGTTTTAATGATTGATGGAGAAGTTTTGTGCTACTCTTAATTTGCATTTTTTTTCTTTTACAGACTATTATTTCATTTTGTTCTATTTAGATCACTTCTCTCATAAACAATGACCTGGTTTGAAATATTATACATTATAGCTGCAGACATTTATTGTCTCCATTTTCCAGATTACATTATAAAAGACACGCTATGAATTATAGATTAACCCTGATTGTATGTACAAAATGCTCAATTTTAAGTTCTTAACAACAATCTGAAGACCTAGTACCTTCAAAATCCATATAAAGGTCAACAATTTTAAAATAAAATGTCTTCAAAATAAAAAAGACTTACTTACAAAATTATATTATTCAATTATCAAAGATATACATACAAGTATAAAGTTTCTCGAAACGCATTCGACATCTGTAAGAATTATTTTTCAAGATTCTTAAAGTTAACCCAACCTCATTATAAGCCTCTACAGTAACATTGCGACCAATTGATACAAAAGAAGTCAGTTAAAGGTTTTATTATACACGTTAGGTTGTTTTGCAGACAGTCAGACGGACTGTGAGACAGACATGAAACGGTAAAACATACCGCGAGGGCATTAAGGAGATAAACACCAGTAAGCAGTTGAAATGGCGTACTTTGGGAAAAATCCTTTCAATGTTTGGATAAATAATTCCTTCATCACAAGTAATACATTTATGGAAAGAGGTTAATTTTACTATCTGTATCAAAATATTACTGCTTAAACATCTGTCCAGTTTCCTCAAAGTGAATTTTAAATCGATACCATCGATCGTTTGATTAAGTCAATCTTGATCATGAATCGAAATTATTGCATTTGAAATGCAGACAGCAATTACAAATTAAGTAGCCGTGAAATAGCTATGAAATATTAAAAATCATAATTGCAATTACATGTTGTAATTAGAAGTTTTCAAAATGGTCGGAATTACACTTTGTCACCCCAAAAACTCTGGTTTTATTGAAGTCTTCAAATAGATTAACAATCGCGTTTATCATTTAGATAGCAATAAGATACGTTGTTAATTTGTTAACTTTAATCAAATGTCCTGATACAATTGTCGCCTTTGGGGGGGCACTGATTCCACGAGCTGATAAATGTTGCAAAATGTTTCAGAGATGGTAACAAATATTACGGAAAGATAAAAACAATGTCCTAGTAATAATAAAAAAGATAGCTAAAACAAAACCTTGCTAAATGACAATGATTTTAAACACCATTCTTTCGTTCTCCCACGTAATTTGATCATTTTCGATAAAGTAAACAGAGTGGTAATGAACTGTGAGATGTTTGAGTCTATAGTGCGTATCGTGCCTTTGTAACAAGCTAGATTGGTTGTATTACTGTGCAGTCAGATGAGAAGAGACTTGGCGACAGTATATCGCCCTGACGGACTGTTTTTCCGGATTCTTGCTTCGTAATAGAAGCGAGATATCAAGTAGACAGAAAGAAATATGGAATGTATCTCTTTTCAGATTGTCGTTTGCGTTTGAAATTGCGGGTTTATGATCCGAAATGTGTGTTTAGAATTCATTCTTAAATAACTTAACTAGGTGATTCTATCTATTTTCGTGCATTCTTATTGTATGAAAATATGATCTTATTTCCCTATGAAAACAATTTTGAGAACACAGCTATTTTGCAAGTTTCCACAATTAATCCCGCAAGAAATCTTTTTCTTGATTGACAAATCATTATATATTGTTTCTCTAAGATAATAGAATATAATATATGAAGAGAACGCTGATTGATTTCATGTAGATAGGAAACTAAAAACCAAATCACACTTGTGTATGAATCCGCTTCGCGAATTCGTACAGTGTGATTGGGCATTTAGTTTCTTACAATAATTAGGTCAACCAATTTTCTCCTCACCTCTTTAGTTCATTTTCGTCTCTTAACTGCTGTCATAATATTTCTATGCACTCCAATTCTAGTTAATTATATGATATTGAATCATATAAAATTAAAACGACATATGAAACATTTGATAATCTCTTTTGAGAGCAAGAGGGAAATAAAATTAGTCAATTTAATACAACAGATATCAAAGGCATTTTATGTTTTAAGAAGGCCATATTTATAAAGAGTAAATCTACTTTTAAGCGAGATTTATCTTTGATAGAAATAGCATTCGGTGTTGTAAAATATAATTATTTAATATAGACGTTCTACGATCTACGTTAAATTCCGTAGAGCATAATACAAAATAAGCGGAGTTTAATCGATGACAAATCTGTAAACACTAAAACAATGAACTTGACAATGTGAGAGATACGATAGTATCACTGGCAACCCCAACACTAGAAAATCGGTTCCTAAATGTCCCTACTACAATGGAATACTTATCTTATGAATAGATTAATAATGAAATTAATTTTTCTTAATTTACAGCACCATTTCGTCCAAATAATAATAGAAACCCGTCACCCAAAAATATAATTACAGACATAAAAAATATAAACAAATGTATTAAAATATTTGCTGAGTAATAAAAAAAGGATTATCAATAGGGTCCTTTATTATCCTGTTGAAGCTACAACAATGAGAATTTCTTTTTTTTGTATATGTGTCATTATGTAATGTAATTATGTAATTATTCATTTACGGATAAGTGAACCAAATTTGTCATCAAATCATAATGCAAATCTTTGAAAGCTGAAGTTAGAAAACTTTTTTTGTAATTTTGGGAAGAAAGCAGTCCTTGCCATTTTTCAAGTACCTCGGCCTTTTACTGATTTAGTTACATTTAAAACAATTGTATGTGTGATACGGTATGTATTGAAAGAAGGAAGCCGAAACAAAACAATTAGTGTTAGCGTGTTTACAGATCATGTTCATTAGAAGATAAACTATCTTTGTTCAATCATTTAACCCCTGTTTAAACATAGTGTGAAGGCCCAAGCCACGGGTCGGTTCCTTATCAAATGTCGAGGTACTAAAATTTCCTGATATGACAGAAAAAGGAGGAACGCCTATTCTTTTTTTCCATTTTGCAAATGATACATTGTTTTCAGTGAAAACATTCGTGAGTTTTAAAAGTCTTTTTTTGAAACATCTTTAGATTGGAATTTTTGATAGCATTAACTTAAACAGTCTACGATCTAGATATTGTTGAAAAAGACACGTGAATTATATCTATCATACTCTAGTTTTCATCCTGTCTTCATTAACAACGGGTCATATATAAGGATCCATTCTTTGTGTGTTTAAAGAGTAGTTCATTTACACAATTTTCACGCTATGCAACGCATAGTAGGAAATTTTCTCCACAACTATATCCAATGTTTTCTATCAAAATATGTTTGTATCATACATGTTTCCCATTAAAAGGGTGATACATATACATATATTAACAAGTTTAATGAGTTTCTTGAAATTAACTCTGAAACGAAAGTAACAGATTGAGATGGGGGGGGGGAAGGTCTTATATGGCATTTCAGGATATACTATTTCAAAAATTAGGGAACAAAAGATAAGAATTGAAGCCGACTTCGTATTTTATTTATTTTTCTGAGTGTTTGAATGTCAGTTAACATATTTTATTAGTGATAGCATATTTTTTATATATAATTTCAGAATACCATGATGAGAGTCCATCGAAGTCGGACCCAACTAATAACAATAATAACAATAAAAAACCGAGAAAGGCCCGGACCGCATTTACAGACCACCAGCTTAATTCATTGGAGAAAAGCTTTGAGAGACAGAAATACCTGAGCGTGCAGGACAGGATGGAGCTTGCAGCAAAACTCAACCTTTCCGACACTCAGGTGAAAACCTGGTATCAGAATAGAAGGTGAGATATTAAAAAATGTATACTTTTATGAAGAGAATTTTAAATGGATGTTCACCTAAATTTACCTTCTTCTCTTTCTGTCTTTGGGGTTTGGGTGGGGGTACTAAGCTTTTTTCTTGAGAGAAAGTCTGAAATTGTTAGGCCCTTGCAGATACATCCGGGCATAAACATAGGTGAGCCATTTGTCCTCTACTAAAATTAGCTCATATTGAAATTCATAGGTCTAGATAAGATCAATATCACCCTAAAATCTTTTTTTCTGCAAAACACTATTTCATAGGTTTTTATTTGAAGTGCATTCCTACACAGAGCTTATATCAGTATGCTTGAAATATTTGTCTTTATATTACTTTTATACCCTGTAAGTAATTCAAAATGTGTTTTATGACATTTATTCTAGCTAGGCGAAGATGTAAACAAACCGCGTCTTAATTCCGTCTAAAAAAGATTTAAAACAACAACAAAACAAACAAACAAACAAACAAACAAACAAATAAAAAATAAAATCACACGGAAGTGAGATAACGAAATATTCTTGTATTTCCTTTGTTAAAATATGCATTAAGTTGACAAGCGTTTACTGGCAGAGAGAAATAAAGCACTTAGAGACAACAACATTTTATACTTTTTTCCCTAGTTTTAATGCGCTTTTTTGGGTTATACATGTTACAGGTACAATTTAATATCAATAACGACTTGATCATGAATATTTGTATCTTTCTTAAAAATATTTTCTTTAAAAAAATCAGATTTGTACATTGTATATATAGTTTACATGGATGAGACTTAAATAAAAAAAAAAAAGAAAATAGCCCACGTTCCTGCTGCCTCCCCTCCAGGTTGTTTAACGGCATAAATCACACCATCCTATCACTCTGTTACCCATCATTGACGCTATGAATATTTAATGAGAAAAATAAAGATCGCAAAATACCATATGTTTAATTACAATTACAATAATCATTGACTTAATTTAAACACATCTTTATGACCATCCGTTCATTTATTTAACAAGCTTAAGCTCTTACTAAAGATCAAAAGAAAAAAAAAGAGCGAGGTAGATAAATAAATAAATGAAGATGAATGCAGTATTCTGAATTTTATTTAAGGGGTTGCAGATCATTTCTAACAATTTCATCTGTGTGCCAAGCAAAGACTCCGACCAGCCTGTGCACCCGCACAGTCTGACCAGAATCTTTACTATGCACTTTGTAAATAAATGAATTCTGAAGTATTTGTGTATGAGAAAGCTACTAATTACTCTTTATTATTTTCTTGGGTGCTAAAGGTTTGCATCTCATACACATTATTAAAAATGTCACGTACAAGCTCATTTTTAATTAAGTCATTCGTAATCAAACTATTGCAGCAGAGGTACAGATTAGAGGGGGTATTTCTTGTCTAAAACCTTAATTTCTCGTTTAAACCCTATGTTGTGAGTACTTATTCGAATTGTCCCGAGGAGACGATTCTAATTAGTACCCGTAATATAGGATTTGTGGAAGTATTGTTCAAATAATTTAATTTGAAATCCAAAATACTCCCTCTACCAATACCCATGTTCAAGGGAGGGGTTTCTGTCTATTTCTCATCTTCTATGTTTTTGGTACGATGCAGATCATTTGTTCCTTTCAGATGGCCAAGTATTCCGTATTAAAACGGAATACTTGTCTAAATATCTTGAATATCTTGTCTAAATTGTCTAAGCATCGTCGATTTGTTGTTGGATCAAATGGTTAGTTTTCACAGTCTGAAATTCGATACGATATTTGCTGGATTGGCAATATCGGCGGCGATAATAAAATCATAAATTTGGTCATTTGCATCTTTTTTATTGATGTTATTTTTTTCATGTGAGGTTAACCCTTGGTCTTAAACGATTTTTTGAGATGAAAGAGAAAGTTATGTTCATGCTGATCTGGAAGAGTGTATGATACCGAATAGTTGAAATACTTGTATCAAATGCACTTCTTATTTTTGATGATAATGAGAGTAATTCGGGGGATCATGTCACAATTATTTAGTTGCCTATTAAGTGATTATTCAAAGTATGCAATATTTTAAATTCAAGTTAGTATTTGATAATAATTAAATCTATTAAAATACTCTTAATTCTGAAAAGAAAAAGTACGATTTGGGTCATATATACTGTCTATCTAAAAGGATAAAAACAAAAGAGTAGAGTACTTTGAAGTCTTGAAAATCGCATTACACCTGGGCCCGAGGTTATAAAACTTTTCTCAGACTCAGGCTCAATATTCTCCAATTTCAATTTTGATATTAAAGCCGTTATTCTGTTTTATTACTCACTTTAATGTATAAATATTAAACATAATATTAATAAGTTGTTAAAGATAACAACGTATTAATATTATCTTTTATTTTCATACATTTATTTTAATATAAAATTTGAGTAAATTGAGCCTGAGCCTGAGAAAAATTTTATAACCTCGGGCCCTGGAATGACTTTCTCACACTGTTCATTTCTATATTGCAGTCATGCGACTCGTTCATTATTTTAATTAAGACAATCTGTTTAATAGCTCATCATCATTAAGGTTATCGATTTCTTCTGATTTTCTGTCTTTAATAGCTTAACTCCTTTTACCTTGAACGAGAAGAAATGGATTACATTCGTTTAGTTGGACTCGATGAAAGGAATGCCGCATTAAATTCTATATACATAATACATACTTAGTGTTTTGTAAAAAAAAACGAGGTTGGGAGAATTGATTATTGTGGAGGCTCTGCCCTATCCACATCCATGTGATATCATAATATAAATATCATATGGGATGTTATCACACGGATATTTGTATAGTTTTAAGATAAACATCCTTTCTTGTATGTTTTGGTAAAATCAATTAATCTGATCTATGGTTTACGTCAATTCAGGGCTATGCTACATTTATTTTTTCTTATACATGTATACACGCAAGTAGTAAATAAGAATACATTTATGACTCGTATCTCCTTGAACAAATTATATTTAATTAGCCTTTCCATTGTTGATCTTTTTTATACTTCAAACAGCCAACAAAAGCACACTTTTTGAAATTGTAAATATATTATTTCCGTTACCTGTTATTAAATCTAGTTTACACTGAGAGATGCCATGATTCTGTTCTATCGCCATCGTTCAATTTTACCTTTTTAACCCTTTCCTGTTTTACAAAATTTTGGACCAGTCCAAATTCAAAAGTTTTGCAGACAAAAATTTAAAGTGGGTTTAATTTGAAAAATAACCATTCAGTAGGGAAGAAAATAGTGTGGAAAAAAAAGAAATTGCTTGACAGAAGCAATTTCTTCTTTTTTCACAATGTTTTCTCAATCATAAAATCACAGGCACGTAAAAAGCAGGGAACAAACAGCAAAGGGTTAATGTGCTAATGAAACCAATTACAATAAATCAGATATTAAAGTAACGAATTAGACAGTGTTGCAAGTTCCAACTGGTCCCATATGTCAGTTATGTTGCCCCTCGGATCATCAAACTTTGCCGTTTTTATAGTGTAACAGTTTCACATTAAAATTAATTGATTCCTCAATATCTTCCTTTTTATGCTGACTAACATATGCCATACCTGTTTAGTTAATTTTGTTTTAATTACAAACCGTTTATGGAACATGTGTCGACTTCAATGAGTGATATTGATGCCATCTTCTTAGAATATCTCTCGAAGAGGTTTGGCATGAAACCAAGCTACATAGGTGAAAATTGTTTTGGAGCGCTAAGGATCTGTCATTAAGACAAACTTTCAAAACGATCCGAAATGGATTACAACGCTCCAAATATTCCTTGGTTTTACTAGCTGGCGAAAATTTAGAAATGATTGATGTGTCCGCCAAGACACCACTTCTTTTCATAAACACTGTGTATATCTAAAGAGAAGTAATAAAATATCGGACATTCGTTCATTTCATCAAAACTTCATCTTTTCATTTTTATTATCTTCTTATTGGTACAGTTTATTACATTGTTATACAAATTGTTTTAATGATATAAGAATGCTAAAGTATTGCACTCCATCATTCCATATAAGCCTTTGGGGATTTTAATCATTCAATAGTTCACAAAACTGCATGTCACTTGTAACATACAATGTATTATGCATTGAATTTTTTCGATTATTCAGTAATAAATTAGCAATCAACACTAAAAATTGTGTCCCTTATCAACTATTTTCCTGGAAATCAAGCGAATAACATAATTTTGTTTTAAATTTCAAGGGACATTTAACTTACATTTGTTATTCTAGTGAATAATCAACAAAAACATAGAAGGCCAGACAAAAGAAGTATATTAAATAATTCTCGATGAAATTACACGTGTTCACATTCCATGAAAACAAAAATACAATTTATCAAAAATGAGATCTTTCCTTTATGATCACAACGATGGGAACTCTGTCATAGTCGCGTAATTCCGTCACACAAGAATAAATGATCAGCTGTTTCTCGAAAACAAGATATGGAGCAATAGATTCTAATTATTTTCTCACATTAATTATCGTGTCCTTTGATTTGATATGCCCAGTTAAACATTTATTATTCATATTTTCTTACCCTAAATTCAGAAACAATCGTCGGTTTCCTTTTCAACGTAAATTGTGTGTAGTGAACGTAAGGCCGTGGTTAGAGTGACGACTGAATCTTTAATATATACAATTAACTACATCTTGAAATTGACAATCATTCCGATCAAAACCATTCATTTTACTTTGCTTTGCGCGTCTCATCATTCATTCCAATCACTGGCCCATACCATTCAAAAATGCTCAAAATTCACTTAAAATGATAAGATCAACAACTATATTCAAAATGAAAATCGGTAATTTCACAGACATAAATGAATTTTCTAAGCGTATGACGAGTTTTTGAAGATACAGAAAGCTAGTCATAGAACCTGTATGCATAATTTATGAAAGGGCGATAATAAATGTCGCTAATTTTGTTTATCTTGAACAAAATAAGCGATATTGGATTACCGATCTTGAATTTCACTCAAAAAGCGGTCCACACACTCTTTCCTTTCATTCCAAAATCATTCCAAAATCATCATCTTATCAATTTCACGATGTTCTTAACTGATACACGACACTTGATCAATACAGTAAGTAACAACGTGACATTGACATTAAGCTCGATCAAAAGCAGTCTCAATCAGTCACTCAGCGCTTCATTCATATATTCCAAAAACTCACTCCAATCACTTTAAAACGCTCCGAAATCGTTAAAATAATTAACAATCTTCGAAACGATCAGCATTTTATTAGAATTTATAAAATTAATCCCTGATTTTATTGGATTGATTGGATTTTAAGGCGTCTGATTCGTACATGAAGACACTCATATTAGAAAGTAGGTAGAATTTTTAAAGCTTAGACGCTTAGACGAAATCAGGGATATCATATGATATCCCCTAAGTTTCATTTAATAACTAACCCACACACTCATTCAATATCATTCTTAAACCATTTCAAAATCATTCCGAAATCATTCAACTCGCAATCTCACGGTGTTGTTAACAGAACAATCGAGAATACTATCGAAAGTGGATATGCAGTATCGAAGATTAATTAGAATATTAATTCAAAAGAGTTTACTTTTCATTGAAATTTGTATTTTCAGAACGAAGTGGAAGCGTCAGACTGCCGTTGGATTGGAACTACTTGCGGAAGCTGGAAATTACGCCGCCGTACAGCGAATGATGCAATCTAGTCCATACTGGTCATCATATCCCTCCTCGCACAATTCCGGACTACTTTCAACGGTTGATTCCCTGTACTACAGACAAGCTGTGTCCCCGCTATCGTCACACAGAACTTTGTTGTCGAGAATGTACTTGCAAGGAATGGGACCAATTGCATAAACTGTTTTCACTGTTTGATATAGCAAGCATTTAGAACGTTTATTCTCAGAATCCTTGACGAGAACTACATGTACAACATAAAACTGCATTAACAGTGGTTTCTTATGATGACATTTTCTGTCGAAATATTGATTTATATCGATTATATCTAGCAGAAACTAGTCGATACAGACTATATATATATATATATATATATATATATATATATATATATATATATATATATATATATATATATATATATATATATATATATATATATATATATATATATATATATATATATATATATATATATATAAAATATCGGAAGAAAGGAAAAGCAGATTCTACAACGTTTTATATTTATTTTCCTCAACCGGTTTCAATAATATCATCAGGAGGATAAAAAGACGTCGTCGACGTCAATATATATATATATATATATGTGTGTTTTTGTTTTGGGCATCTTTTTCATATTAATATCAGTTCAGTAGGGTGATAAGAATTGAAACCTTTCGCTTTCTGCGTATCTCTTATTCAAGAATAATCCTTCTAATTAACTTTGTAACGAAGTTTGATTATTCGACCATTGGTTTTCCTCAACTATATCTAATCCCTTTTTCAAATATCTATTTTACAATGCCACCGAATGGTATATTGGTCTACTGGTCTTTTGACGGGCCATACCCCCCCCCCCCCCCACACACACACCATAAACAAGACCAGCCCTGTGTTCAGAGTGGCAAAACGGTGCAAACTGTTCGTATTTTATCCCACTTTGCACGTGCACTTGTGTGCAAAGCGAGGTATAATTTGCAAAAGAGTTTGCCTATATTTTCATCCTGGTTGTGGGGCTATTTTACATTAAAATATCACACATAATTAAATTGATATTTATTCTGTGCAATTTAACCAATTCGTAGTTCAAATACTTTAGTCCTATCAATTCTTTGAATGTTCGGCTTTATCTTTCAACCTTGAATATTTTCTTATCTCATTCCTTTTTTCGATTTCATCTTCATT
This sequence comes from Fragum whitleyi, assembly GCA_948146395.1. Lineage (NCBI taxonomy): Eukaryota > Metazoa > Mollusca > Bivalvia > Cardiida > Cardiidae > Fragum > Fragum whitleyi. The sequence goes on along the minus strand of OX411543.1, from coordinate 85,837,190 downwards.
GTTATTCCAAGTCATCATTTGATCATCGTGTATGCGATCCAATGGTGTTTGTGTCATCTTCTTCAAATCCTGGAATTTTACAAAGATTGCAAGCATCGTTACAATTACGGTTGTATAATCGTAAGCACACACCGATGTTCATTATTTCAATTTATGCTCGGTGACGGTTTTAGGATAAAATTGTATGTGTTTGACTAAGGTCTTTTTGTGGCTGTTAACAGGATTTAAACTAATCAATGTGTAAAACTCTATACGCAGTGTTTCACCTCGTATAGTTCTGCAATTTAGAGTGGGTGATCAAAGGTCAATTTTGTCTATACAAATATAGACAAAATTTACCTTTGATCACTCACTTAAACTTGTGGATCTATATATGGTACACGCAATCTTATTTCCGTTAAAATATCATGATTCCATAATTATTTTGATGTTCACGACGGAAGTATTATTGCGTTTACAGTTAGCAGCATCGTGAAATTGACATTCCTCCTGATCAAAACCAATCCGAATCCTTCGCTCAACGTTCCATTCATTCATTCCAAACACTCATTCAAGCCACTCAAACTGAACTCTCCAAGCTCACTTAAAAAGATAGAATCAACAACGTCATGTAAAATAGATAGAGCTAGAATGCTGTATGAATATGTTATTAAAGCGAGGTAATAAATTTCGCTAACTTTGTTCATCCCGAACAAAATTTGCGATATTGTATTACACCCCCATTGAGTTCACTCAAATTTCGCTCCACACACTCATTCATTTTCATTCCAAATTCATTCCAAAATCATTCAATTTGTCAATTTCACGATGTTATTAACTGTATAATAGAGCAGAGAAGCAGAGATAAAATGCATGTGTGCCCCGTTTTAATCCCCCCAAAAGTTCGAAAAACTAGTGCTATTTTTCACGATTGTTTTGTAAATATGTATGTATAAGTATTATTTTGTTTTGTTTTATGAATATTTATTTAAATTTTACATTGGCTCTTTATGAATCTTACATGTTGTATTAAACTTACTGTAAATAAGAAAGAAAATGCTCAAGTATTCGCAACTACAACACAATTGAAAATAATTGTTACCTTTCATTTTAACTGAGAAAACTCTCCAAATGGAGTTAATGGGATAAAGGGTTTTAAAACGAACGGACGTTTGTCCACATATAGATTTTTTCCATATTACTAAAAGACTTTTGAACCTGTGCAGAGCATTCCCATCAATTTCAAGTGTGCACCAAGCGAAGAGTCTGGCAAGAGTGTGCATCCGCACAGTCTAGCCACTAGCCAGAGTCCTCACTTTGCACATTATAGATATATAAGGTCCAAAAGTATCTATAGACAGTAAGGAAATCTACAAAATTTCTCTTTGTAGCTGCCTATACTGCTAAACGAATGTAACTCATGTATATGTCGAATAGTTAAAAATGTCAAGCACTTGCTCATATCGATTTGACTATTGATCTTACACGTTCAAACATTATATCTTACGAAATCTACGCCATTCTCGAAAGCCAACGGTTCCCGTCCTTCTTTTTTCCTTGTAAATGGCTTGCAAGGAGTAAAATCGGGCTGTAACGCTTGCTTGTGAAAATGGGATGGCATACCCTTTAGAATATGTTCGATTTACCTACAGTTAGTTACATTGTGGAATTGACACTAACCCCAATCTAAACAACTCATAATCGCTCACTCAGCGCTCCATTCATTCATTCATTCAAAATACTCACTAAAACAACTAAATCACGCTCCAAAATGACTAAAAGATAAAAGTCAACAGCCACTTTCAAAATGAATATAAATAGAAAAAGAAAATTGCACTTTCACTGAATAAATGAAATTGTAAGCGCCTGATTTGTTCTTTAAGAAATAGAAAGCTTTTTATAGAACTTGTTTGCATGTTAGAATAAAGGGAGGTAATAAATATCGCTAATTTTGACCACCCTGAACAAAGTTAGCAGTATTGAATTTACGCCATTTGATTTCACTCAAACCTCACTCATCGTACTCATTCAATTTCATTCTAAAACTATTCTAAACTCATTCACCTAGTCAATTTTACGATGTTGTTAACTGTACCACGCTTCGATATCACGGAGTATATATATTTGTAACTTTATAAAAGACTCTAATAAAAGAATGGACTTCAAAACTACCAAAAGAAGTTGACTTTATTCTACTTTGATTTATGGAATTTGAATATGTCATGCCCATTTCAAAATGTGTATTCACGAAATGTTAGAATGTATTTTCTTTTAACGATGACCTAACAAGGGCAAACGGGAATAAACAAGTAAAACACACATATTTTTTAAGTTTCATTTGTATTTCCCCCCTCCCCATCCCATCGAATGTATTTACATTTGCTAAAGCATCTTCTTCAATATTCGTTATTGTGACGAACAAAGAGTCTTAGACTATTGAAATAATATAGTTGCGTGTCACTCACTTTTCTTAAAGCTAGTTATACTGAACCTTATGCGACGTACTTTTAACGTTATTTATTTATTTATTATAAGATTTTAATGGTCATGTACATGTAACCGGTTCATGGTGTCTTTCCAGCGTTCGGGATCACAAAACGGCGCAAAGAGTTTTCCAATTATACCCCGCTTTGCTCGCAAGTGCGCGTGCAAAGCGGGGTATATTTGGAAAACTGTTTGCACCGTTTTGTGATCCTGAACGCATAGCTGATACAGCTTTACACTAGACAATCCCTCGAATTCATCTAAATAAATTGATTGAATAGAAGAATAAGCATGACATCAGTATTTTCCCCTTTTTTCTGAAATTCAGTCTACCATTTTTTTATTTGATTTAAATTTTATTGATTCTTTCACTTATGTAATACATTAAATAATATTTAACACCTTGCAACAATAAATTCATGAAGACGGCGAACTATTATCGGTTTATCGCTGAGTTTTTTTTTCTATAGTTTTCTTACAATTCCTGGGCGATATCTGGTCAGTAGCAACCTAATTCCACGATTCTGGAAAATCTTTTGAAAGCAAATAGCTTATTTCGTACTATAAGTGAGAAAAAGATCGTATTCTAAAATTGATAAAAAAAATAATGAATCATATGATACACGAAATAAATTTCGCTTATCCCTTTCCAGGCTTGGTTTGTAATTTCGTAAATTGCATTATGAAAATATTTTAGGCGGGATAAGAGCGCATAAATTGGAACGAAGCGCGAAGCAATTGTCACATATGAAATCGTGTTTTTCCTTTTTCCAAGTTTTGGAAAATTTGTTATTTCAATTAGAAATTACACGCACTTTCAAAATAAGAGTTTATTGCACAATAAGTGAGATGTGTGCTTTTTTAACATATATATCATCATTATCTACAATTCCATGACTTAGAGCGAAACAGGTGTAACTCAACTCAACTCAACATATCTTTTATTTGCACCAAGGAATAACAAGTGTACAACAAGGATAACATGAAAAATAAACATGTTACACCTTGTCCAAAATATAATATTCATCGATTACAATTGCTTTAAAAAAGATTTTTTACGTGTATATGAAGTCCACGAGGTTGCGGTTATTGCCACTTCGTTAGGAAACAACTTGTAGCTGAAGGACGTTACTACACATGAAGCTAGTATTGGGTTTGTACAGTTAATAACACCGTGAAATTGGCGAGGTGAATGATTCTGGAATGATTTTTGAAAGAAATTGAATGAGTGTATGGAGCGAATTTTGAGTGTTTTTAAAGGGAGGTAATGATATATCGTTAATTTTGTTCAGGGTGAACAAAATTAACGATATTATTTACCTCCCTGTATAGTGGAAGCATTTTGACCTAAACCTGGCCTTTGTGCTTTAAATAAATTAAATACCGGTCGTTTCTCCTCGGCAAAACACGACTTATCTGCGGAATCTAAACGTAAAGTTGGAGAGCACGTGTTAGCTTTGTTAACCCGTTATCGCACATGCTGTTCACTGTAACTGCGATATTTGGTCACCCTCATGAACTAGTGAATCAATACATAAATTGAGTTTTTTATTAAAAAATCTTTAGATGCGGGTGAGAAAAATATAAATTTTCAAATTTGTTTAAATGTGTTTTGGATGGAAATGTAATGAAATCCCTTCTCTCAGCCGCATTAATTGTTTTTGAAATCGAATCGTCTGCAACATGACTAGGCGCCCCGTATATAAGTAAACTACTAACTCCACGCATACCTATAATTTTTACAGTGTAACGGAATGTCCATGCTTGATCGTCACGTGCCGAAGTATCTTCGGAATTTATTCATGTGTCTTATTATTTATTCTGCATAAAAGGTTAGAATCAAGTTAATATGCGCCCGCTATAACAAAATATTCATACAAGTTCTATAAATAGATAACTATTTCTTCAAGAACCTATCAGACGCTTACAATTACAATTTTGTCTGTGAAATCGCTATTTTTTCTAGCTATATTTTCTTTGAATGAAGTTGTTGATTTTATTTTTATCAGTGAATTTGAAGCGTTTTGAATGGTTTGAGTGAGTGTCTGGAATGATTGAATGGGGCGCTGAGCGAGTGAATTTGGAATGGTCTTGATCGAGTTGCATGTCAATTTCACGATGTTGTAAACTGTATGTGTAAGTCTGATGTGGTCCTCGACGAATACCAGTTGACTGTATGTTTACAGGATGTTACAACTGTTTCGCGCCGAGCCATCTATACAAATTACCAATTCATCTCATTGTAAGAGACTGAAGATGGGCGGTTAAATTCTAATAACGACCATACAGTCTCACAAATGACCAGCCATAAACCATAAACAGCATCAAAAGTGATTCAGATATTAGGGTATTATGCAGAAATATTTTATTAAGACGCAATAAGCCACATTCCAGCGACCTAAAGCAATAAACGCTAGTGAATGTGACATATTTAGTTCTAAACCAAATGACCTATGTTCGCATAATTGTATATCAATTAGTCATATACCGCCCAGCATTTCTTCTCTCAAACAAGTTATTAATCTATTGAAGGGGTCAGACAGTGAATTATAATCTCATGAAAGCGTGGTCACCAGAAAATGAAATGAAGGCGGGGAAACTTTTCTCACATAGCCTCCGTTGTCTTCTATTAAGAACATTCATCCCATCCTTGTCTTACACACGAGTAAGATCCACTGTAAATGTAATCACGACGTCATCTGACGCACGTTATCGCGGTATTTTTTGTCACGTACATTTAAAATTGTTTAAGCATACAAAACTGGGGCCTGTTTTACTAAACATCTTACGACCAATTGTTGCGTAGGTCAAAAATTAAAGTTGCTTCTACAGAAGTTTGTTTGTTTGATTGAATTGGGTTTTACGCCGCTTCAAACATTATTTCAGTCATATCGCGGTGGCTGAAGCACCTAACAATGAATTCCTGGTATTTCTCACACTAGTACTACCATGACATCCTTTCCTAGCCTCCAGCTGCTATCCCACATAGTAACTAAATATGAAATTCTGCCACGCATCATCTCATTAGAATAGTCTTCTAAAGACGATTCTAATGAGATATTGCAATGAATGAAATCACCAAGTACGATTTATGATTTTGACTTACGATCAATTTTTCGTAAGAAGTTTAGAAAAACGGGCCCCAGATTTTGAAGTGGGAAAAAAATCGATTACTTGATTATGCTTCAGAGAATTTGATCTTAACCTGACCTAGGCCTAGGCGTGCTTAATGACATTTGAATTCTAGATACGGTTATGATAAGCGTATCTCAAATAAACAGATACTATATATATATTGTCCTCTACTTGCTTTGATGGAAATCATGCGTGATCAATAAATTTTGGCAATAAGTTCGAAAATATTATTGCATCAAATGTCAATATCGCACATACATGGTCAACGATATTTTTAGTCAAGCTTAAGTCGAGTATTCATTTGGTCTCTTATCTTATTGATATAGAAGTCTTTTGAAACAGCCTGATATTAGATGTAAATGTTTGTTTGTGATGAAACCAAACTCAACACATCAAACATAGATAAAACTGCAAAGCTTTTGATGATTCTCTTCATGCATTGGAGAATAGCGTGACTGGTCATTAAATATGAAATTGCCTTAGAGTATATATGTTTATGCTTTCATTTTTTTCGACATAGTAGGCCATTCGCTTTACGTATCATTTAAGAATAAGATTCCTAAATGATTGCAATGACTTATTGTAGTATGACCTACGTCGCCGGAGTGAAATAACCCCGTTGAAGATTTTTGATATTACACGGGTGTTATTAAACTAGTGAGATGAATATGCAAATGAGCTAAGAACGAAGAACAATGTTCTATTTTTGTAAAGAAAATGACGTCATAATGGATCTGCTGACGTCATTTTGTAAACGACGTTATATGTTTAGCGGAAAAACATGAATCGATAAATATCGTAATATTCTCGTTTTATCACTAAAATTCGATTCATATCACAGATAGAATATCAATTTGTGCTCATCAAATACCGAATTTATAAAACGAGTCATCTATAAACGGATAAAAACTCGGCGCAGTCTCGTTTTTTCCTGTTTATGGATGGCTCGTTAATTAATTCGGTATTCAATGACCACTCATTCAATATCCTCTATTTTCTTCATGGAAACCGCCATAATATCGACTTGTTGTGACCTCTCTCATATAAGAGGGTCCTTTTGGACTGACATGTTGTTTATGGCCTATGAACTTGTAAGTCATTGAAACGGCGATATATTTTGTATGCGATATTTGATCTAAGCTTATCGCTTTATCAAGTTAATTGAGTTGATTTTCAAGTTCGCAAAAGACAATACCGACACTTTTTCGCTCTATAAACATGTCACGGATTCAAAGGAAACGCTAAACGGAATTAAATACAAAACAAAGGCGAAAACGTTTAATTCTTCTCGGTCCATTAGCGAGTTGGGTGTAGTTTTAAACTGGGATTGAATGCGAGGTGAGATCGCCTATGATAAGATGACGGCAAAGACAAAAGATTGTAACATTTCAAATAAAATTGGTAAAATATCGCGTCAACTGATATCGACGAACTTTTAATTGGGGTTATTTACATTTGACCTCCTTCTTTTCGTACAATTTAATTTAGCTCACGAAAAAAGATTGGCCATTTCACATTATGTGTGTAAGGATACACATTCAGTTAACAACATCGTGAAATTGACAAGGTGAATGATTTTGGAATGAAATTGAATGAGTGTGTGGAGCGCGTTTTCAGTTAATTAAATGGAAAGGGGGGGGGGGGTAATCCGATATCGCCAATTTTATTCCCGATGAAAAAATAAGCGATATATATATTACCTCCCTTTAATAAAATATGCATACAAGTTCTGCAAATAGCTTCTTATTTCTTCAAGAACCTATCAGACGCTCACAAGTTGAATTATGTCAGTTAAGTCGCGATTTTTTTCTAGCTTTATTCATTTTGCATTACGTTGTTTATCCTATTTTTTTTTCAGTGAGTTTGGAGCTTTTTTGAATGGTTTGGGTGATTGTTTGGCATAAATGTTTATATGTACACATGCACATCAATGTATAGTGCTCGCGTAATTTTATACCTGCACCATTGAATTGGCGTGAAATCTGTACTTCATGTGCGAGCTTTCGACTACCCACAAACTTTCAGTCTACTTGTTTATCATTCAGTTTAGGAGGAGAGAAAGAAGGAAAGAAAGAAAGAAAGAAAGAATAATCCCTACAGTGATTCATACTTAAAATACGTTTGAATTGTTCTGAAAATTTTGTTTAGTATGATTAGGTTAAATCGATGGTGGCACTATTTTAATTTGCTCTATTAGCAAATTGAACGCAATTATATGCAATTTTAAAGATCACAAAATGATTTCAATATTAGAAAATATCAAATGATATGAAAATATGCAATGATAATCTTATCTGTCTTGGAGTTTTGACCTCACGCAATTTGTGAAATATTAAAAGCGATCCGGAACTAAACTGTTCTTTTCTGTTAAATGCATAATTTTGGATATTAATCGCAACATTCCTAACACTGGTATTTGCTGCCGTTTACGATGTGCGTAAAAGCAAATTAGAATATTTTGAAACTTGGGTGATAATAGACACATTTCAGACAAATTTCAATTTTCAATAAACAAATGACCCATATCTTACAGGTGCTACATTTGAAATACAATAGATATTGCTCGAGCGACCACTTCTTAAAAAAGCGAGAGATTTCATTAAGCGACCATCCACAAAATTTCCTTCAATTTGAAAAGGTGGGCATTAGCAAACGACAAAAAGTTTTTTAGTTAATCTTCTGTTGATGGATCCCATTTTATAATATGGCCTACGTCGCCGGAGTGAAATAACCCCGTTGAATATTTTTTTATATTACAGTAACACGGGTGTTGTTACACTAGTGGAATAACTATGCAAATGAGCCCAGAGCGAATAGCAACGTTATTTAGTAACTGCGAAAATGACGTCATAAAGTCCATATTGTGACGTCAGTTTTTAACGGTGTTATACGTTTCGCGAATAATTGAAATCTTGAAATTCAAGAATTTTGACAATCTTTTTTTTGCAAAAATTCGGATCATATTATAAATAGAATATAAAATTTGTGCTCATAAAATACCGAATTTATTAAACTCGGCACAGCCTCGTTTTTATCTGTTTATAGATGACTGGTTTAATAAATTCGGTATTCAATGACAACTCATTCAATATCCTCTATATAATCGCCTCATTCTAATGGATTCAACCATCATATAATGTGGTAAGAATAATGCGACAATCTATATATGCTATCAAAATGATCTGCTATATTCAACATAAATCAATTTAACACTTTCCTGTTTTACAAAATTTTGGCCTTTCCAAATTCAAAGGTTTTGCAGACGAAAATTTAAAGTGGATTTAATTTGAAAAATAACCATTCAGTAGGGTAGAAAATACTGTTGAAAAAGTAGAAATTGCTTGTCAGAAGCAATTTCTTCTTTTTTCACAATGTTTTCTCAATCATAAAATCACAGGCACGTAAAAAGCAGGGATTAAACAGCAAAAGGTTAATAAGCGTCCTTGGAACTTTTTTTTGCAATTAAACCCTCTATGTAAGGTTTGTAATTCATCATTTTAACCAGGGTCCTTGCGGTATTTTTAAGAAAATCCTGGGCAGTATTTAATCGCGATAAAGTACTCAACAAAAGATATGCGCGTGAGGACAGTTATCTGAAAATTGCTAAAGCTGAAAATATTCTAGAAACGGTAAGAAATGGTACCCCGATTTGCACGCAGATCATTCTTAAACTTTCCAGAATGTTTTCATCCTGAACAAAGATGAAAAAATATCTTCCTTTAATAGTTGGTGTAGTAATATCTCTCAAAAGGTTAATTACAGGACGCCAAACGTGAGTAACGAGTAATATATTCATTATTCAGTATATAAACCGTAGAAAGTGGTTTGTAAAGGAGAGAGGGATATGATGTTTTACAGATCAGTCAACCTTGTAATTGGTTACAGGTGTAAATCCCTTGGGAGCCGTGAATCCGAATTCTTGTTTCTTCCCCGTAGTAACGTGAGAAACATGTTTTTATATTTTTAATAACAGTATCTAAAGTGATAGTTTAGAGTCTGTCAGGGTTGCCAAGCATGCATAATCAGTCACTATTAAGGAAAGCCCATTTCCTCTTGAGATTGGATTATTATGCTATCCAAAGTTTGTAACAAATCAATGACAGCTACAGTTAATTACATCATCAAATTGACAATCATTCTGATCAAATCATTTCGAAATAGACCAAGACTTTCAACATCTAATTCTAATTGGCCTGATTATTCCAAGATTTTATTGGCCTGAGTGGATTTTGTGTTGTCTAATTATTTTGAACAAAATTAGCTATATTGATGTACCTCCCTTTCATTTCACTCATTACTCGCTCCACACACTCATTCAATTTCATTCCAAAATCATTCAAAAATTATGTATCCTGTCAATTTCACGATGTTGTTAACTGTATCTGTTAAAGCAGTTTGTTAAAATGACCTTCGAAACATGTTTATACCGACGAAACTTACTCAAATTAAAGCAAATTTTTATATGTACTAATAATTATCTAAAGTCTTTCACAAAACGAATACTCTGATGTGCCGAGATCTGTACATTTTTTATCTCATCTATTGGAATTCATTTTTGATTTACATGAAGGAAATACATGACAGGTGGTTTGGTCATTTATTTACTTAAACCTATTTAATGGAAGCGATTTATATATACATGGAATGACAATGCTTGCTAAAAGGGCCCAAGAAAATGACTATCATTGAATTGAAAATTCTTAAGAGATCTAAATGCTATGACTAGCTCGAGAACAATGATTGTAGGCATGAGAAGTATTTCGGCAAGATTTGAAAATTTTTGAAGTCTATTTCAATTCAGCGATTGGTAAAATGAGGTTAGCTTTACATGTCCGGAAACAGTATATTATACATACATTCATTTATAAACAATCTTATTATTTTTTCGATTCAAACTCCATGGGACAAAAGTAATCTGTTCATGTTTTCGAAAACATCAACAATGTAATGGCTTTGTAAAGGATAATTTTATAGTTTGGCATTACATAGCCGATGATTTTGAATGGGGGCCAATGATTATATTATCGTTTTGTACACAAATGAGGAGAAAACAGGATACTAAATATAGCACCTGATACGGGTATTATCAAAAATATCTCACCAATATGATGATTATCTCAGATCGGTGGCGGAACTAGGAAACCTGATTAAAGCCACCATCGAGAAGTGGGCGGATTCACAATTAAATTAAGCGTGTCTTCAGAATCGGTTGTCGAGTATAGCGTTTTGAGTGAAAGTGATAGTTAAGGCTCCGAAATCTGGGGTTGAGCAAGATATCGGTTACATTCACATTGAGAGGAGTTTCAGCAAAACTACAGTAGGTTCCTTCATTCCTTCACTGTGACCTGTCAAGCGAAAAGGGGGTATCTGGATATTGCGTCAAGAGTCGATCCCAGTCATATTGCGCGCATTTAGCAGACTGCTTAGGATCGAAGATCTTTGTTCAGGGCTGATCTTCTAAATCTACAATGATCATTCTACCAGCCCGTATGATAATTTGTGCAATGCAACTTTCGATGGACCTCTACTAAAACCAATATCTTTTCCAACAATATTTTACGAAGTTGCCTGGTGGTCTTTTTTGCGTGACGGGTCACATATAAATTGACGACCAAAATTGTTACTACTGATTACTTAGTCTAGACATATCAGTTCATGCTGTCTGATTAGGGTCGACTATTTTTGCTACGCCCGGATGGCCCATTTTAACCCGACGGATCACATATATGTTTAGAGCAGATGAGACTATAGTTCCCCTATTAGTTTTCAATTTCATACAAAACTTAAATTCGTTGTGTCGCCGATACCCTGTATTTATCGAAATATGGTACAATCAGATGCTGACGTTTTTATTATGGATTTATTAGCTGCTCTCGCTAAAATATAATAAACTTATAGATTCGATTGCTGGATTGAATGAATAAATGTCAGAATAATAAGGTAACGTTCTATCACTTTCACCAGTTGTAACGGTATTTTGAGAAATAAGCAGATGGCAATAATGAAACATTATTACTGCACACCGTTATTATTCATTGGCAATCAAAAATAAGTACATAGTTTTAAATTGGAAAAGTAAAGTTTAAGAAAATTAAGAAACAAAACGCTTTAAATTGACGACATTTGTAATAGATTGCGTTTGTTTATCGTCGCGTTGGTCTACAATTAGGATTTCTTTTATCTCCCTTTCTTACACGAATCTCTTTTTACTATCGAAATGCACTTCTTATGTACATGTATCAAAATACATTTAAAAGATACCATTCAATTTAAAAGTAATCTTTTTTTCCGACAAAATATTCCATTTCATCTATTGATACTTTGAACGCCCAGTGGAAATAGAATGTTCATCTTTTTCATGAGACACATGGTATTCAAACAGAATACAAACTACGACAGGATAAAGTCCTAATGGGTCACGTTTACATAGATGTAAATTAGTCAATTGCTCAATTAGCAGAACTAATCGTCGAAACCGAGGTCCAGAATTTTAAATAGGAAGCTATTTGACGACACATTGACGAAGCAGACAAGATAAGCTATCAAAGTGGTGAGACAAAGCCCAAAATAGAAAAAAAAAGAATAAAAAGTTTGTTTCAGATTGAGATCAAATTTCTTTCACTGGGTGAACAATATATACTATAAGGCGTTATATCAAATTAACAAGAGACCGTTCTACTGACTCTTTAAAAGCCTATGTCCTGATAGTGCTTTTCAAGATAAAGCAAGAAAAATCATTAAATATCCATAAATTTAGAAGAAGGATTTGTATTGACAAAAAATTTCTTAAAGGCCCCCTTTTCCAATGACCCTGCGTAATTGCACAAAATGACAAAGTTGTAGCCATGATCACATGAGAAATATTTTGTTTAAGTTTCGTGATGAACCGTGCAAATATGAAGAAGTTTGTAAACAATAGATAACAAAGACATAAAGCCCCCTTTTCCATGATACAGCATAGTATCACCAAACCTCTGTGAAATGCACATAGTTACTTGACAAAGGACATTCTATGAGAGTTTTATAAAAAGTTATATATAAGCAAAAGAGGAGTTGTGTTAAAAAGGGAAGTTTACATTGAGGCCTCTTTTTACGTGACATGGCATATCACCAAATGGCAAAATAAATGTGGCCATGGTCAAATGATGAGAAATATTCTTTTTATGTTTTAATGAAAATCTGTGAATAAATGAAGGAGTTGCTAACAATGATATACATAAGGGCATATGTAACTACACACACACACAAATGCACATATTAACTGGAAATGGAGTTTTGTTTACAAGAAAGTTTACATTCAGGCCCCCTTTTCCATGACTCTAAGAATACTAAGTGAAATTTTCATTAACTTCCATGAATATGTGAGAAAGTGTTAACAACGAATTCTTAAAATTTAATTTCAAATATAGGCCCCTTTTTTTGAAGCGCAATCAAATAAAATTATTTTAGAAGGTAGCAATCATTGTGATGATACAATCCTTCTGAGCAAGTTCGAATACAATCGAATTGAAACTTTGGACTTTAGAACATTATTGAGGATTCTATGATTAAATCTTCATTTGGCCCCCTTTCCTGCTGAGCTTGACACATCGGGTCCATTTTGGAAAGAAATAATCTTTGTTTAAGTACAATCATTCTCAGCAAGTTTGAAGACAAAAGGGTGAAAACTGTGGACTTAAGAGGATTAACGGGGATTTCCTTATGAAATTTTCATAAGGCCCCATGTTCCCTTGACACTTGACGGATGCGACCTATTTTAAAAAAGAACCGTCCTTGTAATGTTCCAATCATTCTTACCAAAATTGAAGTCAATCGGATCAAAACTGTGGACTAACGCGTTAACGAGTTTTTTTTTTCTAATCAAATGTTTTATTTAGTTTCATTTGGCCCCTTTTCCCGTGACGCTTGACGGATCGGGCCCATTGTGGAAAGGAATTATCCTCGTGATAGTCCGATAATTCTGACCAGGTTTGAAGATATTTCGATGAAAACTGTTAACTTTAGAGCATTTACGAGGACTTTTTAACTTATTTTTTTTTTCATTAATTTTTATACGGCCCCTTTTTCAGTGACGGATCGAGCCTATTCTCGAAAGGAACTATCCCTGTGATAGCACAATCATTCTTAGCAGGTTTTAAAATAATCGGATGAAAACTGTAGACTATATTTTGCGCTAACGAGGATTGTCTAATTAAATTTTGATTTAGGCCCATTTCCAATAACGCTTAACGGATCAAACCCATTTTCTAAAGGATCGGTCTTTGTGATGGTCCTATCATTCTGATCAAGTTTGAAGATAAAAACTGTAGACTCTAGGGCATTTAAAAGCAGAAATTAATGGACGGACGGGCGGACGGCCAGGCAGACGAACAGGCGCCGGACGGGGAAACTGGTATCGCAATAGCTCTTCTGACCATCGGTCAGTAGAGCTAAAAAGGTCGAGAATTGGGGAAAACATTTGATACGGCAAAATGAGCACAAGAGTCAACGGCAATCGGTTTCACAATATTACGACAACAATCCACGAAAGCAGGGATTTGAAGACCACTTAAGTACGACGTGAAGACACGAGATAAGTACAATGGTATCACGAGAGAACGGCGAAAACTTGAAGGTACGCGATCGCGAACTTTTTTTCTTATCTTTTGGCTGCGACACTTGTGAAATATTGCGTTCCAATAGTGGTTGACTCTCACACCCTTTTTGTTTATAATTTAGTTTAATGTTCAATCATTACTCTGATTTTTAGTATATTTATAGATATTTTTCCAAAATTTGTAGCCTAAACGATCTACTAATGAATCGTATTTTTTAATGTTTGACTTGACCTCTTCGGTTGAAAAGCCCAATTCTAAATTGACCCAGGCCATGCAAATTATACAAATAATAGTAATTATTATGATATCCATGCCTGACATCTTGTGAAGAACTTTGGACGTGATCTATTATACCGCAAAAGTAGATGCAATCTTTATTCAATTAGCAATTGATAAATTCTCACAAAACGCTAAAAGATATCTTCTTTAGCAGTTAATAGTTAAAAAATACTTAAACCTGTCAATACAGACAAGAAAGATTGCGATGATTGCAAGGGGCTTTTAAACAGTGTAACAAATGTTATTTAATTTTTCTTCATATTTATAGTTACATATCTTCGTTTTCAAAAAATCATCCTCGTTGAAATGTACCGATTTTCCGCCCGCACAGAGTTTACTGTAATAAAAGCAGAGCCAGACTGAACAACTTAAAAAGCAATGAAGTAACGAGTAAAGTGCAACCTACAAAGTAAGCTATTTTTACCTAGGGAAACCAGACAAACGCATGAAGTATTAAATATTCAAGACAAAGCAGTTTTTAAACATGGATAAGACTATTAAATACCCTGTAAAAACTATGATTGACCAAAAAATACAAAAAAGGGACTCAAATACAGTTTTTACGAAGACTAGAACGTTAAAACAACAGGGATATAACCATTATTTTATGGATACCTACCTACGAACCATTCCCTTTCAGCGTGACAAGTATTTGATTTATGTCTTTCGGTATTTTTGTAGATTTTGAAAAGAATAATTTAAGATCAAAATTCCGAGCAATATGTTGACCTCGTCTAAAACGTCCCTAAACACTTACCCTACCACTTTTTAAACGAACCTTATCGAAAATTTCTACGGTCAAATTACTTCAAATTAAGGCAAAGTATTTGTAAGACTTACACCAGCATCTCAATTAATTTTCAAGTTTGTTTACAGTTAGAAATGAAAGAATATTTACAAACGAAAATCAAATATATGAATTATTTTATCTGCTGCACTGGGTACTCGTTTCCTTGGCATTTTGTATGGCAGATGCGCGCGCGCTATGTTCGATAACTATATCAATTTGACATAACCATATAAGATTGAATTCCGACAGCAAATGATACCAAATTTAGTTTGATTGTTCCAAAAATGAAATTTTGCGAGTCAAAATCCGGTTTACTTTTGAACAACCCCCGTAGCCATGCGTTCAGAATGATAAAACGATGCAAATTGTTCGCAAGTTTTGTTATTGACTTAAAGTTAAGTATATCGTATTTTAAATTACCAATAAGAATGTGAGTGACACACAAACACAAATATTTGACCAAACGTATATTGTATATTATATTACGTATAAACGTTAAAGCGAAGACTTATTCGCAAACTGGCATCGTTTTGTTATCCTGGACGCAGGAGAGGCTTCAAAAAACTGTCACAAAGGGCCATGTAGAAAAACATATATTCTGACGCTTACCGTCTTTAAGCCCTGTCTCTAAACTGAGTCTAGGTATGAAGAGTACTCCTGAATACTATTGACACTGGGTTACAAAAACAGCCTTTGTATAATGTCGGATTGTTTTTGTTCATTTAACACATGTATTTATTTTGTAGACAATTTTTACATATTAGTAAATTTAAACTTTCTTTACGGCGATCTTTGAAGTGTATGGTGCCATTTATTTAATCCTTTTTAATCTGAAGGATAGAGGATTGATAAGGTGTCACGTAATCGAAGCTTGATTTTAACTTGACAGAGTCTAGTCATCTGCTTGAGTCTTCTGATAATGCTCATAAGAGAATGATTATGATTTTATAAAGAAAGAGAAGAAGTAAACATGCACATTTCTTTTCAGGGATTTGGAAACCATCCCAAAACTTTCATGAGAATTGAAATAAAATCAACAGTTATACATTCTGGCGATCCAAAAAGCTTTCATCATATTTACCATTAATGGAATTAATTTTGTTTATAAAAGTAATGTTTTCCTTCTAATTGAAATAGTTTTTGTGTGATCACCAAAGGAATCACTCAAATGAAATTTGGTGGACTTCGACATCTATTGTTCTGGGAAAAAATGATAGAGAAATTACCTCCGCCCATAAAAGCCAATTTTTTCCTCCAATCACAATAATTTTTGTAACACGATAAAGGGTCACCCAAGGAATCATTCCAGTGAAAATTAGTTCATATTCATGTGTTATATTCCGGAAAAAGGGTTTTCAAAGTTTAAACCATAAAATATATAGAGAAAAGCTCTCCGCCCATAATAGACATTTTTTTCATTTGATCACAACATTTTTTGGACTGATATAGGGTCACACAACGACAATTCATTTGTAATTTTGTTTATATCTATGGCCTAGGTGCTGAGAAAATAAAATAGAAAATAAAAATGATAAAGTTTCCTCTCTAATAAGTAATATAGAGAATTGACCTCCGCCCATAAAATACATTTGTTTTCATCCTATCATTATTATATTTTGTAGCCTGATAAGGGGTTACCTAAGATTCATTCCAATGGAATTAGGTTCATATCTATCAATTAGGTTTTGAGAAAAGTCTCTTTTACTATGTATGGAAATTAGCCATGACCATTAAAGCCATATCAAAATTTGTTAAACAACTTTGAAAGATCATTCCCGTGAATTAAGGTTGAATTCATCCTGTAAGTCTGAGGAGGAGGATTTGTGAGAAAAAAGTTGACGACCAAATGCACGGTGCACGGACGAGCGTACTTCGGGCAGATGAGCTTAAAAGGAAAATTAATTTGAAAGCAAATCTTACTTAATGATGAATCGCTGGCTCAGCCGTTGAGCGTCTGGACTAACCCGTCAAATTCAAAACGTCATTCATGTTCACAATTAATATTAAGAATGCCATCTAAACGTTTTAAGATACCCCGACACAATTTGGCACTTGTTCCAATCTTTATGAAATAAATATATTTCGTAGAGTGTACCTTAACAATAATGTGACAAAAAATCAGCATTTTTTTTCGTGCATTTTTCGGACAAAATGGGGACTTTTGAAAATACCATTTTTTTGCAAAAATGCCAAGAAAAAGGCGATAAGAAGCTGAATGGTGACCTTCAGTGTTAGTGAGTTTATATACATGATTCTCCGAAAAAAACGTTCTCGAAAAGATAATCTTTTTTCAGCGATATCTAATTTTTATTTTAAAATCAACTATAAAAAACATACACCTACATTAAATACAATTGGCTTGGTTAGATGAAGACTTGTTTCTTAAGGGTTCTTCTTTCATTACAAAACAAAATAGAATTTGATTTCTACACCTGTAGTAATCACTGAGAAGGAAGGGGGCTTCTTTTTCTCGACTTTTACCAAGAAAACATATTCAGGAAAAAAATACATTTATAATCAGCCCAATCAACATGCATGTCAGTCATAAGATTATGCTTTTTAGGCAACAAACTTAAAGTGTCCATGACATACTAAACATCTAAGTGACATTTGTTGAATCTTCAAGAAAATGATTCAAATGGCCAAAAAAAAACAGGTGAAAGGAAATGCGATTGCAGAGAAAGGTCGAAAAAGGAAAACGTGCTTGCAACAAAGTCTTCTCACTTTCAAACAAAATATCCCGATTTTTCATAACGTACGCAATGAAAGAAATAAACGTAATAAACCCATTTAAGCTTCTGTGGCATTCTTAACTACTAAGTTTTATTCCATTGACCCGGTCGGAACGACTTCTTGTAACGTTGGAAAGAAAAAATTGCCCGCGTATCTATATTACACAATTTTCAAGAGGGTTTACAATTTTATAACCAAATGAATTGGACCTCGGTATAAAATAATTTTCAGTTCATTGAAATATGATTTAAAAACAAAATGACAATAAAGTTGAAATACCAAAAGGCGCGAACCTTCAAAATACAAAAAATTCGAAAGGTATAAACTTTTGTTAAAGAGAGTTAATGTGTTTTTTCGTTATTTTTGCTCATTCGAGTAAAGGTTTCCAATGGTGTCCGATAGCCGTACAAGCTAAGTGACGACGTTTAGTCGTCAATCCACAAAAAACAGGTTAAACAAAATGGTGGTAATGGTTCAACTCTCATTATAAAAAAAATGTTTTGATTGGTCAGCAATCTAACAAAGTTTACCTCCGGATATTTTTGCAACTTAATCAGAAGATTTTTCTAGGATTCGCCGTCATGTCATTAATCCGAACCAAGTTTAAATGGCTTATATTCATTTTCTATTTATATGTTTTGCAAATAAACATTGTTTCAGCCGAGACCATGACCAAACCTTTTACACCCAATGATTGAAGACTGGGGGTCTGATCCTCTACCAACTGCTCTATGAGGGCGAATATTATCATCTACAGAGCCTATAGAATTCGCTGTTTTAAACTAAATTCAAATCAATTTCTAAATTGCAAAAAGTAATAGTCTTACAAGGGAGCTTTAGTTACAGCTCTACCAATAGTTTGATTTTTTTTAAGTTTTACACATTGCTTCCAAGTAAACTAAACAATGCGAATCAAATCGAAATAAAGATAGGTTTCTAGTCAGCCAAAGTACTTGTATGAGCAGCAAAAGATCATAGATAAACAAAGGTACTAAGACACCAATAGACAGCTTCAAAATAGTAACGTTTACCCAAAGGTTTATTCCAATCTTTATTTCAATTTTCTGTGTGCTTCAGAAGCGTTGTGTTGTTGTCACAACTTAGGCCTTAATACATTGAAGTGTGTAAATATATCTCTTAGCTCATTCACCAGCCCGCGTTCTTGATGACTAAACGGTGTTACAAACTGTTTGAAAATTATACCCCCGCTTTGAAGGTGCAATTACGTGCAAAGCGGGGTATAGTTGGCAAACAGTTTGAACCGTTTAGTCACTCTGAACGCAGGGTAGTTGTTAGATATGTACCCTTGCAAAAGTCAAAAGTGATAAGGCGTGTAAACTTATTCAGTTTTGGTAGATTGCCGTGACTCTCTACATACCAAGTTATATACATATTCGTTTGAGACCAAAACTTTTAGATTGTTTTTATATCCGCGTGCATGTCACTTTTGCACATGGTATCTTTGAATTTTATAATATTTCTATCACAACAATTGCCAAACTTCGCATGTTTTTAGGATATTAAATATCTCTCCCTATTAATTCGTCATTGTTTATACATGTATTTACTTGCACAGTCATAAATCCACAATTCTTTGATAACTTTCGATTAGAATGTTCGTTCATTTTGTCTTGAAAGGCATTTGTATCTGCCAAAAGATATTTACCTGTTCAATGTCTTAAGGACTGTTCAATAGGATAGAACTTGACTGGCTTTGTATTTATCTCATTAAAATAATGATAAAAGGAAATAATTGTTCACCGATGTAACTGTTAGATTAACTAGTAACTAGATGACTGTTTTGTGATTCTGACATTCATCATAAGTCTTTATTTCTGGTCGATTTTAGTAGTCCAACTATATCTACAAAGGCGTAACTCCCATTACGCAATTTACGCTAGTGCGTAAAAGAAATAATCATCTTTTGAAAAATATCGTTGATGAATGATCATGACATCGAAACTAAAGCTTATTCAAGCTTTAGTTACGATGTTTTAATTATTCACCAACGCTCAAATCATAAGAAGGGAGCGGACGGAGGGCATTTATCTTTTCTCACAGTCCACATATCGCCTTTATCCTACACATTTTTACGGTGATCGCCTTCTGACTGCGTAATAATTACACAATCCTAGTTACGCCTATGATCTATGCAGATAATTCCTTCCCCATTTATAACCGAAGTTGCAATAGAACGATGTTACTATATCTTTGGTAAATAAAATTATAAAAATGAAATTTTGAAGCTTAAAGTACAAATGTAATGCTGATCAGATGTATATCATACCGTATGTTGTATATATATCTGGTAAGACGTCTGTGATTTTAGATCGTTTTGAAAGTATGTAGCATACTTCACTTAGCATAACATTATGAGTCTTTGTCTGTTTCTTTGCTTCAGAGCCACAAGTTCGCCTTATCGTTCTTGGGATCACACCGATATCCCTTCTAGTAAGAATATTTGGTACCACTCTTTGGCGCGCTTCACTACTGGTTTGAACTTAAACGGACTACTACAGTCACCTGTGAAAATTGGCCTATTCTTTCAACGTGAAAAATACTCCTTTGCACATTCATATCGGTTATGTTGATATAGATTTTATAGATGGGTTGAAGATAAAAACTATTAATTAACTTATACAATAACTTGAATATTGAATAACTTCTTCTACAATGGGGAGAAACGCGTTTTAGACAGTCTATTGTTTCGTGATTAAACTAGAACTGTCGCAGAGCGGACTTATACCCCCAACAAGTGCTTTGTCAAAATGCAAGTGCTATTAGTTTAGGATGTGTTTGTAACAAAAATTGAGGTCATATGCAACATTTGCATGACGATTCATGATTATACACCGCTCGGTTCTTGAATTAGAGTCCAGAAATGAAAATTGAAAAAATATTGACCGTGACCTTGACCTTTGTGACCAAAAAACAATAGGGCACTTCCTTGGGTCATAAGCGCATAAAATTTCATGATTCTAGGTCGCTTGGTTCTTGAGTTAGAGTCCGGAAACAAAAATTGAACAAAGGCTGACTGTGACCAAGACCTTTGACCTATGTGGCCCAAAAACAATAGGGCACTTCCTTGGGTCATAAGGAACATTTGCATAAAGTTTCGTGATTGAAGGTCACTTGATTCTCGAATTAGAGTCCGGAAACCAAAATTGAACAAAGGCTGACTGTGACCTTGACCCTTGACCTTTGTGACCCAAAAACATTAGGGTACTTCCTTGGGTCAAAGGAACATTTGTATAAGGTTTCATGATTGTAGGTCACTTGGTTCTTGAGTAAAGGTCCAGAAACGAAAAGGTCTACGGACGGATGGAAGGACGGACGGAAGGATGGGCGGATGGACGGTTGGAGAAACAGACAACCGTGGTGAAACCAATAAACCCTCCTCTACTTCGTAGGTGGGGGTATAATAAGAAACAAATTACCATAAAAGAAACGACTAGCCATCTAACTTACTGACATATTTTATCTAAACGGGTCCCGGATCTCACGTTAAGCATGAGTGGATATGTCATTTCGAAGGCCCTTTCCGGTATTGCAGGTTTCTGTAGGAATTCATGAAAAGTAACAAACTTCACTGGAAGGTTTTTTTTCAAAATTAAGATTAATGCAATTAATAAATGAATGCGTGTTATTTAAAACATGTTATTTTTCACGCTCAATAGTGTATTTAATACTGACTCTTCTCTGGTAACAACATGGTTTGTGATTTTTGTAGCAACATAAGCATATTTGGTAAAGGACGACATGTGCTATAGATGCAATAGATGTTCATTTGATCATCAAATACATTTACAAATAGTTTATTGTTCAGATCATAAACATATATTATACAAACAGTACAAAATGATATTGCTTACATACAATACATTCAGACAATACATACCAATTTATAACGAATTCAACCAACAAAGGACTTAGAAACTTGGATCCCCTTGTAATCAATACAAACCAAGTCTATTTACGACGCCTACTACCTTATATTAAACGTTGTCTATTTGGCTTTTAAGGGTCTTTCCCGGGATCTATTGTATCGTCAACCGTTTGCACAAATATGTCTTTTACAACACTTAATTTACAATTTTGATGCGTCACGGGAAATGATACCGTCTAGGAACTTCGTAAAATAATTATTTGACGTGAGGTTAAATACAACAGATTTTTTTTTTAAAAAAAGTCGAAATTCAAAAAAGGTTATTATTATACGAAAGTGGGGTAAAAAAAATCTGCCTTATGCGAAAAGACTCAGAGTGTTTGCTATCTGCGTAATCTGACTAGGTTTTGGCCCTTTCTCATTTCCAAGCCGCCGTTGGTAGCGAAGTTGGTAGCGCGTCGCACTATTAATCTAGAGATCCCGGGTTGTACTGGTGAGAGAAATACCAGAAAACCATTGTTAGGTGCTACAGCCGCCGCGATATAACTGAAAAATGATGATAGCGGCGTAAACTCTATCCAATCAATCATTTCTCATTTCCCATATGCAATCCGTAATCCTCGGCGATCTCACGGAAGAGACCTTATGAACAAGTAAGGTTCAGCGCGTCGTTTTGCACGTGGGTTTAATGGCGTCAAAGGCAACAAGGTTCCCGCTAAAGATGACGTTGAGTACAACAAAGCTGAATTTAAATTGGGTTTTTCATCATTTGATAGCAAAACGCATTTCACTGTGTTTTGTTTTCAAATTATGATATACCCAAAGATCTCCAAAGACGGTACTTTCCAGCCGATCTTCCGAATGTTTAAAGACGGTAGCTTTCGCCTTGTGGGACTTTTTGTGCCTTTGTTTGAATGGGTTTTACGCCGCTTTCAACAATCTTGTAGTTATATTGTGGCGCCTGGCGCACGTAACAATGGATTCCTGGTATTTCTCACATCTGTTCTACCATTACACCCTCACTTAGACACCAGCTGGTATGTCACACAGGTCTATGATTATTAACCCATTGGTGCCTCAATCAAAGATGAATCTAGAAAGTAGACGTTGTTTTTTATCTTTTCACTGTCTTAAGTTTATTACTTGAAAGATAGAAGCAGTGCGTATGTCTGATCCTTTCCAAATATTCTTTTTTTTTTTTTTTTGATTTCCTTGAAATAACCCGAATTGACAATTAGCTTGTTTTTACCAGTATTGTATGGATACCACAAGGATTCGCAATAAAGCTCATGAACTACTTGCTTTTAAATAATCATTGAAGTAGTACGCTTTTCTATGAAGCCAAATATTTTGGCTAGTGAAGCGTCGTCTTCATGTTTCATTTTCCGGCCCCTCTTTGGGAATGTCCGAGTAATGCTTTAGGCCTGTATTCGTCTGCATTGTCATTGGTTTTTCCACAGCAATATGTTTCCTTTTTCCTTGTAGACCGAGCTCTAAACTCTAAGCGGATCTCCTGCTCGCGTCTAATTCAAATGAGATAATACATCCCTAATGCAATGTTTTGTAGGATAAAATCACAGCCTATTCGTTTTTTCAATCCAAACAGCAAGAGGTCTTTTTTGTGGTCTTTATGCGAGCTCGGCTTCGCGATGTCAAAACTCTTGTTCTGTTAATGGCAACATACCATTTCTCGTGATCGTGAATTAATTAAGCTTTTCCACGGAATTAGGACCTTTTGTAGTAAATGTTCATAAAGAGTGTTTGATTTAGGATTAACACTTTATTCTACAGCAAGAATCACAAATCATTTACGCTCGGCGATTTTCTATTTTTGAGTTATTTACTTTTCCAATGTACTAAAGATTTATTATTCTTATAGACTTCTGTAATATATTCTTCTGAGAAAATACAACTCATTATTATTTATCATATTGTCTTATAATCATTATATAACATCTGTATAGAACACTTATATGTAAAAATGTTTCACGTTCACTTTGCGTTTCTTATTTCTAACTCTTGACTCTTCCCTTTTTGGTATCAAACTTAGTATTTTCATAACATATAGATAAACGTTAATAATAGTCAGATTATTTACATGAAAAGCCCCGTAGCTCTAAGTAGAATATGCATTTCTTACGATGGCTGTTTGAATTCATATTGCTTACAAATGCAGTGTCAATAAGAGAGGTATTTTGTAATGAACTCTTTTCAAAAAAATTAACAATACACTCACAAACTATGTCGATGATAGACATTTGAATTGGTTTATCGAGACAATTTGAATAAATACCTACAACGTAGGATTCCAGTAGTGTTGCCTTTGTTATCACGTACTTTGTAAATACATGCTTAGTATAACGTTTGAATACCTTAGTCTCTTTATTTTATAATTTATGTGATATCTATGAAAAAATAATTGGATATTTTTCTTCTGGAACCTTTGATTTACTGAATTGTCATTGAAGAACTAGATAAAATGCCTTCCTATTGAAAATGTCGTCGAATGTTGATTCACCTTATTAATCGATCTTCATTGTAAAGGGTAACAGAGAAAATATGCAAACACGTTTTTATTATCCTGTTGTTGAATTATTCTTTTCCAATGACACATTAATTCAATTAATATTATAATTATACGGAAATGTCATGGTAAAACGAGCCATTTTGTATGACGAATTGCAAGTGTTTCAAGAATCATAGTAAGAAAACAATCCTATGATAGAATTGTCGAATGTCGATGTCATTCGCATTGAAAATGTTGATCTTTTATATGCCGAAAATAAAGCTATTTGAATCACAGCCACCTTCATGTTTACAAGGGTAAACAGAAAAAAAATCTTTTGTGCATGTGGATCATCTCGTTAATGCAACGGCGGAAATTTTCAAATATATATATTTTTATAATTCTAAAGCCAAAAAATCTGTAGACCCAGTATACATAGTCACCATTACACTTGCAATGGCAAAGCAAGCTGTACACAACAACGCTGTTGCGTACAAACATTGTGACGTCAAAAATGTTATGACAAAGAACCGGAGAGATTCAGATATTTTTATATGCGAAAGGGAGTTCAGACGAGTGACTGCACTAGAAGAATTGGGCATCTTCAAATGAAAACCATAGATCCAGCATGTAGAAGTTAGCTAGCTTGGATATTGTAGCCCTCTGCCTGTTAAGCTGTTGGAGATACTCTATATCGGCTTGTCAGAGAGAGGGTTGTTCTGTTCTGTTTTGTTGGTGCTTTGATATTCAGGTGAAGCCTTTAGTATCTTCTAGTATACACTGGTGTGACAGAGAAAAGAACAACGCTCGCTTACCACAGCGTAATAAGTGATCTGTTGATATACATAATACGTACTTAGTTTATTATATGAAAAAAAAAATATTTAACGAGGTTGGGAGAATTGATAATTGTCGAGGCTCTGCCGAGACAATTATCAAATCTCACAACCGAGTTTGATATTTTTTATACAATACACTAAGAATGTATTATATTTATCTTATAACCTATATTTGCCTTCTTTTCGTCGGTGTTTCTAACTGCAATGCAAGTTTCTAAAAATAACTACATTATATCATGTTCTATAAATAACTATGTGATATCATAAAAAATATCATATGGGATGTTATCATACGGATATTTGTATAGTTATAAGATAAAAAACAATATCACTAACTGTAAGGTCCCTACGGTCGGCTGTTTGGTGCTAGATAGTGGATGAAACTGTCCAAGTCGAAAAATGGGCATGATAGCACAAAATATGTCTCGAAGTCAATGCCGCCCTGGCTATAGAAGCACCAACACTTTTCAAAAGATGCCTAACCACAAGTAAAAAAGACCAATCATGCTCTTTAATAAACTGCTAGACAAAAATGAACAAAGACCAGATGATTTGACAATTATAGTAATTATACAATTATCATATTATCTCAATATCATTAGTCTTCAAAGCGAGAGATATGTAAACTGCCTTTCTTTCTAAATCCGAAATGCTTTGAGATATTTACGGTTGTTTACCCAGGCAATAAAAAATTACCCTGTAGATTATTTCTTGCATTGATTGTTTGTCGAATAAGACTGCAAGCGTTTATCTTTGAGCAGAATTACACTTTTCTTTCTGTCGGGCATAGATGGACCATCTGGAAACTTAGATTAACCCTTTGCTGTTTAATCCCTGCTTTTTACGTGCCTGTGATTTTATGATTGAGAAAACATTGTGAAAAAAGAAGAAATTGCTTCTGACAAGCAATTTCTTCTTTTTCCACACTATTTTCTACCCTACTGAATGGCTATGTTTCAAATTAAACCCACTTTTAATTTTCGTCTGCAAAACCTTTGAATTTGGACAGGTCCAAAATTTTGTAAAACAGGAAAGGGTTAATATATATATACGGTATATATATATATATATATATATCATTGGGTACAAAGCTGGTTTCCAACTTCAACGGTTCGCGAATTCCCTTTCATCCTAAACAGAAGACAAATCTGCGTTTAAGATATTAAACGATCTCCTAAGGTTTAAAATGATATCTTCCAAGCAAATAGGCGTTGGAATTGTGGTACTACATCTTGGGTCTTCGCTAATGTTTAAGGGGCGAGGGCCTTAATTAAAAAAAAGTTACCGCAAAATGTCAAGGCTTTTGAGCAACGACATCAACATAGGAACGCTCGTTCCCTCAACTCACCCCTTAATTAGCCGAGCTAATAAAGTTGAATTGATTTCCATTTAATAAAAACACTCGGTATTTTGATATTTCGGCAAAATTGCCCTTTTCAAAATGAGTCAAATCTTAATACTAACCTTGTAGTGTTAAGATTTGCTTCGTTTTTTTCTTGGAAAAGGTTTTATTTGCCGAAATATTGAAATATCGAGTGATTTTTTTTAAATGAATTGATATCGTTTAAAACATATACCATGGGGAAAACGGGTAGCAATTTTCTAATGGAGAGCTCCATTTATAATTGCATGTGTAATGATAATATAATCGAGGTAATCATTTGAACAAAAGGGAAAAATTGTGGAAGATAGTAAAAATTACCTTGAAGATCACGGCTTCTTTCTTAACCTGTCAACACTTTGATCTATATCTGTATATGACTCATAACTTAAACTTGTAATCGCAGAAAATATGTGATTTTTGACTCCAATATGGAATTTTTCTTGATAAAAATTAAAGATTAAGTTATTTATAAAAATGGCCTGGAAATATTTCATTCTTTCTACAAATATTGATTTGAGAGGTAAGGAGAAAGAGGGAGAAAATGTGTGTGTGTGTTCGAGAGAGAGAGAGAGAGAGAGAGAGAGAGAGAGAGAGAGAGAGAGAGAGAGAGAGAGATAGAGAGAGAGAGAGAGAGAGAGAGAGAGAGAGAAAGAGAGAGAGAGAGAGAGTGAGAGTGAGAGACCACCCACGGTATATAATTGCGTGTCTTATTCCGAGTGATGTCATAAGGATATGCCATACTGGAAAAGTTTGTCCATCCGTTTGACATCGATTTAAGAAAACGCCATATTTAACATTATTTCAGTCATATTGCGGAAGCTGGGACACCTTTTTCCGACATTTTTACATTATTTCTACCACGACTTGAATATCACTTTCTGCCCATCACACAACGTTTCAAAAATAGACTGTATTTTTTCCGGCATTTAAAAAAACGTGTCCGTTTGTATGTTTCCGTTTTAATTTACTTCTTTGTAAGCAAAGTACACTTTTCGAACTTGTAAAAAATGATACGAGAAAGTAATTCAAAATTAGAAGGAATGGTGGTCAAGTTAATGTTACATGCTATAACATCTCTGAAATGGACTACAGTCTTCAGAGAACTGAGGGAATGTGGTTAAAATTTAAAAAGATCGACCAACTATAAGGGAAAACTCTCACACCTCCCCCTGACAACCAAATATAATAATATAACAGACTGGTGGTTAATTTGGTGATATCGACATAGTACTGTACGAGTAATCTCCCTTTGGACTAAGGCAAATTTTGACGTATATAACTAAAAATTATTTGTGATCGGTCACACAAAAAGGGGACTATTTCGGTATAAGTAAAATGATTATTTAGAATAAAGCAATAACTAAATAAATCAAAAGATATCTAGCATGCGTCTTCCAGAGATCGCATAGTCAGTCTGTGCGGGCTGCGCAATTTACGATTTACGTTTTGCTCTTTTCCAAGTTCTTACAACTTCAAGTAATCGATCTAGATTTTGTCCCAATTTCAACGAACAAGTTCTCGGACCGAATAATTTGGGCTGAGGATAGAGCCAAAATCCATATTCGCTCCCGGGAATCGAAATCGAAACCTCTCGATCATTGAAGAGATGGTCTAGTTTGTCAACACGGAGACCCTATTGATTCTGTTTTTCTGAAAGTGTCAGTTCGATTCTGCACTTTTATTGAGATCATAAGAAGAGGATTTAGATCAAATAAAGTCGATCTTGCTCCAAGGTTACCGCATAAAGCGACTTCTTTTATCAAGCGACATCCTTTATAAATTGACCGCCTTAATTAAGCGACTTTCTCCATTCAGCACACATTCATTGAGCGACCGCCATCATTAAGCGACAGCTCTTATTAAGCGACCATTATGAACAGCTCCCTTACCAAAAGCAAACCCTTTATAAAAGTGGACATATATGCTTCCAAATTTAAAATCGACCATTTTTTATTTATTTATATATTTATTTTTTGTTGTTAAAGAAATCATATAGGAATCATCTCTCCGAGTTCTTAAATCACAAAGTATTCTTTAAGATTTGTGACATTTTTCAAAAAGTACAAATCGTCAGTGGGCGATTTAACCAATGGATTTATAGCTGTAATGAACTATATTTACGAGTTAGAGTTTCGAATTTTCACAGTTTGCGACTGAAAAGAATCAGCTCCCCCCTCCCCCCTCTCTCTCTCTCTCTCTCTCTCTCTCGCTCTCTCTCTCCCTCCCTCTCTCTCTCTCTCTCTCTCTCTCTCTCTCTCTCTCTCTCTCTCTCTCTCTCTCTCTCTCTCTCTCTCTCTCTCTCTCTCTCTCCTCTCTCTCTCTCTCTCTCTCTCTCTCTCTCTCTCTCTCTCTCTCTCTCTCTCTCTCTCTTTTAAAGAACCACGTTAACCAAAATTAAAGTAATTAAAACATTTCTTTTGCCATTGTCGTCGTTTTTAATAAGTCCCAAGAACATTGGATTTAGTAACCATAATCTTGAGTCAAAATCTATTTGAATCTTTAGGGAAAGTAAAGGAGCTTTTGTAATGGTCATTTAATGAAAATCGGCAACAATGTTAGGGACTAACACTTACATTTTTTTCAATGAGAACCCGCAGAAACCTTAATTACTACATTAACAGTTCTTTTATATAATCAGGAGTCTCTACCTACATTTACATTTTTAGAATTTCAATAAAGAGCTAGGAAAATCATATGTTTGTGATATATTCCGATACCTATGCTAACCAAAGGTCCTATCTTCACTTTGTTCCTTAAAAATGTAAGGAATAAAGTGAAGTTAGAACCTTGGCTTGACAAAAAATGATTTTGATTGGGGGAACATCTACATTTTATAAATATAGAAGGGCCCTGGGGGAATTCCTTGCTTTGAATTGATGGGATCATTTATACCATTTTAGGATTATTGAGATACCCGAGCACTGGTATTGCTAAACCCTGCATGTAATGATAATGAGCATGCTGAATTTGGGCAATTATTTGTGTTAAAGGATCGGTCGTTTCGGAAATAGCCTCTTTCTAAAAGTAAGATTCTCGGCTTGACAGAAAAAAATGTTGATTTAGAGTACATCTAAATTTGATAAATATGGAAGGATTCTGTATGAATTTCTTTTTAGCTAAACTGAGCTCAATGTGCTCAATGGGATCTTTTAGGATCACCCTGATTTTGTCGTCTTTCGTGCGTCGTGTGTCGTGCGTCGTCAACTTTCTTAAAACTTCTTCTCCTCCTAAGCTACTGGATCGATTTCAATGAAATTTTGCCAGAATATTCCCTGGATGACCTTCTTAGAAAATTGTCCGCTAAATTCTGATTGGCCCATAAATATGGGTGTGGAAGGGCGGGGCTTATTTTCAGCCCGAAATCTTTGGACGACATCACCTCCTGCAACACTGGGCCATTTTCAATGAAACTTTACAAGAATGTTCCTTGGGTGACCTTCTTCAAGAATTGTTTTTGAAATTTTGATTGGCTCATACATATGGGCGTGGCAGGGCTTGGTTTATTTTGAGCCCGAAATCTTAGAACGACATCTCCTCCTAAACTACTGGGCCGATTATTTACCAGAATGTTTCTTGGGTGACCTTCTTCAAAAATTGTTCGCGAAATTTAAATTGGGCCAAAAATATGGGCGTGGCAAGGCGGGGCTTATTTGGAGCCCGAAATCTTTGACCAACATCTCCTCCTGAACCACCGATCCGATTTCAATGAAACTTTGTCAGACTATTCCTTGGGCCACCCTTTTCCAAAATTGTTCGCGTAATTTTGATTGGCCCATAAATATGGGCGACTCAGGGTGTGGGCTTATTTTTAGCTCGAAATCTTTCAATGACTTCTTCTCCTGAACCACTGGGCAGATTTTAATGAAACTTTGCCAGAATGTTCCATGGGTGACCCTTTTCAAAAAATTGTTCACGTAATTTTGATTGGCTCATACATATGGGCGTGGCAGGGCTTGGTTTATTTTGAGCCCGAAATCTTAGAACGACATCTCCTCCTAAACTACTGGGCCGATTATTTACCAGAATGTTTCTTGGGTGACCTTCTTCAAAAATTGTTCGCGAAATTTAGATTGGGCCAAAAATATAGGCGTGGCAAGGCGGGGCTTATTTGGAGCCCGAAATCTTTGACCAACATCTCCTCCTGAACCACCGATCCGATTTCAATGAAACTTTGTCAGACTATTCCTTGGGCCACCCTTTTCCAAAATTGTTCGCGTAATTTTGATTGGCCCATAAATATGGGTGACTCAGGGTGTGGGCTTATTTTTAGCTCGAAATCTTTCAATGACTTCTTCTCCTGAACCACTGGGCAGATTTTAATGAAACTTTGCCAGAATGTTCCATGGGTGACCCTTTTCAAAAAATTGTTCACGTAATTTTGATTGGCCTATAAATATGGGCGTGGCAGGGGGCTTTTTTTGAGCCCGAAATCTTCGAATGCCATCTCCTCCTTGTTCACTGGGCTGATTTCAATGAAACTTTACCTGTCTGTTCCTTAGATGACCCTCTTCAAAAATTGTTAGCAAATTTTGAGTCTCATGTGTAATGATTGTGTGGGCAGGGTCTCTAATCTCTGTAAATTCTTGGAAAAACATCTCCTCTTCAATGATTAGACAAATGTGAATGAAACTTTGCCAGCAAATTTCTTGGATAAATTTCACTGGACCAATAAAATTCAGGTGAGCGGTTTAGGGCCATTCTGATCCTCTTGTTTGAACTATTTGGATCCCTCTAATATTTTGGGATCCTTGGGATCACAGGACACCGTTAATGTCAAATACTAAACCTAATTACAATGGGCATGTTGAGCTTGATCGTTTATGTGTGATTAAGGGTTGGTCGTTTTGGAATGGCCTCTTTCTAAATGTTAGAACATTAGCTTTAATAAGAGATATATTTTAATTGAGAAAAACATGTACAATTTATAGATATAGAAGGACCCTGGGGGAATCCTTGGGATCACGGGACACCGTTAATGTCAAATACAAAACGTAATGACAAAGAGCATGTTGAGTTTGTTCGTTTATGTGTTTTTAAGAGTTGGTCGTTTATGAATGGCCTCTTTCTAAATGTTAGAACATTGGCTTGACTAAAAAATATATTTTGTGAGAAAAACATTTACATTTTATAAATATATAAGGACCCTAAGAGAACCCTTTGCTTTGAACTAATGGCATCCATTCCGACATATTTGTGACCTGTGGGATCAAGGGACACTGTTAGTGTCAAAGCCTGAATGTAACGACAGTGAGCTAATGGCATCCCTTTCAACATTTTGTGGTCCTTGGTACGTTTATGAGTGAGTATTAAAGGATCGGTCGTTTCGGAAGTGGCCTCTTTCTAGATGTCTATGTTTTGAGACCGAAATGTAATGAGTCGTAGTATAATCCGTTTATGTGTCAAAACAGTTCTTTTTAAATATGTTTATTAACTTGAAAAGCAAGATGATGCCCTGCTGTTTTGTAGAAAAAAATCTTATACATCACATACGATAACCTGCTCCTCGTTGTAAGCTTATGTGCTACAAAGCACCATAAATATAGCTTAACCCTTTCCTGTTTTACAAAATTTTGGACCTGTCCAAATTCAAAGGTTTTGCAGACGAAAATTAAAAGTGGATTTAATTTGAAAAATAACCATTCAGTAGGGTAGAAAATAGTGTGGATAGAGAAGAAATTGCTTGTCAGAAGCAATTTCTTCTTTATTCACAATGTTTTCTCAATCATAAAATCACAGACACGAAAAAAGCAGGGATTGAACAGCAAAGGGTTAAATAAAGTGCACTTACAACGATTTTGTATCGTATCAACTTCATATAATTTTGTTTACTATGAATTTAAATGTTTTGGTATTGAAACTGTTTCTTTGGATAAGTTTATAAGACGCAAATACCGTACTTATTTTTTCTCATTATTCTACTTAAATATCCATTGTCATTATTCTTGATAATCACTATATTATTTGTTTATTCGATGCCTTCCACATCCTACATACATAGCTAGAAAAGGGTTAGCATAAAGTGCGTTACACCTGCGTCAAGGAAGATCCTCAATGGATCTGCACAGTAGACTTTGCTTGATACATGTCTGCGTTGGTTCGATCCCGGCTTGCGACGCATTATTTCAGCTATGTTCAGTTGCCGATGTTGAACGTACATGTAAGATTCGTCCAAATAGGTAATTAGGCCTTTTATGTCGGATCTATAGCGATTTTAATAGTGCAAAAAGCACAATGCTGATAAAAAGGCTTGTCAAAATCCAGTAATGAATTTTAAGGGCGGGGAGGCGTTACTCACCTCTCTACTCTTTCAGCATTACTCAAAGTTTTAAATATACAATGATTAGTTGCGGACTTGTTTTACGCAATAAATTGTTGAATAGTATCTAAAACAATTTTGGAAGAATTTTAAACTTTAAAATTAACAAATGTGAATTAGGGATTACTGGCAAAGTTTTTCTGCTAAGTAAATTTTCTATACGTCAAAACCTGGGTAAGTGGTGCTCGTGGCCTTGAGGTAGGGCTTAGGCATCGCAAACTTGGGGACATCAGGATATTTTTCCAGGTATATTTAATATTTTTTATAGCGTCTTCTCAAGAAAACTCAGAGATGGATGAATAGATGGCATGCATATATGAGTAATGATTTGATTAATGAGTTGTTGTATGAGTGGATCGATTGATGTATGAGTGGGTGGGTGGGTGGATGGATGGATGGATGGATGGATGGATGAGTGGATGGGTAGGTGGGTGGATGGATGGATGGATGGATGGATGGATGGATGGATGGATGGATGGATGGATGGATGGATGGATGGATGGATGGATGGATGGATGGATGGATGGATGGATGGATGGATGGATGGATGGATGAGTGGATGGGTAGGTGGGTGGATGGATGGATGGATGGATGGATGGATGGATGGATGGATGGATGGATGGATGGATGGATGGATGGATGGAATGATGGATGGATGGATGGATGGATGGATGGATGGATGGATGGATGGATGGATGGATGGATGGATGGATGGATGGATGGATGGATGGATGGATGGATGGATGGATGGATGGATGGATGGATGGATGGATGGATGGATGGATGGATGGATGGATCGATGGATCGATGGATCGATGGATGGATGGATGGATGGATGGATGGATGGATGGATGGATCCATGGCGAATCGATGAATGGATGGATGGATGGATGGATGGATGGATCGATGGATCCATGGCGAATGGATGGATGGATGGATGGATGGATGGATGGATGGATGGATGGATGGATGGATGGATGGATGGATGGATGGATGGATGGATGGATGGATGGATGGATGGATGGATGGATGGATCGATGGATGGATCGATGGATGGATGGATGGATGGATCGATGGATCGATGGATCGATGGATCGATGGATCGATGGATTGATGGATCGATCGATGGCTAATCGCTGGATGAATGGATTGATGGATGGATGGATGGATGGATGGATGGATCGATGGATGGATGGATGGATGGATGGATGGATGGATGGATGGATGGATGGATGGATGGATGGATGGATGGATGGATGGATGGATGGATGGATGGATGGATGGATGGATGGATGGATGGATGGATGGAAGGACGGATGGTGGACAGTTGGATGGATGGAAAGATGAATGAATGAATGATGGTAATAATAATAAGGCTTTTCAACTTTTGTACCTTGCGCAGGTGTGAATTTGTTGAAAAAATCTCGCACAGGCTCATATTCAATTATCGTTGTTCCAAGATGGATCTTTTCTAGGTTAGTTAATCTGGAATGAGTGGCCATGAAATACCGAACTTGAGCCAGTGCGTGAGATTTCCAACAATTTCAAGAGTCCCCTTTGGAGAGACATTGTATAGTCTAGACAACCACATATTGTTATAAGAATATTTCCTGGGCACTTGGTGATGTATTTGAGACCTTAACTATCTACAGAGCGTATAGCAAGGACTCTGGTCAGATTGTGAGGATGCTCCAAGTTGGCGAGAGGCTTGCCGTGTGTACATGTCAAATTGTTGGAAATGTCAAACACAGGCTCATTAAACGAGTCATCTATAAGTAGATAAATACGAGGCTCTGGCGAGCTTTTATCACTTTAACTTGAAGAGTTTAATTGATTTCAGTATGTTATGAGCATGTGAGCACAGGTTTGATATTCTTTTAACAACAGATCTATGGTCTGAAATTTTGCGATAAATCGAGGAAAATTCAAGAAATTTATCGAATCAAATTATCCTGCGATACGTTTGCGAAATGACGTCAGTAAAATACATTACGGTGTCATTTTTATAATGAGTTATGACGTTGCTTATTCACATAAGTGAGTGTCTTTTTCTCATATTTCGCAGAACGAGATTTTCTATCTGACTTCGACCTCGCTTTTTTAACATCGTCTACAATTCTTGCTCGAACCTCTAAAAAGTGAAAAAGAATATACCTCGCTATGATATTACTGCTAATTTGAAATTATCATAAAACTACCTGCGAATCTTTGTTCGTTACTTATTGTAGATGTTCTTGATCTTCTAGATTCCTGCGACTGTTAAAA
The DNA here is from genome assembly GCA_948146395.1 of Fragum whitleyi. NCBI lineage: Eukaryota > Metazoa > Mollusca > Bivalvia > Cardiida > Cardiidae > Fragum > Fragum whitleyi. The sequence continues at coordinate 85,801,997 of OX411543.1, read as the reverse complement.
GTCTTTGCCGGGGGGGGGGGGGGGGGGGGCGGGGGGGGGGGGGGGGAGAGGCTCATATAAAGAGCTCGTCATGTTTTTGAAATGACTCGGCACACAAAAACTGTCTAGGTTCGCGTGGACATCTTACTACTATCGTATAATCTGCAAATATTGTATCTGTGATACATATTTTCTGTGAATGGCCGGTTCGCTTCAAGCCCGGTCTTACAGCAGAAAACAAAGAATTGTAAAAATATCTCCTTATAAAATAAACCCGCAAGTTATATCTCTACGATAAAAGTAAGGCGAATATTAAATATTTAAAAAAAAAATCAGAATTAGAACCCTTAATGTCCAGAGATAGTCCAAATTTGTAAACCGATTTAAGACTTGGGGATTTGGCTTCTATTTTATACAGATATTTTAAAATAATTGAACTTCCGGACGGAGTATTTATAATGTCGTTGAGGCTTGGTCACTAAGAAGAAATAAAAGGTTTTAATCTGTTATGTTTACACTAAACATCAAAGTATTTCAACTTCTAAAACTTCTTAAGTGACTCATATGGGAAGATTTTAGTTATCAATAATAAGCTTATTATATGAAAAGTTATAGGACAGTTTACTAACAATTTGACCGGTCCATTTCTAAATTGTAGCCATCAAAATTTGTTCGCACTAACTGCCTAGTAACGAAATGTAAAGGAAACAAAACATGCAATTTACACTCTACAATTGACGTATTTGGAAAAGAAACAGGTATTGTTGTATATCAATTGTTATCGAAACGCTCGCATGCCGTTTTTTGGGGTTTCGCATCTTCACTGCGCATTGCGCGACGCACTTTTCAAATGAACCGGATTCCTTTTCTTTTTTCGTTGAACTCTTAAAGTCTATGTACCGGACCACCCTACTCGATCTATGTTAACCACGTTTACGGATAATTTGCCTTCAATTCGGTTTGAACGATGTCATTGGGTAAATTTATGCACGCCGTTTACAGGTTTGCAGTTCAAACAGTATGAAACTATTGAATTCTATTCAAAGTATCTTAATACCTACAAAATGACGGTATCAAAAAGGTGGAATCATAAGAAAATGACCAAAGACGTGCATCTCATGTTAGCTATACCATTCGTCATGATTATCATGATTTTGTTATCATTATTATAACTAATATTTATTATTATTTCCAACAGTATGATTATTATTATTGTAATTATTTTTATTATTATTATTATTATTATTATTATTATAATTATTTATTATTCATTATTATCATCATTACTATTATTATTATTATTATTATTATTATTATTATTATTGGTGTTGTTGTTGTTGATTTTGTTGTCTTTGTAATTATTATTATCACTGTTATTGCTGTTGCCAGTCGTTTAATCGAAAAAATATACTTACTATGATCATTTTTGCGTTTGATAGTTGCAAATCAAAACAGCGATTTCTTAGCCGGAAAGGTATCATTACTCTATACGTAGGCGCTTCAAAGTTTACAAAATATACATAATCATATGTAACAAAATCAGGAAAATGAGAGAAAAATGAAGGATCTGAAATGAAATTTGTTTTTGTCAAGCTGGTCTTAATCAAGTCTAGAAAAGAAATGTTATTAAGCGAGCCTTGGCGAGCTTCATAACATTTCTTTTCTATACTCGGTTAAGATCAGCTTGTCTCGAATAAAATCGGCAAGCAGATTCTTTTCACACATTTGCATTTCTGTACCCAAAACCCATTTGTTTAGAACGCAATGACGACACAAAGAAACACGCGTAAGTGACGTCGTGATGACGTCATTTAGAATGAGGTCTTACAAATGTGTAAGACGATGATTTCTTTAATGTTTTTCAGTGGTTTACCGAGAAAAAACGGTAGATTATCACATGATAAACATGCAGCCTTACAGGTAAAATTATTAAAAACTTGTATCCAACTTTCGTTCATCTCACACTGTCTGACATCATTTGAGCAGAGTCGAAAAAGTGACGTTACCATGAACTTTGCGTAGCATTCACGGGGAAAATGACGCGTTTTAAGAAAATTTAATTCAAATTTACATTATGCTTGAATTTTGCATGAAGGAAATAGTATATCTTTTATTGTTCACGAAATGAATTATAAATCGTTCTTACGCTGAAACGAACGACTATAATCTGTATTTCTGTTCGTTACAAAAGACAAGAACAGCTTTGTGGGAATGAGGGATCTCACACTCTTCATTTTAGTTGACGAGGATTGTCAACCTTGATGTTTAAGCTTTTTTTTTTCAAAAAAAAAAAAAAAAAAAAAAAAAAAAAAGAGAGAGGGGTTTCATTCGTTTCATTTGTCTCCGATTTTTCATATAGAATCTAGGATAACTTTAATGAAGTGAAACTAAACCGTCCGGGCCAAACAACCTCGAATTAACAAACCTTAAAACCATCAAATATTAGTAAAAATAAATAAAAAATAATGACAATGGAAATAAATAAGACCATTGTCTTAGACTAAAATTGGCATAGGCCATACAAAAAGAAATTCAGAATTACATTACTTTAAAGCATGATTGTTTATTTTAGGTAACGGAGTACCTTTTGAAGTGATTTTTTCTTGTTTATAAAAAAATATAATTTACAGCATTTATTTGTCTCCGATTTTTCAAATAAAATCTAGGACAACTATAAATAAACTGAAACTAAACCGTCCGGACCAGAACAAGTTCAAATCAACAAAGCTTATAATTATCATTGGTAAAATAGATAAAAATAAGGATCATAATAATAAATAACATATTTGTCTTAAAGTAAAATTGATATAGCTTATACAATAATATATTCAGAATTTTATTACTTAAAAGCATAAATTGTTTAGGTGACGATGTGTCTTTTTTAAGAGAACTTCTACTTGTTTATAAGGAATGTAAAAAAAGGTAAATGCAAAAAAAAAGAACCTAAACGTAAGCGACGAAAGAGTCGACGGAAATCGAACCTGTGACCTCGAGATTTAGAATCCATTGCTCTACCGAAATCGACATGTTATACATTTTGAAATGGCTCGGTCACCGATGGGCTTACGTGAAATATTTTTCACAGCTGTTCATCTATAGTAAGTCACAAACACTGAGAAATAATGCCCAGCTAAACGTCATGAATGGGAAATATTTCCTGCCATGTTAAGTAAGGTATTTCAATGTGTGACTTGAAAAGCGAAAAGGAACAATCCACTAAAATAGGAAAAGTATCGATCCATGGCATTAGACGAGTGATGCGACTGACTAGACTGAACCACAGCCGAACGCTTACGACAGATCTAATATTTAAAGACGCATACTTCTATAATATACAATATATACTCAGTGCAATAGAAAGTTACCACCAACAATAACTTCCATACAATATTGAACATTTTATTTACAATAAAAAGTTATTAAAGTAATTGACAATGGAGTGCTGATAAAACATAAACAATGGGCTTTAATCAGTTGCTAGGAGCTAATGTCTTATTTTTCTGCCTTGAAGGAACTACACCAACATCGAGAAGTCATTAACATCAATACGAGTATTGTCACCGTTTTCATGGAGAACTGCAGTGATTTTGCGACAAAAATTCTTATCGCTTACTGTTTACGTTATTAGAGAATAGCCTGCCATTCGTCCGTAAGAGGGTTGATGAGCTGCTGCCGGTTCCCGATATGACGTCAATTGTCAAACGCCGTTCAACCTAATTGGAACACACGCCCTGTAGGATTGCGATCGGATGAGAAGCCAATACAAGGAAGCGGATAAGCATATTGACTCTAAGTAAACCTAAATCAGCATTGTAAATTGTGGCCGAGCGTTGATTTGTTGGAAAACGTCAATGTTAACGTGTTTCATTGAGAACGGACGAACAAATGGTCTCAAGATGTTCTCAACATAACGTTTCGTTTTAAACTTCCATCGGTCAAAACGAGATTTTTTTTATTTTTATTTATTTATTTATTTTTTGAAATGCCGTTATACTCGCATCACCCAACGTATAGCCTAACTACCACAACATAACGCATGACGTCATCATTGATACCGTCGACCATATCGAGAAAGATTCTTGATTTTTCTGTGGAAAAAACACTTTGTCAATGCCGATTTTTTTTATCTCCGAAACAAAGAACACGAATTAACATTATCTTGTTGACGGTCTGGCGTTGAAACGTTCTCCCAGAAAGCTTTATCAGCGCGTAACACGACCTGTTTTAAACAATGGCGTATAAAAGATGCGCACATCCACCCTCTTTGAGGTACTTATGTGCCCCATGCCGTCTTTGAAGCCGATCGGAACCTGTGGCGAACATGCCATTGGATGATTTAACCATCAGTTCGCGTTGACGTCACCTATTTGCATCCTGGATATGCCCTATCATTCGCAGACTAAGTTTTTTTATGACTACGGGAAAGTTTCACTATTGTTTTGGTGCGGACAGCCTATTCAGCCTACAATTAGAAGATTACACAATCCTGCTTCGACCACACTGAAAACCCAAAGACGTTGTTCGTTAGACAAACGTCTCCTTTATGAAAAATTTTCAATTATTAAAGGGTTATTTTTTCGCTATGAATACTGGCTAGCATAATCCATAAATAAATTGTGATGAGTTGTGATGAGGCACGTCAACAATGTAAGAATTTCCCAATTTGCACGTTACGTATTTTGTCAATAATGAAATCACTTTATCAACACAATACCTCATTTGTGCGTACACGTTTATACCTAGTATTGATATCGTGCATAGTATTTTGCATTGGACAATTCTAATCGGAAGATTCAAAGATATTTGGGGCGGTAACTTTCTTATGACGCTAAGTATACAATAGAGTGAATAATGAAAATCATTTTTAAAAGAACATATCGCGAAGACCTTGCAGCAGGGTTAGGATCGTCATAAATTGATAAGATGAATAATTTGAAATAATTTTGGAATGAAATGAATAATTTTGAAATGATTTTGGAATGAAATTGAATGAGTGTCTGGAGCGCGTTTTCGGTGAAATTCGAGGGTGGTAAACATATATTGCTATTTTTATCAAGATGAACAAAATAAGCGATATCCTCCCTTTAACAAAATATGCATACAGGTTCTAGGAATAGTTTTCTGTATCTTCACAAATTTATCATACGCTCACAAAATTCAATTATTACAGTCAAATCGTAGATTTTATCAACCGATATTCTTAACAAAAACACAAACTACAACTCTTTTTCACTTTGATATACCAGTCACACAGTTATGTAAACACGGGGGGTGATGTCCAAAATCGGAGCCACTGGCTCCGCTTTCAAAATCATGTGTGGAACTTCCGCTCCACGTGCGTCTCCGATTATGTAGATGTAAACATTTCATTTTTGGACTGAAAAATGGGATAGGTGTAGGAACTTCCTAATTTATATCGGAGTTTATTCATTAATCATTAAAAAGTCGAATGCTATTCGACCATTTATACATTTTGCCACGTTAACGTACTCAAGAACTGTAAAAACGCTCGTTGGTTTTTGTTAAAAATGATTTCTTCTCAGAGCAATCTTGAGCCAGGAATATCAAAACACGTGGTTTTACCTCCAAAATGCAATATTCTAGACAAGATTAATAACGTATACTATTGTTTTCAGTATGCACGAGTTTAACAAAACAACCACAATACTCTACCCCAATATATTTGCCTACAATATGAGATAAATCAAAGAAAATAGTTTGGTTCCGATTATGTGGATTAGCTCTGATTATGTATCCTGGCTCTGAAGTTGTGGAGTGTCTTATTCTTCTTCCCTAACCTCCTTCGATATGAAGTTTCTGCTGGTTTCATGGTGCGACTTTTCTCGTCATTCCACGACGCATGTTGTCTATGTTACGTCTCACCTCATCGTGTTTACTTTTATTTTAAAATTCTGGTGACTAGACAGTCAGCTAGATTAATTTTACTTAAAGCCGTAGGCGTACAAGAGAATTGTATGACCATTTTTTAGAATAGAATTTGAAAAGAGATGAAAATTTCTACGGAACCTGCCAATAGTTTGCCATGATTATCATAATTCGCACGTTTAGCGTTCCTGTTATAACAACGTCACTACTGTCGCTCTTTCAAAGTCGATAATTCCATGAAATTTAATCAGGTAATATAGAGAGTGGTATCAAACAAATTGTCACAAAGTTCGGGCTCGGATTCAAAGTTTTAAGAAATCAGATTTATATATCTTACAAAAAAGGACGCAATGATCCTTAAAACGTCCGTTTTTTATGTCTCTCGTACCATTTAGTTCGGAATTTTCGGAAAGTTTTAAGCATATGTTTAAATTCCGATTTTTGCATAAATTGTACGATTTCGGGTCATCATTGGCATACGTTAACCGACAAAACCAGGGCGTTAAAGGGAGAAAACGTGTATTAATAAGTAAATTCACGTGTCGTTAACGCCCGTTTTTTTCTTAAATATCCTCGGTCTAGGCCTATACACTGTTGAATGGTGTTTTACGCCGCTTTCAACATTTTTTTCAGTTATATCGCGGCGGCTGGAGCACCTAACAATGAATTCCTGGTATTTCTCTCACCAGTACAAGCATCACATCCTTTCCTTGCCTCAAGCTGCTATATCACATAGGTCTACGATTATCAACCCATTGGTGAGAGACAAATATTCGGAAAGAATGAGTACCATCGTCGGGAATCGAACCCGGGAGCCTATACACTGTATCAGTTCCTTTGTTCCCATTAATATATAGCCTAAATAAAAACGTCGATTCTATTCCCGCGTTAATTTTTATGGCGTCATTGATTTACCAAGCAACGTTGGTTTAAACAAATGTGAGGGCGAAATGCATAAAGCATTTTTTTCGACACATTAGCGGTTTTTGGTGATATTTCCTACGAATGAATTTACAATGTCTGTTAAAATGGATACTAAAGGCTTTCTTTTTATGCAATAATAGCGTCAATTCACGTTTTTTAGGCGATAATATTTGCAGAGACCCTCAAAATGCTTTAACGACCTCGTGCTTCGCACTCGGGCGTTACACCATTTTTCGGGTCTCTGCAAATGTTAACGCCCTCAAAAACGTGAATTAACCCTATATTAATGTCAGAATTAACTATTTTATCTTAGGATTTGATATTTGTCAACTTTCCAATGGGAAAGGAATTTATCTAAATTTATTGAAATTAAAAATTATTTAAGACAATGAAATAAAGTACTTAGAAATGTCCCGGTCGTTTTGCGGTAAAGGGGTGCGTTTTATAAATGCGGTGTTAAGATTTAAACAGAATTACATATGTATATAAATTTGACATTTAGCAAAACGGATCATATACAAGGGCGAAAATACGTATCATAATAGATCAAAATACATGTATGTGACCATTATGATTTAATCAATATGCGATCCATTACCTTCATGATGTCCGGGACGTCATTTTATGGAAAATTTTGAAACAGACAAAGAAGACGATTGTTCTTACATAGAGCAAAATGTGTTGTTTTAAAAACTCAAAATTGTCAGGTACAACAAGATATTTTTTTCAATCAAATATGAAATTTAAACAATTTTCGTAGATAGTTAAGAAATAAGCTAAAAGTCCACCCTAAAAAATAATCGCGTTTGAAAACTTTTTCGTTTCGAAAAAAAATGAACAAAACTACATAGGATTTTTAAACAAAATATATAAGGCATTAAAGTAAAATTCTTTAGATAATCAAAATGCAAAAAATATTTTATAGTGCGACATTTTGTTGGCGGTATCGTTTGTCTCCATAAACATTGTACACGGAAAGTGTGTGATTTTTCTGTGAAATGGCTTATTTCTGTTGAGATGACTTAAAATATTGATGAATGGATTCTTTGCGGTTTTTGTACATAAAGTTGAAATAAAAAGTAGTTTCTAACATTGTGTTAAAAAATAGTTTATGTGTAAGTAAAAGATATATCTGAATTAGGGTTTTCAGATGTTTCCTATACAAATTAAAACCGTGCGTTTTTGCGACGTCAGGTTGATATTTGAACACTCATCAACGCTCTATTCATTCCAACTTTATGTACAAAACCATATATTTAAAAAATCCATAATAAAATATTTATCAATATTTCTTCTACTAAAGGAAATAAACATCGTAATGTTGGTCTTAAAATTGTCCCACTGACGCGTTCTTTTTTTTTTTTTTTTTTTTTTTTGTTTGTTTTGTTTTGAACGTCATGTCATGTTATAAGTAAATCTAGTTCTTAAATATTTCACGATCAGGGAACCGTGCAATATGGTTTCCCTTCGATTAGGATTTTGCACTCAGTGGTTTCCGTATCAGTGCTCTCGCGAGTATAGTATATTGAATGTGATATAAATAATATTTCTGTAATATGTTAACGTTTTTTACTTTTAATAACTTGCTTAATATTGTATATTTTACAAATGACTGACGGAATATAAACTATTTTCGTTGCTTTTCCTCAATTTTTAATTGAAAACCATCCATTATACTTTATTCATAAAAGGACGTCATTTGTCACAGTCGTGACCGCCAATTTTTGCCGTTACGGCTTAACGTGCGAAGTATAATAGGCAGGCCAAAACCACTGGCAGGCTCCGTAGAAATCTTTATCTCTTTTCAAATTCAATACTAAATGATAGCCATATAATTATCTTGTACGTATATGTTCTAAGGAATATTAATGTAGCTGACTGTCTAGTCACCGGAATTTTATAATAAAAGTAAACACGGTGAGGTGAGACGTAACATAGACAACGGACGTCGTGGAATGACGAGAAAAGTCGCACCATGAAACCAGCAGAAACTTCATATCGAAGATGGTTAGGGAAGAAGAATAAGACACTCCACAACTTCAGAGCCAGGATACATAATCAGAGCCAATCCACATAATCGGAACCAAATTATTTTCTTTGATCTATCTCATATTGTAGGCAAGTATATTGAGGTAGAGTATTGTGGTTGTTTTGTTAAACTCGTGCATACTGAAAACAATAGTATACGTTATTAATCTTGTCTAGAATATTGCATTTTGGAGGTAAAACCACGTGTTTTGATATTCCTGGCTCAAGATTGCTCTGAGAAGAAATCATTTTTAACAAAAACCAACGAGCGTTTTTACAGTTCTTGAGTACGTTAACGTGGCAAAATGTATAAATGGTCGAATAGCATTCGACTTTTTAATGATTAATGAATAAAATCCGATATAAATTAGGAAGTTCCTACACCTATCCCATTTTTCAGTCCAAAAATGAAATGTTTACATCTACATAATCGGAGACGCACGTGGAGCGGAAGTTCCACACATGATTTTTGAAAGCGGAGCCAGTGGCTCCGATTATGGACATCACCCCCGTGATAAAGGTGGCCCTTGGTCGAATGTAGACAGGAAGTTATTTTCAGCCAATCAGGTTTGTTGTTTCAATTGTGTGAATTGAAACAACAAAACTGGTTGGCTAAAAATATCTTTTTTTGTCAGCCCGATTTGCTCAGTTGGTAGAGCTCCGGACTTCAAAACTATTGATGAGTTCGACCGCCTGGGTTTGATTCCCGGGCTGGTACACTAACAAATTAATTGTCTTTCGGATGAGACGTTAAACCGAGGTCCCGTGAGACGGTGCTTTACACCGAGCACGTTAAAGAACCATGACGGATTTCAGCAGTAGTTTCGTCATGTATCCTTGCACTATCCCCCGTAACAACTAACCGTCTTTTTGGGGGCGTCGCTCATATGGGCATGTGCTACGGTAGCGACGATAAATAAAAGGAAATAAACACACATCTTTTGTTTTAAAATTAACAGATAATTAACCTTCATAAATCGGACCAAGATAGAGAGATCGGATCAACTTAACGTAACATAACCTACGTATATTTCTAAGGACAACATAAGTTGAATGTTCTCAGCATGCTTATATCTAACGTAGCTAAATCATGCACAAAACATTATCAGAAAGCAGTGGTTGTCTTTGGCGATACGTCATTTTTAACCAATACTTCACTAATTCCGAGATGATCCCCACTTCGTATGGCGTTTAAATTTGTATCCAAAGCCATCATCAGTTCATTGCCCTTCCATTTACGTTTAATCAGTAAATAACTTGGTGTGTCCTTTTACAGTAATGTCTATCCAATTAGTAAATCGAAATTGGATGATCAATGGGTATTAATTAGTTCATTAATTTTCCTGTAAATCGTCAAATGGCTGTTAACTGTCGCTCACATATGGCCGTTTATTCCCTGGATGATTCGGGTACTTTTTAAGCTCCGTTGTCAATGGGCCCGTTTGATTAAAACATTGGAATTAACCAGTAACCTGGATGAAATGTGTTTAGTAATACTTGATAGATTATTTATTAGTTTCACGTTTAGTGAAATGGGGTTGTTTGGAAAGTGTGAAAGGTATAGACCCCAGTCAGTCTGCGCGGATTGTGCAGGCTGTTAGAATAGAACTGATACTTCTCTGAACTATCTTTTTATCTTGTTTAGGCTTATTTACAAAATGTGATCTCTTAAGACTCACCAAGCATGAAAAGATAATCTGAAAAATGAAAAAAATATGTATTTTCCCTGGTCGTGAAGAAGAGCGTCTGCTTTTCGACCATGAGGACCCGAGTTCGATTTACAGAATCTACGAGTACATGTACTATCCGGATCCAGGGGCCTGTTTCATCAAAACATTTAAGACATATTTTTGTCTTACCCATGACTTGCCACATAATTAGCTCAAAAATCATGTATCACCAGTCTATCAGTATCTATGTAAAGTGATTGATGTTTTTACTGTTTCGAAAGACATCAGTAAGACAAAAATATGTCCTAAATTTTTTGATGAAACCGGCCCCTGGTTCCTTTCTTGGTCCTAATATAAGGCGCGATACAGGGGATAATCGTTTGTCTCAGTGTGAGATCGATTTACATTTCATTGAGTTAACAACAAAAGCTATATTTCCCCCCGGAAAATATAGCTTTTGTTGTTCACGAAATGAAATATTACTCGATCTTACTCGAAATCAAACGATTATTCTATTTCTTTTATGCAAAACCGAGACAAAATGTGAAATTTGTAGGACATATTTTTCGTAAAGCGCATCATTTTGCACGCGATTGCTATGCAACGTTCATTGTGACGTCACTTATTTCGCACCGCATAGAAAACGTCAGATAGGATGAAATGCACAAAAGCAGGGTACAAGTTTTTTGGATAATTTCACTGCTTTTGCGCTGAGATTATCAAGTAATAATCTACCGTTATTTCTCGATAGACCACCAAAAAGAATTAAAGAAAACTGGTTCATTTGGACAGCAGCGTGTCATTAGAGAATTTAATTTGAAAACATATTCAAAGCAAGATAGATTGACAATTCTAGATTCAGAAAAACAACTCAGATAGCGGTGACGTCTTTTGGTCCGTCTATACAGTCCATAAAGTGATAAAAGTCAATGTTTTTACGAAAAAAGATGCAGTTGAATGACCATATTTAAATTTGGAAAATTGGAAAAAAATACAAATTATAACTAAGGTCATACTGTTCAATTCCCGATCACCATCCGCAGCTTAAAAGGTATTTTAAATATCGACGCATCTCGCACTCCTCTGGCGACATGCTACACTGAAGCCGAATCCATCACCCATACACAGAGGCCGCTACAATATCTTAGGATAAAATAATTCTATATTAGACATAAAAACAGATTGAAAGACGAAACGAAAGGGTTAGAAACACTTAAATGTAATTAATTTCAATCAACAGATGCAAAAAACCTATGGGATGTCATTTTACTCACAGATGGTTTCAAAATGGCATCGATTAGGGCTCCCCCGAGAGTTCAGGCTTCGTATACATTCACATCCTTATTAGGAAACGCGGCAAGTTATGAAGTATTATTTCAAGACATGCCTATTCGATTAACAAGGAAATATAAGTAGAAATGCATTTTGTTGGAAAACGATCCAAAACTTGTAGCTATAGTGTGAATGAAGCTGTTTTAACCCTTCTCATGTTTAACCCGGAATATTCCTGCTTTGAAAGGAGGTATATACAAAGACCAGCCTGCACATATGTGCAGTCTGATGTTAGTCTACACTACCAGTTTGTCCTCTTTCAGGGCGGAGTTGTTCATTTAATTAATTTTCATAAAGAAAAATTGCCCTTCACCCTTGGATTTCGTAGCTTTTGGTAATTTGATATTAGTGCTATTTTGAAAGAGGTTTTTAATTCAGCATGACAAGGGTTGATAAAAGTTTCATCGTCCAATGGCAGCCGACCCGCAAAATTATTAGAATTGTGATCCGTCATGCGAAAAGGGACCACCTTGAAACTCTGTAAGATAAATATTTATAAAAAAATAGAGATTGGATTCGGCATCGGACAACCAGAGGTTGCATGTCGAAAAATTTTTAAATGAAAGGTAGTATGATCATTGTTGATACACAAAATCAGCCAAGTTCGAAAAGTTTCGACCCTAGTCAGCCTGCGCATTCCGCGCAGTCTGACTGGGGTCGACAGTTTTACGCACTGTTCAGATGTCCCCTTTTCGTGGGACGGGTCACATTTGCCATGTTTCTGAGAAAATTTGACTCAACATTGTACCTTCGATTCAAAACGAATATTCTTTTCAAACCTGTAAAATATTTTATGACAGCTATAAGAGATAATTAATTCTGGTTTCATGAGCACAAAAAAAAAAAAAATCGCTAAAATTCGCGATCGATTGTAAACGCGAAATCAAGAATTTCGCTTAATTTTTGTGTCGTAAAGAAATCAAGAAGCAATCGACGTTCCAGTGCTAGAAGATATGCATGCACTGAAAATGTTTTTGTACTTGAAGTTCAAATTTAAAACACTCGTTAAAATATCTAAAGGAGTAAAAATCAACCGACGCGAAATGGACTCTATTTGCAGAATTCAAATTGAAGTGAATATATATACTGTTCACAAAAAGTAGAGGATACTGTAAGTTTGATTTGTGGTATTCTGGTCAGCTTTGGCATCCATACATCTTCAGTGCCCCGATTTTGAATCATAACAAAGAAGTCAATTGTTCGATATCGTGACACTATCTGACTGTGAGACACATGGTTTGACAGCAGTCTGGACTCACGTTCTTCTGGTTTCCAGCATACTAGTGACTCACTTACGGTGGGTTTTCATTAGACCTCACATTATTCCAACAAAATGTGATGCGAATACATGATAGAGATAAAAACACCAAATAATTTTTCTCGAAGTTATGCTCAACTTAAGTAAGAATTTCCATTACAGCATACGCCATGTTAAAATAAGCGCTATACCCCTCTCTTCTTAAATGCTGAATTTGCAGGACATGTTTAACAGAAAAGGGAATTCCATAACTACCATATTACCATGAGACAACTGCTAGATGGCAAAGAATAAGTAAGATTGTCCTAAATAGTTTGCAACCACAATAACCTAATTGATTTATAGATTATCCCCTACCTTTTGTGAACAGTATATATATATATATATATATATATATATATATATATATATATATATATATATATATATATATATATATATATATATATATATATATATATATATATATATATATATATATATTGGGGTATTTTTTACATCGATGAGAAAAAGTTCTTAAAACTCCCATCGATTCTCTATATGTTTTTTAAAAACCATATCAATTTTATAAAATTATTTACTCTTGATTATCGAATTGCAAGTCAGGTAAAAAAGAAATGAAATAATAATAATAATAAAATAGATCTACTTTTACTTATAAATTTATCGCAAAGCTCCATTGTCCATTATATGCCTTTTTTTTGCATATATTTTATTCAACCAAGTTTACATTATCATATTATTTTTGATGTCTATATCTGCATTTTATAATATGTCACTTGTTTCATTTGGTTTGATTTAACCGCGATATTGTGACCTTTGGAAAAAAAATGGTCTGTAGTCCGAATCGGTAATATACAAAGTAATTGTCCATTATATGCTAGTATTGGTATAATTATTTGTTATTTTTCTACCCTATATAAGCAACATGATTTCTGAATCTGTATTTTTCGACATTCACATACTCCACAGCTCACCAAAGAGTAATTACAAACATTCTTTTTTTATCAATTGTGAGAAAATAGCCATGAACATGTATGCCATTTTTAAAGAATGATTTTAAAGAATTTCAGAATTTATGCTCTTTTCGTCCAGATATTTTCATTTTCAATAATAGAAATATTCCTTAAATATCAACATAATTCAAACAAATAGATGTGAAGTGAATAAGTTAAAAGAAAGTGGATTTCCTCCTAATTTATTGGTAAAGATTTGCATCTTCAAGTAATAAAAGATTACTCTTGACAACGTCAAATTAGCTTGTGCATAAATAGACTGTTTTTCAAGACCAGATCCTAGTCATGCAATATCATCATTTACAATTTTACGGTGCCCTCACGTGCTTTACCGCGCGATGAAATTGGATGAAAAGCAGTGCACGCGTCGCATTCGAGTGTTCCGAAATGCAACTTCCTTTGCCATGGTAACCGCGTTAGACTATGTCATTGGTTTTCGCGAAATAATGGAGAATCGGTAATTAAACGAATCTAAAGATGATAAACGAAGACTTGTACACCAAATTACGATTAAATCTGAATTAATCTCCGGAAGTGATTTTGGTGGAGAAAAGTCAAAACACAAGAAATATTGACTCGCTTACAATATGAATGTTTCCCCTATCTCCTCGTCCATCCATAGATTATTTTGTCTTCATTTGTGAGGACTTTCGGATTTGCACATTAAATACCGGATCAAGCATGTCGTTTCTTTCGTAAGGGAAACACCTTGTGTTATACAGATTTTTAGACATTTTTCAAATTCAGTATAGAACTTCTGTTCTAAAGATTTTTTTAATTTTTAATTCAATAGAAACTTTTTTATAAAGATGTTTTAGGCAGGCGTTTGTTTAAATTGAAAAAAAATCTTATGGGAGAAAGAATAAGCAAAGGTTTAGCCAAATTTTCATGGATATTTCGTAATATCATAAGAGTGTTTTCAAATGATGAGCTTAGGTCTAAATTTTCATGTATATTTCGAAACATCAAACGAGTAATGTCTGTTTTCAAATGATATGATTAAGTCTGATTTAGTCTTTTAACGATGAAAAAAGATATGTATTCGCTTGGAAAAGTAGTTGTAGGCTTGGATGGTACAATTAGTTACATAAAAAAATGGCAATCATTCCGATCAAAATCATTCTAAATCTCTCACTCGCCGCTCCATTCATTTATTCCAAACACTCACTCAAATCGATCAAAAACGTTTAAAAATCTTTATAAAACAGTTCGAAATCGACCAAGACTTTCAACATCTAATTCCAATCGATCTAATTATTCCACGATTTTATTGGCCTGAGTGGATTTTTAAGTGTCTAAATGGCCCATGAAGACACACAAACAGAAAATTACGTATGTTTTATTAAAGGGAGGTAATTAATATTGCTATTTTTTCTTCATCTTGAACATAATTAGCCATATTGGCTTACCTCCCTCTAATTTCGCTCATAACTCACTCCACACACGCAATCAATTTCATTCCAAAATCATTCAAAAATAAATTCGTCCTGTCAATTTCACGATGTTGTTAACTGTATCTTGTATGTTATACAGATTTAATGAACACCAAATATCCAAGGTTGAATGATGTCTACCAGTCGCAAAAGTACCGTAAATTGTTGAAATGTCTTTCAGTTTATTCATACCGGCAAGAGCCGTGACTACTTTCTATTCCTACCGTAAATTCGTGTTTTCTGTTACATGTTATGGTAGCAATTGTCTGTTTGTATTTTCTATTATCTCTTGAAATTATTCAAACATTCCGAGTGAAAATTTCGCTTTTCCACGACTTTTGAACAAGACGCTTAGAGACTTTGCATGGAATGGCGAAATTGCTTTTGAAAAGCAATTTCGCCATTTCATACAAAGCTCTTTTTATTCACAAATACGTTATTTTTATATTAAAATCTTTCAATTTATAATTAATCGTCTGAAATTCTTGAGTATATTTTTTGTCTTCTGAAATTGCATTATTGTACCAGTCCAAATAAAGTTGTCTGTTACATGTAATGGCAGCTATTGTCTGATACAGTCTCCCACAAATTCCTAAAATTATTCATCAATTAAAGACGTTGGTCTACAGGGTTATGAGATAACAATTGATCAAATTGTTTCGAGAATGCATTTAGCAATTTTAACATGGCACTTAGCGACTCGTATTTCGGCGGACCGGAATAATGTGCTATTTGTTCGGGCCCAACTCGTTTTGTAGCCGATAAATTGTATTATCTTTACCACTCAATGATTTCTCTCGAATCTAAAAGGCTACAAGCCAAAATGAATTATTTCAATACAAAAAAGAAGGCGTCGATTAGCGGAAAGATACCGTATGGCTAAATTTGTTGGCTGCCATTGTGGTTTTAAAAGGTTGAGTTGTCTCTAAAGAGTTGTCGGCCCTTCTTGTGATCTGTACAATATACATGTGATTCGTCACACGAAAAAAAGCAATTGTGAACTCCGTAGAATAAATATTTTGAAATGGGATTGGATCCAGCATATGCCTACCAGTGGTCGTTCTTCAAAAATAATATCATAGGAAGAAAGTATGATACATTGCAATACTATACTGGGCTCCTACCCTGTATCTTTCACATACAGCAGACTACCGGTTAATACTCATTTTTGATTAGGAAAATTTATAGACAGCGAAAAAAAAACAACAGAAGGTCCCCTTTCGCCTCACGAGTAACAAATTAGTCTTTTATAAGAACCTTTTGGTTAGTAAACCAAACTGTTTTCAAAAGTTGTGTTGTATTGTTCAACTTTTTCTACCTATTTCATATCTTCTTTAAGCTCTTATTGTCTCTCGATTCTGCCAGTCCTGTGACCATTCAGCGGTCCGCTCTTGGCAAACAATACTTTAAAAAAAATACCAAAGAATCAATTCACGTGGTCAATTTTCAATGTCGCATATATACGGCTAATAATTATCAATCCCATGAAACCGAAGATCTTAAATTTCTCTTGAAACACGCGGTACACGCCTAGATTTATAACAATCAGAAAAGGAGACTCGGCAATTCTTTAAATGTTTAGAATGTCAATGACTTTTATCTGAGTGTCTACAACAAAGGAATCGCCAAAAACCGACACATTACATACGAATATACCATTTGGTATGAGCAAATCTCTCGCTAATGGGTAGAATCACTTTAAAGTGCCAGAGGACTCTGGGAAAATTTCCGGCTTCCGGTTTATGTGATATCCGAGACGGGGGAAACGCGGTGAATTCTCTGGCAATTTCCGAAACAACTTGTGCAAATCAAGGCGAGCTTTTCTTAAATACACATCCTCCATTGACTTAAGGAGCTGAAATTATTCATCGATGTTCTAGCGACGCAATTTGGGGAAATAAAAGACTTCTTCGATCATTTCCTTCATTATGAGAACTTTGAAATAAGTGTGGAAAAATTGATATATAATGACATTTCACATCGCATTTCCATGATATTCATTAGCGAGTCGGACTGGCAATCTAGAGGTCCCGGGTTCGATCCTAGACGGCGTCACTCGTTCTTTCCGACTATTTGTCTTTCATCAATAGGCTGATAATCGTAGACCCATGTGAGATAGCAGCTGGAGGCCATGAAAGGATGTGATTGTAGTACTGGTGAGAGAAATACCAGAAATCCATTGTTAGGTGCTCCAGCCAAATTGTTGCGTAAATCTCGATTCAATAAATCAATCCATGATTTTTATCAAGTAATATTTTTGTTATCGTATGTACATAGTGAAATAATGAATTAAACAATAGTAAGATTGTCGAAAAACAAATTAAAATAATAAACATATAAACTTTTAAAATGGTTCCCCTTGGATATTGAATAGCAATTGATATACGTCTGAGGCTGTAAGATAATGATCTCTTCTTTTTAAAGTTGTCGAGCGAGAAAGTATCTTAAACTTCGACTAATTTTAATAAAATTCGTTCCAAGTGTGAGATGTACAATTATTGCATATCCAAATGATAGTTGTACAAGTTTCATTGAGTGGCCAGCGTCTAATTTTGTATATTCAAAAGTCGATAAATAAGTTGAAGATTTAGTGATAGATCGAATTTTTTTCCATATTCAAAAAATGATAAATTAATTGAAGATTTAGTGATTGATCGAAAGTAAATTTTGTCTATAGATAGACAAAATTGACCTTCGATCATTCACTTAAACATTTCCATTTATAGTTTTTTCTAGTATTTTTTAGAAAAAGGATTAAAAAGAATGTTCATTGCTAAGGATAAAATTCCAAGATTCTCTCTCGGAAGACGTAACACAATCTAGATTTGGTCGAGGAAATACGGTAATTAGAATTTATGGGCAGATAGTGTTCTTGGGTCAACACTGAACGTGACAACTATGTATTCATTACAAATCAAAACAAACACGTCCATTAGTCAGAAATATGGGGTAGAGAGAAATGGCTATTTTGACGCAATATTGTTCAGAAATCTCTCTTTATTCTTTATCTTAAATTTCTATATTTCAACCCTCTCTTTGTTCGGCATATGTATGTACGAATTTACACACAGCATGTGTCCAGATAAGCGACGTTTTCTAAAGACAGATAGTTGTTACGATGAATAGCAAAAAAGATGAAACTAATGCCGAGATATACATGGATTTAATAATGCGTTCCATGTAATATATGGCCACAATTTGGCGTCTCGGCCGAAAGACAATTGGTTTGTAAGTTGCGAAGAGTCGATAAGGAGAATCCGTAAACTTGTAGTCAGTAAGACGCGAGCATTGCTTAACGCAGAATAGAAACGTAGCATGCCTACCCCTTTGCGAGGAATTTGTTTTTTTTATTTTTTTATTTTTTCTGTTTCTTTAGTAAATAATCAAAACAACAAAGAACAATTTTGTTTTGAAATAAGTTAAAAGAGTTTTAGCAGGGACAGGTGCAGAGGATATTTGGCTAATCAATGGATGAAATTTGAATTAGGTTTCATTGTTTTGAAACATAAGGCTAGTTGTGCTACCTGTTTTAATATCTAAGTAACCCGTCTTAAGAAAATGATATATATATATATAAGGTAAATATAAACGTTCTATGTCATATTGTTAGGGAGCAAAAGATGCTTAATCACTGTTTTTCTTAATTTCTGTGAAAGTTCCTACATCAAAGGACTGATTATTTTAAGCAAGATAAATAATGTTAAGTATTATTTGGTGTCATTTGCCTAATATTAAGCCTCAAGGCCTTACATCTTGGAAATGTAAGACATAGAGCCTTGATATTTAGCACGTTTTTCGGACCTTATTTCTTTGAGCTTTCTCTTACAGTAACAATAGTTCTTCGCGGACTTCAATAAATCATTTTGTGAAGTATTTCGAAATTCCATGGGGTTCGGTTCATTATCAGACAACGGATCACAGTTTGGAACATTATGAAATTGACACAATGAATGATTTGGAATGGCTTTGGAATAAAACAAATGAGTGTGCGGAGCGAGTTTTGAGTGAAATTCAAGTGAGGTATTCCAATATTGCTAATTTTGTTCAAGATGATAGCGTTATTTGTTACCACCCTTTAATAAAATAAACGCCATCTGTCTTCTTGGACCAATCAGACACTTTAAAATCCACACCAGCCAATAAAATCGTAGAATAATTTGATCGGTTTGATTTATATGTTGATCGATTTGAACGATTTCAAAATGTTTTCTGATAATTTCGGAGTGTTTTTGATCGATTTGAGTGGGTGTTTGGGATGAATGAATGGGGCGCTGAGTGGGTGGTATTGAATGTTTTTGATCACAGTGAGTGTCAGTTTCACGATGTTTTTAACTGTAACGGATTCAGAGCGTTTGGTCAGTTTCACTTAACCCAATCACTTTTTGCACAGGTGAGCTTTATTGTTGATGATGTTTCACGTTTTTAGAACGATTTGGTGCTGAATAAGAAACGTTCCTACCAAGTAGCGGCTTCAATGACACGAGATAAAATTTTATTGGGGACGAAACGGAATATTTACTAGTGTTTCAAGCCCCTAAGATTAATTACAAAATCGATTTCTTTCCTTACACAATTTTGTTTGACAATTTTCTTGTATAAACGCTTTACCTGAAAAAATATTGTTAAGAAACAAAACGATGGTAGAATTGCAGGCTGAGACGTAACGGCAAAAGTTGGCGGTCACTACTGTAACAAATGACGTCCGTTTAAATATAGCGTAAAATGGATGATTTTCAAATAAACTACGACGAAAAGCGACAATACTTTATATTCAGTCTCTCATTTGTAAAATATTCAATAATATGCAATCTAGTCAAAGTAAAAAAAATGATTACATGTTACAGAAATATGATTTATATCACCTTCAGTATTCAAACAATTTGCGAGAGCAGTGCGACGGAAACTATTGAAAGCAAAATCCGAATAGAAACGAAACTAAATTGAAGTCGAATCAAACCCATAAAAGTTTCCAATCAAACTATGGTGTTGAAACTTATCAAGGTTGAATGGGTTAAAATTAAACTTTTACACAAGATTTCGTCTGGTTCTGTGAACGAGAAATATTTTAGACAATACATTTAAATTAACCTTACGTTCAAACGTCGAAAAAACGCGTTAGTGGGACAATTTTAAGACCAGCATTACGATCTATATTTCCTTTATTTAAAGATATATTGGCGAAAGCTTTTATCTTTGCGGAATATGTTCTGGATGTATTTCTAATATGAAGTTAAATTTAGAATATTTTGACGTTTTGTACAAAAAAATGTGTATCAAAAATATCACAGGTATTTTTATGACGTTTTTATGCGGACAATTTTAAGACTGAGAAAACTCAAAAATAAACTCATTAGATGAAGCCGAATTTCGACAAAAAATAACTGCATAAATTCTAGCTCAGATGTATTTCAAATATAATTTTCTATAAAAAAAATCCGAAGAAAGAGTGAATAAATGCCATTTGAAAAAAAAGGACTACTGAAAAAACTACGTTTTTATCAATCTTACGCTACTGTCATTAATCTTTCGTTGACGAAACTTTTAATTGGACCATCCAATTGGTATAGAGACGTCGCAGTAACGTCGGGCTATTTTATGAAATTCAGTCATATTTTTGTTTAATTTTGAAATAAAATCGCTGTATAGGCTAAAACAGAGCACAATTTAACATCATTTTAAAGCGTTTGAATAGCTCTACCTTATAGACACTACATTTTTATACCCAAGGCTGTGAATGAAAAATATTATCAAGTTTATTATGAAAAAATCGCCAAAAAGCGCATGTAACGCGTAACATGCTTCTCTTTCAATACATGTTCAAAATGCCATAAAACCACGGATACACTCTTTATCATAATAAAATTTTACACACAAATACATAGAATATTGGGTCTAATGCAGTGTGAATTTCGAAAGTTTTGGATGAAAATTAACGAAAATCTCTTCATGTAATTAAAATAGCGGAAAGTGTAACGCTGCTAAAAATGAAGCAAAAATTGACGACTGAAAAATTTCAACGTAAAAATAATCATACAAAATAAAGGAAATTGTCAAATCTAAACACATTTAAGAAAAATGGTCAGACTTTTATATCTTCAGTTTGAATTTGGTTTATTTTCGTTAATTAATTAAATACAATATTTTCGCGTAAAAAAGTCTGAAAAAATGTCACGCTTTTTTAAATTACGTCATTTTTTCCGTACCATTTTCGCGAGGAGTTATTAAAATCTTATCAAATGTCGATGAAATTAAATAAGAATTAAACTAGAAAAAAATGGTCAGTCTATCATTTCCAAAAATATATAACAATCTATATTTTGTGAATTTAACGCTAAATACGAGAATGCTAAAAAAGTCTGAAAAAATGTCACGCTTTCTCATTTTAATGACGTTTTACGTTGCGTGCTTCACGTTTAATCGTTTTTTTCGAAATTACTGGCCAAAATAAAACAACAAATACTCACCGGAATAAATGGAATAAAAAGTTCTCCTCGATTTTGATGAGTTTATAGTGTAGCAAGACCAACAATAATAAGTGTTTTTGTCTTTTTGAATACCATTTTTAATTTGTCGGAAATTCAATGCTTCTGTTTATATAAAATTAATTTTGTTTCGTAATTACAGAGATTCTCCACCCTGTAAATATTTGATACGTAACTGCGATAGTTATACTCATTTTTAATCACCTCTTTTGGTATAATTCAAAATATGGCATATAGTTGTTTCAAATGAAACGCGTTTGATTTTTCTCCAATTTTACGCTACATAAATAACGTCAAATAACGTTACGCTTTATAGCCTCAGTTCGCTGCGACGTCTCATAAGACTTACATAATATTTCATTTGGCGTAATTCACGTAACATTGGAAATTTTTGCGGCTCTAGCGCCATTATTCTTTATGATATTACAATTTTAGTGAAACGATCTAGTGTTTTTTGTTACATCTGACGTCGTCATTTCTAGTGTATATTTTTGGTTCTGTTGGCATTTATAATACTTTTCTTTGATATAAAATCAATTTCAGACAAATTAGAATAATCCACTCCCAAAGGTCTTCAATTTGATACTGAGTTTATATGTGTGAATGCATATTAGTAGCGAATATAATTATTACGTATCGCCTATTTTGACGTGACCGGCAACTTTTTATTATCAACACGTACTTATTGTAAATTTTATTGCTGCACCAACTTTTCTTCGTTCTAGTATACACTTTATCTCGCATGGTATATAACATTTATTCCTTTATGTGTATGTGTAGGAGCCGACGGTCCAATGTCAGGGATAAATGAGGTTTCAGTTACACTTGAATGAATTTGGATGTATTATTACTCTCATTTGAAAAGAAAAACAAAACAAATAAAACTAATTGAAGCCAAGTAGCTTTATCATAATAGTTGACAAAGTTAAGATAAGATTTAAAGGCGTTGTTGAGTATTTTCGTTTATTTAACGTTGCAACCGTAGCACATGCCAATATAAGGGACGCCCTGAGAAGACGGTTAGTTGGTACGGGGGTAGGATACATGGCGAAACGACTGCTGAGCACCACCATGGTTCTTTATCGTGATCGAATCTAGGTACTGTTTAGGTTGTGATACCTATTAATTAGACCACGCTTGCAGCGAATCGACCAATCAGAGAACAGTATTTCAAAAGTATATATCACACATACAACTCCGAGCGTTGTATTTACAGATATACGACGGTAGAATGTCACGCACGTGAATCTCGACAGGTTTTGTGTGCCAAAGTCATCTCAAAAAGAAGACAAGCGTTTCATATAACCGATTTTCAAAAAGACTTTCTACGGTCGCAAAAAAAACGCAAAAGATCTGCAATGAAGTCACGAAAATGAATTTATAAGTAATTTTAGAATAATTACACATAATTACAGTAATATAACAGCGAATTTTAATCCTTTTAATAGTTTAGTTTCGAGTAAAAAAAGGACATCATTAGAAAAGCGTGGTCTAAGACAGATAGAAAATCTCATGCCGCGGTATATGGGAAATAGACACTCGCTGACGCTCGTGTCTATTTCCCATATACCACGGTACTCGTTTTCTATCCTATACAAGTAATGGTACGTCGACTTTATATATATATCATACCGGTCACGACACATTGGGCAAAAATACTTATTATTGAATATAAATCAAATTTAACAAGCTTTTTTGAATGTTACAAGGCGTTTAAATAAACTTTAAGAACAAATTGAAATTGATTATTTGTATAACGCTGTCAGTTTCTTGATCAAACTTATTTCAATTATGATTGAATAACAAACCGATCATCTAAATTGGATAGCTCTCAACCACGATTAAGTCTTGTATAGAGACTAGAGGGCCACCATCTTTCTCCTTGCCCTGGAGATGTGCCCCTCTTGTGAAAACAATTATGAAAGTGCAGAGCCCCTCATCAATTATTTCCAATGAAAGCTTCTAAATTCTTGAAAACAGGAAATCATGTGATTCAATAAACTTCTGTTTTGCTTCGTTAACGCGGAAGAATACAAATTCCTCGTTTCTACAGAAACCGCACTATTTCGTCTAATATTCTTGCGCCGACATTGTCTTGAGTGGTACGTCTTGGATAGAGCCATCAAACAAATTTCTATGGTACTTTGAATCTAATTTTCTAACAGAAAGGCTTGCTGCGCGATTGAGTTTCTTATTCATTATGACTGCCATCTGAGAGGGTCCAATCTTCTAATCCATTATGTATTGAAAATATCTTTTATTACAATAATGAGGCGATGATGGTGCTTTGAATGTTTATTCGTGGCGGGTATTACCGTATTATAGCACGCTCGAATGGCGGAGTAATTTAGTCACGTGAAATTCTCTTCAACGTTCTTCGGTTCTGAAAGATAGGCAATTATTCAAATTTTCTCCGTCTTGTCGCCTTTACTTAGTATAAGCGATTGTATTTCGCTTAAAGGCTTGGAAATCGGTCGTTTCGTGATTTACAAGCGTTGATTATATTCCATCAGTGAAGTCTTTGAGCTATATGGACAATGATGGTTAAATGGGTCTTCTATTCTTAGACACCATATTATCTACATTATTGCGATAGAAATACGTAAATGGATTTGAAACTTGGGTAAGACACGGCTTTTAAAATGGAAATATGATACAGTTAAGAACATCGTGAAATTAACAAGATGCATTATATTTGAATGATTTTGGAATGAAAATAAATGAGTATGATGAGCGAGTATTGAATATTTTCAAGGCAGGTAAAATATAAAACATAATGATTTCACCCAATCGAACACAATATGCGACACTTTTTTTTTACCTTCCTCTAAGTATTTTTCTGATTTTGTGTCATCACGGATTAGATACCAACACTAGCCATTTTAGTCATGAAATTATTTGATCGATTTGATTGAAATGTTGATCATTTTTTTTTCTTTATTTCGAAGCGTTTTTGAGTGATTGAAGTCAGTGTTTGGAACGTATTATTGGAGTGCTGAGCCAGTGATTTTGAACGTTTTTTTATCGGAATGAATGCCAATGTCACAATGTAATTAACTGTTTAAATGCACCAGCAAAGCTACATCATATAATTGCCGACTAAGAAGTTAATTTTGTGGACCTTCTTTGGCCGATCCTTTTTCTATTTTTCCAAGCTGTCTCAACATTATATTACAAATAAATATCAGTATAAATAGGTTCATTGCATCAATGTCACGTCAAATTAGGAAGCGTTGAAAAATCATTCTTTAGCAATTGACAACAGTCTACAATATAAATGATCAAAAGATTTAATCATTTGTAGTATTCCTTCAGGTCCAAAAACTGTTTTGTCATCTCTTCTGACCAGCGTATATCTCCACAATTGAAATACTCACAAATTTGTATGAAATTTTCCGTATGAATAGCTTGACATGTTACCTTGAACAACTATCTTAGCGAATTAAGGTTGAAATTCTGCTAAACGCCATGCCTTAAGAAAGCACTAGAAGCACAATCTCAAAGATCAGGGGCCTGGTTAACTTAACATCTTAAGGTCTTTTTTGCGTAGGTCAAAAATTTAAGTTGCTTCTAGATAAGGAATTAAAATTGATTTCTGCCATGCATGATCTAATCGAAATCGTCTTCTAAAGACGATTCCAATGAGATATTGCAAGGCAGAATCTAACGATGAATGAAACACCAGGTACAACGCGGAAAAATAAAGCAGTTAGATATAAACGTAGCCTAAGTAAATACTTGCTATCTATAATTTTGAGAAATAAACAATATTAATCTAATGAATTATTAAAAAGTTTGTGAGGCCCAAAAAGTCCGTAACCAGATTTTTTGCGCCGTCAACTTTATGTCACATGCGTTGTATATGCAGTCGACATGCTTTCAGACAAGTAAAATTGCTGCTCCAGACACGATGAAGGGTTTCAAATGTACTAAATTTCAATATGCCGTGCAGCAGGAATCTAAGATTTCCATTACATTTTTACAGAGGGTAAAGTCTCAGACGGATTTGACAACCGACTACAGACTTATTTTATTTTCAGGAATTTAAATCGAGATATTTAAGTTGTTTGAGGTAAAACATATTAAACGAAGGCGAATAGCTTTGATAGACAATCAGTCTAAATATTTATCTAATGAATTACATCAAACATTTTTTTTAGATTACCTAGACAACAAAAATAGAAAGATGTCTTTACCTATGTTTCGTGCTCAATTAAAAAACCTTTTTTTTCGAATTTATTTCTCCAATTTTTGATTCTAGTTGCAGTTTGTTATTAAACCAGCAAACATTAAGACACAGTTAAGAACATCGTGAAATTGACAAGATGAATGAATTTGGAATGATTGTGAAATGAACTTGAATGGGTGTGTGGAGCGAGTTTTGCGTGAAATTCGGGGAAGGTAATCCTATATCGCTAATTTAGTTCAAGATTAACAAAATTTGCGATATTTATTACCTTCCTATTATGAAATATACATACAGGTTCTATAAATAGTTTTGTATCTTCTCAAAACTCATCATACGCTTACCAAATTTAAAAATGTTAGTAAAATCGTGGATTTTATCGACCGATTTTTATTTTGAATTTAGAAAGTGATCTTACAATTTTTGGTAAATTTGGAGCGGTTTTTAATGGTTTGGGTGAGTGTTTGGAATGAATGATTGGAAAGCTGAGCAAATTAATTCGATTGATTAGGATATGAATGATTGTCAATTTCATGATGTATATCCCTGAAAGTCCAAACGATATTAGAATGTATTTTTTTAATTGCCATTTCTATTTCTATCGAAGTTGTCATGATTTTGATAGAATTGTATTCCTTTTCAAATGTCGAAGTTGTTCAAATGTTATTTAAGTCAAACTCCAAGGAACATAAGTACACATTCTGTTCAGTGAAAGGTATTGAGTTTGGTCAATGATTGCTAATTTCGTTGTGCATAATAGATGTGGTGAAATGTCGACAAACAATGATTATCACCGTAATGACGATTGTCCGAATAATTCTCCAGGAGAATGTCATGTTTTCCGTGAGCCTTTCGTCTCGAGTCAGGCGATCAGACCAATTTACGCCACTTCATTGACCAATTGTCGCATTTAAACACGTCCTTTACGCCATAACGGTCATTGGAAACAAGCAGGGCGAGAGAAACACCCCTGGATCACCCCGAAACTCCCCGGAAACTTAATTAAATGGAGATTAAAATCTCGCCGAGTGTGAGAATTCGCGAGACTTCATCAATTCTATCGGTAAATATGAGTTTACGAGGCGCACTAACTATTCCCCGGACAGTAATTTCGGATATTTGGCATATGTTTGAAATGGTCTGAAAATGAGTCTCTGTGGACCGCTTCAAAGGATCAGATGGGTAAATGATGTTTATTGGGAGACGCGGTGATCTAATATTCATCAATTTTACACTTACAGTGTTGTTAATGATGTCTTAAACCTTTCTTCTTCTGAAATGGAGTTCTTGACTATGATGTTTCAATGAAAAAAAATACATCTTTATAATTTGTTGGATTGGGGTAACCATTTGCTGTTTAATCCCTGCTTTTTACATGCCTGTGATTTTATGATTGAGAAAACATTGTGAAAAAAGAAGAAATTGCTTCTAACAAGCAATTACTTCTTTTTCCACACTATTTTCTACCCTACAGAATGGTTATTTTTTCAAATTAAATCCACTTTAAATTTTCGTCTGCAAAACCTTTGAATTTGGACAGGTCCAAAATTTTGTAAAACAGGAAAGTGTTAAACGATAGGCCATACAAAAACCCGGCTATTCTTGTTCCACTTATACATATAGGAAAACCTAAAGAAAGAGATGCGTTCGTTTAAAAAAGTAAAAAAAAAATATTTTGAAACTTTACTCGTGAATTTTAGGCACAATATTAACATTCGTGAATAATTCTAAACAATATTTATCATAATTACAATTGGACGATACGACGGCGTTGCCATTGTCTTGAAATAACTAAAATACGACATTATTCGTATTCGAATTCATATTTAAAGATTCTACTCCTAGGAGTAAATAAATTTACACGACACTAAGTGTACAAGTCTTGTACGCACAATAAAGAGGGGGATGTGACTCAAATAAATGTACATAGAACATACTTTTCAGTGATACATCTTTCATATTACCATTCAATTCATTGTTTGAAACTTCTCTATAATTACTACCCCGAACTTCAGCTAGATCTATATACTGAAAATACCAATCATAGGTAAAGTAAGTAACATCGTGAAAATTAAATTCATCCAAATAAAACATTCTGAATCGCTCATTCAGCGCTCCATTCATTCTTTTCGCTCTAGTCATTCAAAAACGCCACAGAATTGTTGAAAAGATAACGCTTATTTCGGTCAATTTGGACGAAATTATCGATATTATATTATCTTTCTTAAATTTCATTCAAAACTCTATCTATACAAACTCATTCAATATCATTCAAATATCATTCCAAAATTATTCAACTCTTCAATTTCACGATGTTCTGAACAATATTCAGCTGGATACCTGTTAAGGATAAACGACTGTAACCTTCAATAATTGCAATCCAAAAAAATAAAGAATTCTGATTGGTTTAAATCGCATCACGTGGGGAAATCCATTGCACTTTATTTCTGTATAAAATGCAATAGGTCTTTCGGGAAACCCCCGAACTTCGATCTGCAAGTCCTGTGTTGTAGGAACTCGAATTAACCTAGTTCCCGATCATTAACGCAACATTTCTATTCAATCTAGTATAAATTAAGATATTTTCGAAAGAATTTACGATAACAAGCATGCAGTTCTATTCCGTGCCGACGTAAACTTAGAAAACCGCAAGTCGACGAAGACCGTCAAGCAACCGTCTCAACTAAGACCGACCACGCCGTTATCGTTTAAAAACATAGACTTACTTGGCAGAAACAAGCTTTTTTGTCATAAGTACCTCTACGAATTTTAATGTTGTCGTTTATTTGTGTATCATTTGTTTTACTTTATGACATTTCACTTCGATAGCGAGATAAACAATACACGATCTAAAAATCTAAAAATAGATCGTGTAAATTTTTTTACGCGGAGAAAGTAGACTTGAAGCTTAAATGTATGGCCGAGTATTTTAATAGTTCCTTCGATCTATAGGATTGCAATTATAAGGGACGAGTGTCTTTTTCACTGCTTTTATTGGGGT
The DNA here is from genome assembly GCA_948146395.1 of Fragum whitleyi. NCBI lineage: Eukaryota > Metazoa > Mollusca > Bivalvia > Cardiida > Cardiidae > Fragum > Fragum whitleyi. The sequence continues at coordinate 85,772,802 of OX411543.1, read as the reverse complement.
ATAAAGTGCAATTGCCTTAGCACATGGCTTAAACATAACGCCCTACGGGCGTTATTTGCCATGTGCTAAGGCAATTGCACTTTATACCCCAATAAACGCAGTGAAAAAGACACTCATCCCTATAATAAACGAAAGTTATTAGTCTCGTTCTGGCGATATTTATGGAAAGTTTTACAATGTCCCTGAAGTTGGCAGAATGGCAGAATAGCAGAATGAAGTTAGCAGAATGGCAGAATAGCAGAATGGCAGAATGAAGTTGGCAGAATGGCAGAATAGCAGAATAGCAGAATGAAAAATCGAAAGTCAAAATCGGGTGCATGAAATAACTTGATTTATTGTTTAAACGTGTTTTCAATGATTTTCCAGCAAAAAATTCCTTATATCATGCTCCGGTTAACATAACAAGCAACCAAGTCCAAATTCAAACTTATGAAAAAAACAATCATTTTTTGAAACCAATCGGTCTAAAATCGATTTAAAAATGATATTAGAACGCAATAATTGCAATCTAATAAAATAAAGAATTTTAATTGGTTTAAATCGCATCACGTGGGGAAATCCATTGCACTTAATTTCTGTATAAAATGCAATAGGTCTATCGGGAAACCCCCGATCTTCGATCTGCATGTCCTGTGTTGTAGGAACTCGAAAACCCCTCGTTCCCCTTCCATATCGTAATATTGCTATTTAATATAATAGAATGCTTTCGAAAGAATTTATGATTAAAAGCATGCAGTTCAGATTTTGAGTCGATGTTTACAGCGAGTCGACGAAGACCACCAAGCAACCCTCTCAGCTAAGCCCGATCACGATAGTTTCAGTTTAAAATGCAGAATAACAAAATTTTCAAAATTATGTTTAGATCATAAGTACCTCTACGAATGTCAAATTGTCGTTTATTTGTGTACCATTTGTTTAACTTTATGCCGTTTAACTTCGACAGCGAGAAAAAATACATGATCTAAAAATAGATTGTGTAATACACGCAGTAAGTAGACTCGAAACTTTAATGTTTAGCCGAGTATTTTAATAGTTTCTTAGACAAAGAGGATTGCAATTATAAGGGCAGAGTGTCTTTTTCACAGCGTTTATAGGGGTATAAAGTGCAATTGCCTTAGCACATGGCTTAAACATAACGCCCTACGGGCGTTATTTGCCATGTGCTAAGGCAATTGCACTTTAAACCCCAATAAACGCAGTGAAAAAGACAATCATCCCTATAATAAAGATAATTGAGAGTGAAAAAAGTCATATCTTAAGAGTTTTCGCGACTTTGAAATCTCATTCTGCCATTCTGCTATTCTGCTATTCTGGTAGCAGAATGAAGTTGGCAGAATGGCAGAATAGCAGAATGAAAAATCGAATGTCATAATTCGATCAACTTGTGCATGAAATAACTTGATTTGATGTTTAAACGTGTTTTCAACGATTTTCCCGCAAAAAATTCCTTACATCATGCTCCGGTTAACATGCCAAGCAACCAAGTACAAATTCAAACTAATGAAAAAAACAATCATTTTTTGAAACCTATCGGTCTTAAATCGATTCAAAATTTGATATTAGAACGCAACAAAAGTAATTGAGAGTTGAAAAAAGTCATATCTCAACAGTTTTCGCTACTTTGAAATCTCATTCTGCCATCCTGCTATTCTGCTAGCAGAATGAAGTTGGCAGAATGGCAGAATAGCAGAATGAAAAACCGAATGTCAGAACTCGATCAATTTGTGCATGAAATAACTTGATTTGTTGTTTAAACGTGTTTTCAACGATTTTCCCGCCAAAAATTCCTTATATCATGCTCCGGTTAACATGCCAAGCAACCAAGTCCAAATTCAAACTAATGAAAAAACAATCATTTTTTGAAACCAATCAGTCTCAAATCGATTTAAAAATGATATTAGAACGCAATAAAGATAATTGAGAGTGAAAAAAGTCATATCTTAACAGTTTTCGCGACTTTGAAATCTCATTCTGCCATTCTGCTATTTTGCTATTCTGCTAGCAGATTGAAGTTGGCATAATGGCAGAATAGCAGAATGAAAAATCGAATGTCAGAATTCGATCAACTTGTGCATGAAATAACTTGATTTGATGTTTAAACGTGTTTTCAACGATTTCCCGCAAAATTCCTTATATCATGCTCCGGTTAACATAACAAGCAACCAAGTCCAAATTCAAACTAATGAAAAAAACAATCATTTTTTGAAACCTATCGGTCTAAAATCGATTTAAAAATGATATTAGAACGCAATAAAAGTAATTGAGAGTGAAAATAGTCATAACTCAACAGTTTTCGCGACTTTGAAATCTCATTCTGCCATTCTGCTATTCTGCTATTCTGCTAGCAGAATGAAGTTGGCAGAATGGCAGAATAGCAGAATGAAAAATCGAATGTCAGAACTTGATCAATTTGTGCATGAAATAACTTGATTTGTTGTTTAAACGTGTTTTCAACGATTTTCCCGCCAAAAATTCCTTATATCATGCTCCGGTTAATATGCCAAGCAACCAAGTCCAAATTCAAACTAATGAAAAAAACAATCATTTTTTGAAACCTATCAGTCTAAAATCGATTTAAAAATGATATTAGAACGCAATAAAGATTATTGAGAGTGAAAAAAGTCATATCTTAACAGTTTTCGCGACTTTGAAATCTCATTCTGCCATTCTGCTATTCTGCTATTCTGATAGCAGAATGAAGTTGGCAGAATGGCAGAATAGCAGAATGAAAAATCGAATGTCAGAACTCGATCAATTTGTGCATGAAATAACTTGATTTGTTGTTTAAACGTGTTTTCAACGATTTTCCCGCCAAAAATTCCTTATATCATGCTCCGGTTAACATAACAAGCAACCAAGTCCAAATTCAAACTAATGAAAAAAACAATCATTTTTTGAAACCTATCAGTCTTAAATCGATTTAAAAATGATATTAGAACGCAATAAAGATAATTGAGAGTGAAAAAGGTCATATCTCAACAGTTTTCGCGACTTTGAATCCCATTCTGCCATTCTGCTATTCTGCTAGCAGAATGAAGTTGGCAGAATGGCAGAATAGCAGAATGAAAAATCGAATGTCAGACCTCGATCAATTTGTGCATGAAATAACTTGATTTGATGTTTAAACGTGTTTTCAACGATTTTCCCGCAAAAAATCCTTATATCATGCTCCGGTTAACATAACAAGCAACCAAGTCCAAATTCAAACTAATGAAAAAAACAATCATTTTTTGAAACCAATCAGTCTAAAATCGATTTAAAAATGATATAAGAACGCAATAAAAGTAATTGAGAGTGAAAAAAGTCTTACCGTAACAGTTTTCGCGACTTTGAAATCTCATTCTGCCATTCTGCTATTCTGCTATTCTGCTAGCAGAATGAAGTTGGCAGAATGGCAGAATAGCAGAATGAAAAATCGAATGTCATAATTCGATCAACTTGTGCATGAAATAACTTGATTTGATGTTTAAACGTGTTTTCAACGATTTTCCCGCAAAAAATTCCTTATATCATGCTCCGGTAAACATGCCAAGCAACCAAGTCCAAATTCAAACTAATGAAAAAAACAATCATTTTTTGAAACCAATCAGTCTAAAATCGATTTAAAAATGATATTAGAACGCAATAAAAGTAATTGAGAGTGAAAAAAGTCTTACCGTAACAGTTTTCGCGACTTTGAAATCTCATTCTGCCATTCTGCTATTCTGCTATTCTGCTAGCAGAATGAAGTTGGCAGAATGGCAGAATAGCAGAATGAAAAATCGAATGTCAGAACTCGATCAATTTGTGCATGAAATAACTTGATTTGTTGTTTAAACGTGTTTTCAACGATTTTCCCGCCAAAAATTCCTTATATCATGCTCCGGTTAACATAACAAGCAACCAAGTCCAAATTCAAACTAATGAAAAAAACAATCATTTTTTGAAACCTATCAGTCTAAAATCGATTTAAAAATGATATTAGAACGCAATAAAGATAATTGAGAGTGAAAAAAGTCATATCTTAACAGTTTTCGCGACTTTGAAATCTCATTCTGCCATTCTGCTATTCTGCTATTCTGCTAGCAGAATGAAGTTGGCAGAATGGCAGAATAGCAGAATGAAAAATCGAATGTCATAATTCGATGAACTTGTGCATGAAATAACTTGATTTGATGTTAAAACGGGTTTTCAACGATTTTCCCGCAAAAAATTCCTTAAAGCATGCTCCGGTTAACATAACAAGCAACCAAGTCCAAATTCAAACTAATGAAAAAAACAATCATTTTTTGAAACCTATCAGTCTAAAATCGATTTAAAAATTATATTAGAACGCAATAAAAGTAGTTGAGAGTTTAAAAAGTCATATCTCAACAGTTTTCGCGACTTTGAAATCTCATTCTGCCATTCTGCTATTCTGCTATTCTGCTAGCAGAATGAAGTTGGCAGAATGGCAGAATAGCAGAATGAAAAATCGAATGTCAGAACTCGATCAATTTTTGCATGAAATATCTTGATTTGTTGTTTAAACGTGTTTTCAACGATTTTCCCGCAAAAAATTCCTTATATCATTCTCCGGTTAACATAACAAACAACCAAGTCCAAATTCAAACTAATGAAAAAAACTATCATTTTTTAAAACCTATCAGTCTAAAATCGATTTAAAAATGATATTAGAACGCAATAAAAGTAATTGAGAGTGAAAAAAGTCTTATCGTAACAGTTTTCGCGACTTTGAAATCTCATTCTGCCATTCTGCTATTCTGCTAGCAGAATGAAGTTGGCAGAATGGCAGAATAGCAGAATGAAAAATCGAATGTCAGAATTCGATGAGCTTTTGCATGAAATAACTTGATTAGATGCTTAAACGTGTTTTTTAACGATTTTCCCGCAAAAAATTCCTTAAATCATGCTCCGGTTAACATGCCAAGCAACCAAGTCCAAATTCAAACTAATGAAAAAAACAATCATTTTTTGAAACCTATCAGTCTAAAATCGATTTAAAAATGATATTAGAACGCAATAAAAGTAATTGAGAGTGAAAAAAGTCATATCTCAACAGTTTTCGCGACTGTGATATCTCATTCTGCCATTCTGCTATTCTGCTATTCTGCTAGCAGAATGAAGTTGGCAGAATGGCAGAATAGCAGAATGAAAAATCGAACGACAGAATTCGATCAATTTGAGCATGAAATAACTTGATTTGTTGTTTAAACGTGTTTTCAACGATTTTCCCGCAAAAAATTCCTTAAATCATGCTCCGGTTAACATGCCAAGCAACCAAGTCCAAATTCAAACTAATGAAAAAAACAATCATTTTTTGAAACCTATCAGTCTAAAATCGATTTAAAAATGATATTAGAACGCAATAAAAGTAATTGAGAGTGAAAAAAGTCATACCTCAACAGTTTTCGCGACTGTGAAATCTCATTCTGCCGTTCTGCTATTCTGCTATTCTGCTAGCAGAATGAAGTTGGCAGAATGGCAGAATAGCAGAATGAAAAATCGAACGACAGAATTCGATCAATTTGAGCATGAAATAACTTGATTTGTTGTTGAAACGTGTATTCAACGATTTTCCCGCTAAACTCCTTATATCATAGTTGGGCTACGGCGAAAAACGTCGGAGCTACGCGATGGAGTCGCGCCTCGACGCGATCGAGCCGTAATTTTAGCGGCGGAGCGAATACAGCTCGGCTCTTCAAGCGGTCGATCGCTAGGCAGGTGAACGGCTCTCGAGCGGCGCTTTTGGACGGCTCAGTAGCCGTCGCTAGGCAGGCAGTGGGCCGCTCGCGCCGTGGCGAAATGTTCACGCGAGTGAAACACTCGATGCAGGGCTCGAACCAATGGACCGATTCCTATGTTGTAGGTACCGTCGTGTAGCTCCATTCAGGCGCTACAATCGTGGCGAGTTTAGTTGGGCTTTGGCGGATTGCGTCGGAGCTACAGCGATTCGCGTTGGAGTCGCGCCTCGTCGCGATCGATCCGCGATTTTATCGGCGAAACAAAAACAGCTCGGTTTTTGAAACGTAGATTTGCTCCCAAGACACAGAATTTGCCCCGCATCGCGGTCGTTCGCTAGGCTGGTGAACGGCTCTCGAGCGGTGATTTTGAACGGCTCAGAAGCCGTCGCTAGGCAGGCAGTGGGCAGCTCGCCCCGAGGCGAAACGTTCATGGGAGTGAGACATTCGATGCAGGGCTGTAACCAATCGACCGATTCCTATGTTGTAGGTACCGTCGTGTAGGCTCTATTCAAGCCCTTCAATCGTGGCGAGATTGGTTGGGCTGCGGCGAAAAACGTCGGAGCTACAGCGATTCGCGCTGGAGTCGCGTCTCGACGCGATCGAGCTGTGATTTTAGCGGCGGAGCGAAAACAGCTCGGCTCTTGAAGCTTAGATTTGCTTCCAAGACATAAAATCTGCCCCGCATCGCGGTCGATCGCTGGGCAGGTTAACGGCTCTCGAGCGGCGATTTTGGACGGCTCAGTAGCCGTCGCTAGGCAGGAAGTGGGCCGCCTGCGCCGAGGCGAAATGATCACGGGAATGAGACACTCGATTCGGGGCTCGAACCAATGGACCGAATCCTATGTTGTAGTACCATCGTGTAGCCCTATTCAAGCGCTACAATCGTGGCGAGTTTTGTTGGGCTGCGGCGAAAAACGTCGGAGCTACAGCGATTCGCTTTGGAGTCGCGCCTCGACTCGACCGAGCTGCGATTTTAGCGGCGGAGCGATTGCAGCTCTGCCTTCGAAGCGGAGTTTTGCTCCGAGAGTCGGGAATTCGCCCCGCATAGCGGTCGATCTCTAGGCAGTTTAACGGCTCTCGAGCGGCGATTTTTGACGGCTCAGTAGCCTTTGCTAGGCAGGCAGTGGGCCGCTCGCGCCGGGGCGAAGTGTTCACGGGAATGAGACACTCCATGCAGGGCTCGAACCAATTAACCGATTCCTATGTTGTAGGTACCGTCGTGTAGCCCTATTCAAGCCCTTCAATCGTGGCAAATTTGGTTGGGCTGCGGCGGATTGCGTCGGAGCTAGCAAGAATCGCGCTGGATTCGCACCGCGACTCATTTGAGCCGCAATTTTTTGCGGCCATGCGAAAGCAGTTGTGCTCTCGAAGCAGTGATTTGCTCCCAAACTTCGGATTTTGCCCCGCATCTCAACCCGTATAGCAGTGGTTTTTGCCGCAGTTATCCGCATTCTCGCTCCCAGAACTCTCATTTTGCCCCGCAATTTTGACTGCCCATCGGCCGTTGCTCGGCCCCAAGTGGGCTGATCGGGACAATCCTGGGGTCTACTGGTCGTCTCGACGAGCTCTTCAATCAGCTAGAGTTTTGCACCTCCATCCCAACTACAGGCGAAAATCAAGTTTTCGGCGCGCAGACCGGAAGTGCAGTGGCTGGGTCGGGATTGCTCGATGTCGATCACCTCTGGGGCTAAGTCTCTTCCATCGAGGCGGGTTTGGCGTTCCCATCTCATCCATGGCCGGAGAAACGCGAATACGGGCCCTGGGGCACGAGAGCAGTGCGGCCGTTACCGGGTAACGCCGCTGGGCCGAGCCAAGAAGCTGATCGAGTCCATCATGGCTCGGTATTGTTGCTCCACCCAAGCTGCGAAGCTGCGGCTACGAGCGGCCGCTCTAGAGCGATTCGCGCTGATGTCGATAGGGTGCCGGCTGAACTGGACTTTACAGAGGCGCTACGGCCATAGCTCGGCCACCAGTTGGCCGATCGGGACAATCTTGGTGTCTACGTGTTTGTCTTGACGAGCTCTACAATCGGAGAGAGTTTCGAACCTCCATCTCAACCACAGGCGAAAATCGCGTTTTCGGCGCCCCATCCGGAAGTGCAGTGGCTTGGTCGGGATTGCTCGACGTCGTTCGCTACTGGTGCTCGGTCTTCTGCATTGAGGCGAGTTTGGCGTCCCCAGCTCATCCAGGGCCGGAAAAACGCGAATACGGGCCCAGGGGCGCGAAGGTATAGCGGCCGCTGCCGGGCATCGCCGCTTGGCCGAGCCAAGGCGTTGATCGAGTCGATCATGGTACCCTCTTGTTGCTCCAGCCAAGTACTACAATCTCGGCGAGTGTTGTGGAGCGGCGGTGATTAGCGGCCGCTCTAGAGCGATTCGCGCTGATGTCGCTTGGGTGCAAGCCTAGTTTGGCTTTTAAAAGGCGCTACGGCCATAGCTCGGCCACCAGTGGACCGATCGGGACAATCGTGGTATCCACGTGTTTGTCTCGACGAGCTCTACAATCGGGGACAGTTTCGCACCTCAATCCCATCCACAGGCGAAACTCGCGTTTTCGGCGCCCAGACCGGAAGTGTAGTGGCTGAGTCGGGATTGCTCGACGTCGATCGCTGTTGGGCTCGGTCCCTACCATCGAGGCGAGTTTGGCGTTCCAAGCTCATCTATGGCTGAAGAAAAGCGAATACGGGCCGTGGGGCGCGAGAGCAGTAACCCTAACCCTAACCCTAAACCTAACCCTAACCCTGACCCTATCTGAACTGGGCTTTTCAGAGGCGCTGTGGCCATAGCTCGGCCACCAGTGGACCGATCGGGACAATCTTGGTGTCTACGTGTTTGTCTCGATGAGCACTACAATCGGAGAGAGTTCCGCACCTCCATCCCAACCACAGGCGAAAATCGCGTTTTCGGCGCCCCGACCGGAAGTGCAGTGGCTGGGTCGGGATTGCTCGACGTCGTTCGCTACTGGGGCTCGGTCTCCTCCATCGAGGCGAGTTTGGCGTTCAAGGCTCATCTATGGCCGGAGAAACGCGAATACGGGTCCTGGGGCGCGAGAATATAGCGGCCGCTGCCGGGCATCGCCGCTTGGCCAAGCCAAGGCGTTGATCAAGTCGATCATGGTACCCTCTTGTTGCTCCAGCCAAGTACTACAGTCGTGGCGAGTTGTGTGGAGCTGCGGCTATTAGCGGCCGCTCTAGAGCGATTCGCGCTCATATCGCTAGGGTGCAAGCCGAGTTTGGCTTTTAAGAGGAGCTACGGCCATAGCTCGGCCCCTAGTTGGCCGATCGGGACAATCTTGGTGACTACGTGTTCGTCTCAACAAGCTCTACAATCGGGGAGAGTTTCGCACCTCCATCCCAACCACAGGCGAAAAACGTGTTTTCGGCGCCCAGACCGGAAGTGAAGTGGCTGAGTCGGGATTGCTGGACGTCGATCGCCTCTGGGGCTCGGTCTTTACCATCGGGGCGAGTATGACGTTTCCAGCTCATCTATGGCCGGAGAAACGCGAATACGGGCCCTGGGGCGCGAGAGCATAGTGGCCGTTGCCGGGTAGCGCCGTTTGGCCGAGCCAAGGCGTTGATCGAGTCGATCATGAAACGGGCTTGTTCCTCCACTTAAGCACTACAATCGTGGCGAGTTTGGCGGGGCTGCGGCTATTGGCGGCCGCACTAGATCGATTCGCGCTGATGTCGCTAGGGTGCCGGACGAACTGAGCTTTTCAGAGGCGCTACGGTCATAGCTCGGTCCCCATTTGGCCGATCGGGACAATCTTGGTGTCTACGTATACGTCTCGTCGAGCACTACCATCGGGGAGAGTTTCGAACCTTCATCCCAACTACGGGCGAAAATCGAGTTTTCGGCGCCCAGACCGGAAGCGCAGTGACTGGGTCGGGATTGCTCGACGTCGATCAACTCTGGGACTCGGTCTCCTCCATCGAGGCGAGTTTGGCGTTCCCAGCTCATCCATGGCCGGAGAAACGCGAATACGGGCCCTAGGACGCGAGAGCAGTGGGGCCGTTGCCGGGTAACGCCGCTGGGCCGAGCCAATGCGCCGATCGAGTCTATCATGGGTCCGTCTTGTTGCTCCACTCAAGCACTACAATATTGACGAGTTTGGCGGTTCTGCGGCTATAAGCGGCCGCTCTAGAGCGATTCGCGCTGATTGATTTTTTCATTAGTTAGAATTGGGACTTTGTTTTTGGCATGTTAACCGGAGCATGATATAAGGAATTTTTGGCGGGAAAATCGTTGAAAACATGTTTAAACAACAAATCAAGTTATTTCATGCACAAATTGATCGAGTTCTGACATTCGATTTTTCATTCTGCTATTCTGCCATTCTGCCAACTTCATTCTGCTAGCAGAATAGCAGAATAGCAGAATGGCAGAATCAGATTTCAAAGTCGCGAAAACTGTTGAGATATGACTTTTTTCACTTTCAATTACTTTTATTGCGTTCTAATATAATTTTTTAAATCGATTTTAGACTGATAGGTTTCAAAAAATGATTGTTTTTTTCATTAGTTTGAATTTGGACTTGGTTGCTTGTTATGTTAACCGGAGCATGATATAAGGAATTTTTGGCGGGAAAATCGTTAATACACGTTTAAACATCAAAACCAAGTTATTTCATGCACAAGTTGATCGAATTATGACGTTCGAATTTTCATTCTGCTATTCTGCCATTCTGCCAACTTCATTCTGCTAGCAGAATAGCAGAATGGCAGAATGAGATTTCAAAGTCGCGAAAACTGTTAAGATATGACTTTTTTTCACTCTCCATTTCTTCTATTGCGTTCTAATATCATTTTTAAATCGATTTTAGACTGATTGGTTTCAAAAAATGATTGGTTTTTTTTCATTAGTTTGAATTTGGACTTGGTTGCTTGGCATGTTTACCGGAGCATGATATTAGGAATTTTTTGCGGGAAAATCGTTGAAAACACGTTTAAACATCAAATCAAGTTATTTCATGCAAAAGTTGATCGAATTCTGACATTCGATTTTTCATTCTGCTATTCTGCCATTCTGTCAACTTCATTCTGCTAGCAGAATAGCAGAATAGCAGAATGGCAGAATGAGATTTCAAAGCCGCGAAAACTGTTAAGATATGACTTTTTGCACTCTTAATTATCTTTATTGCGTATTTATATCATTTTTAAATCGATTTTAGACCGATTGGTTTCAAAAATGGATTGTTTTTTTCATTAGTTTGAATTTGGACTTAGTTGCATGGCATGTTAACCGGAGCATGATATAAGGAATTTTTGGCGGGAAAATCGTTGAAAACACGTTTAAACAGCAAATCAAGTTATTTCATGCACAAATTGATCGAGTTCTGACATTGTATTTTTCATTCTGCTATTCTGCCATTCTGCCAACTTCATTCTGCTAGCAGGATAGCAGAATAGCAGAATGGCAGAATGAGATTTCAAAGTCGCGAAAACTGTTGAGATATGACTTTTTTCACTTTCAATTACTTTTATTGCGTTCTTATATCATTTTTAAATCGATTTTAGACCGATTGGTTTCAAAAAATGATTGTTTTTTTCATTAGTTTGAATTTGGACTTGGTTGCTTGTTATGTTAACCGGAGCATAATATAAGGATTTTTTTGGCGGGAAAATCGTTGAAAACATGTTTAAACAACAAATCAAGTTATTTCATGCACAAATTGATCGAGTTCTGACATTCGATTTTTCATTCTGCTATTCTGCCATTCTGCCAACTTCATTCTGCTAGCAGAATAGCAGAAAAGCAGAATGGCAGAATCAGATTTCAAAGTCGCGAAAACTGTTGAGATATGACTTTTTTCACTTTCAATTACTTTTATTGCGTTCTAATATAATTTTTTAAATCGATTTTAGACTGATAGGTTTCAAAAAATGATTGTTTTTTTCATTAGTTTGAATTTGGACTTGGTTGCTTGTTATGTTAACCGGAGCATGATATTAGGAATTTTTTGCGGGAAAATCGTTGAAAACACGTTTAAACATCAAATCAAGTTATTTCATGCACAAGTTGATCGAATTATGACGTTCGAATTTTCATTCTGCTATTCTGCCATTCTGCCAACTTCATTCTGCTAGCAGAATAGCAGAATAGCAGAATGGCAGAATGAGATTTCAAAGTCGCGAAAACTGTTAAGATATGATTTTTTTCACTCTTAATTATCTTTATTGCGTTCTGATATCATTTTAAATCGATATTAGACCGATTGGTTTCAAAAAATTATTGTTTTTTTCATTAGTTTGAATTTGGACTTGGTTGCTTGTTATGTTAACCGGAGCATGATATAAGGAATTTTTGGCGGAAAAATCGTTGAAAACACGTTTAAACAACAAATCAAGATATTTCATGCACAAATTGATCGAGACCTGACATTCGAATTTTCATTCTGCTATTCTGCCATTCTGCCAACTTCATTCTGCTAGCAGAATAGCAGAATGGCAGAATGAGATTTCAAAGTCGCAAAAACTGTTAAGATATGATTTTTTTCACTCTTAATTATCTTTATTGCGTTCTGATATCATTTTAAATCGATATTAGACCGATTGGTTTCAAAAAATGATTGTTTTTTTCATTAGTTTGAATTTGGACTTGGTTGCTTGTTATGTTAACCGGAGCATGATATAAGGAATTTTTGGCGGAAAAATCGTTGAAAACACGTTTAAACAACAAATCAAGATATTTCATGCACAAATTGATCGAGACCTGACATTCGAATTTTCATTCTGCTATTCTGCCATTCTGCCAACTTCATTCTGCTAGCAGAATAGCAGAATAGCAGAATGGCAGAATGAGATTTCAAAGTCGCGAAAACTGTTAAGATATGACTTTTTTCACTCTCAATTACTTTTATTGCGTTCTAATATCATTTTTAAATCGATTTTAGACTGATTGGTTTCAAAAAATGATTGTTTTTTTTTCATTAGTTTGAATTTGGACTTGGTTGCTTGGCATGTTAACCGGAGCGTGATATTAGGAATTCTTTGCGGGAAAATCGTTGAAAACACGTTTAAACATCAAATCAAGTTATTTCATGCACAAGTTGGTCAAATTCTGACATTCGATTTTTCATTCTGCTATTCTGCCATTCTGCCAACTTCATTCTGCTAGCAGAATAGCAGAATGGCAGAATGAGATTTCAAAGCCGCGAAAACTGTTAAGATATGACTTTTTGCACTCTCAATTATCTTTATTGCGTTCTAATATCATTTTTAAATCGATTTTAGACTGATAGGTTTCAAAAAATGATTGTTTTTTTCATTAGTTTGAATTTGAACTTTGTTTTTTGCATATTAACCGGAGCATGATATAAGGAATTTTTGGCGGGAAAATCGTTGAAAACACGTTTAAACAACAAATCAAGATATTTCATGCACAAATTCATCGAGTTCTGACATTCGATTTTTCATTCTGCTATTCTGCCATTCTGCCAACTTCATTCTGCTAGCAGAATAGCAGAATAGCAGAATGGCAGAATGAGATTTCAAAGTCGCGAAAACTGTTAAGATATGATTTTTTTCACTCTCAATTATCTTTATTGCGTTCTAATATCATTTTTAAATCGATTTTAGACTGATTAGTTTCAAAAAATGATTGTTTTTTTTTTTCATTACTTTGAATTTGGACTTTGTTTTTGGCATGTTAACCGAAGCATGATATAAGGAATTTTTTGCGGGAAAATCGTTGAAAACACGTTTAAACATCAAATCAAGTTATCTCATGCAAAAGTTGATCGAATTCTGACATTCGATTTTTCATTCTGCTATTCTGCCATTCTGCCAACTTCATTCTGAAAGCAGAATAGCAGAATAGCAGAATGGCAAAATGAGATTTTAAAGTCGCGAAAACTGTTGAGATATGACTATTTTCACTCTCAATTACTTTTATTGCGTTCTAATATCATTTTAAAATCGATTTTAGACCGATAGGTTTCAAAAAATGATTGTTTTTTTCATTAGTTTGAATTTGGACTTGGTTGCTTAGCATGTTAACCGGAGCATGATATAAGGAATTTTTGGCGGGAAAATCGTTGAAAACACGTTTAAACAACAAATCAAGTTATTTCAATCACCCGATTTTGACTTTCGATTTTTCATTCTGCTATTCTGCTATTCTGCCATTCTGCCAACTTCATTCTGCCATTCTGCTATTCTGCCATTCTGCTAACTTCATTCTGCTATTCTGCTATTCTGCCATTCTGCCAACTTCAGGGAGGGAGTTTTACAACCTCTTTGAAGGTATTACTCCATAGATTGAAAGCTTGTCATGCAACCACCATCAAATAACAATAAATCACTATTCGTATCGAGGCAGATTATCTACGTTTGCGCAACATTCAATGAATAATTACAAGGCGCTACTTCTTCTACCTGTGTGTTTAATATCTTCAAATTGGAAAAATGCTATGCTTGTAAATTGCTTGGAAAAATTATGAATTTGCCTTTGATTTTAAAATAGAATGATTCTTGTGACAAAAAAATCTTTTCTCCAAAAAATATGTTCGATAGTACACACGTGTAGGACTATTTTTTTCTTTCCCGCGTTCTTTGTCGTTTGAGATCTTTTAAATTTGGACCTGTTTTGCGCTTCTGTTTTCGTTAAGATCATGCATTTCTTGTGAATAATATATATGAATAACATGCAAACAAAAGATGTGACGTCAATTCTTAACAAATGTGGTGTAATCATGTGATATATTTAGAGAAGAAGAGCAATTGTAGTCTGTGACGAAGGTTGGTATTGACTTTCATAAGAAGCATTTCGAATTGCACACAAGTGAAAATTTCAGTTTTTAAACATACAAAAACTGGAAAAGATCACTCGTCTTCGGAAATGAAGTGAGTTATCATTCCTTTTTCGGATTTTATCTTATAACTATACAAGTATCCGTATGATAACAACCCGTATGATATTTTTTATGATATCACATAGTTATTTTTAGAACAATAATATCATACAGTTATTTTTAGAAACTAGCATTTAAGTTAGAAACATCGACTAAAACAAGACAAAAAGAGGTTATAAGATAAATATAATACGTACTAAGTGTATTGTATGAAAAAATATCTAACTCGGTTGTGAGAATTGGTAATTGTCTCGGCAGAGCCTCGACAATGATCAATTCTCCCAACCTCGTTAGATATTTTTTTCCATACAAAACACTAAGTACGTATTATATATATAAACTTTATTTATTTTCCAATTCTTCATGGAAAAAGATCTAGATTTATATTTTGTGTAAGACCAAAAACAGAAAAAAACAACGAAAATTCATTTCAATGAAAGTTCACAGATGAAAAAGTTGGAATTGTCCATGTCTCGCATGTTAACGGGTTCAAGAAAATGTCCCAGTCTTTAACTTGTCTGAGACTACTCGAATGAAAAATTAGGAATTTGAATGTTGGGGTATATGACCCCAGTAAATGCACGAGTTAAATGCATGTCGTCTGATATTTTTGAGATTTTCATTAAACGTCAGACGAATAAAAGCATTACATTTTCGTAAATTTTCTAATGTAAAATTGTATACACTAAAACGTCTGGATATTTACGTAAGGTCAACGATTTCGGAGAATGTTGAATAAATAATGATGGGTTTATCGTATATATAGACCATTAAGAGGATCATGTTGGTCCATGGTCGCTCACCCGGGTTTGTTTAGAATACACCTGAGCTTAGGTATAACAATTGTCATCACATGGGTTGTAAATACAGCATGATGTCGGTTTGTTTGCTTGTCATTGAATTGAATTTCCCTTGAAGAGAGCTATCTGTCATCAGGTTACAGAGAAGAAATCTTTAAGAATGACCTTCTGCGCTTTTATGTTAAAATTTGTTGCGCCCGGGCGGAGCCCAAATTTGACTAACGGGGCATAATAACTATTAGAGATCTTCTAGATAATATCACAAACCAAATATGATAGGTCCTCCTGTTTTCAAAATCGTTTAAATATTTTTTTGACCCAAAGGTTATGATATGAACCGACTTGGTATAAGTCTACTAGATAGTAGTACAAACCAAATGTGAAAGCTACCTTCCTTCTAGTTTAAGATCAGAAGACAGTTTTCGATATCCTTCTTTGTTTCTATGTAAAGTGGAATTCCCACGGATAAATCCGAAATTCGACCCAAGGATCATAATGTGTACAAACTTGGTAAATTAGCATTACCTGGTAGATGATGTTACATGCCAAACATGAAAGCCGTCTGCCTTCTGGTTTCAGAGTAGAAGATTTTTAGAGATTTTCTTGCCCCCTTTTTGTTAAGGATGGATTTCGTTTTTAGCTCCACTGGCCGAAGAAATTTTGAATTACCCCAAATTAAAGGCGTGGCAGGGCGGGGGTTAGGTTTACATTGAATTTTTTAAAAACAATTTCCTTCCAAAACATTGGGTCGAATTAAATGAAACTTTGCATGGATGTTCCATGGGTCACCCTCTACTTGAATTGTAGAAAAGAAATTTTGATTGACCCCTCTCCCCTATATGGGCGTTGCAGGGCGTGGTTTATTTCGCCTTTAATTTTTAATAATTCCCTTAAAACACACACACACTCATTTTGGCCAATTTAAATGAAACTTAGCATGACTACCACTTAGATGCACCTTCACTTAAATTGGTCACAACTTTTTGATGGGCCAAAAATTGAAAGTTTTGCAGGCCGGGGCTTCTTTCATTAAAATTGTTCCTGAAAATGTAATTACAATGGTCTACTTATTGCAATCACCTTTATGTTGGTAGGAAAATGGGTAACGGGTATACAAATCAATGGTGATTTAGTATATTGGTGCAATGTGGGCCATATCCAGTAAAATCATTACAAAATGGTTCTAAAGACACTTCAAAGTGTAGTTTTTAGGCAAATAAAGTTTTGTTTTATGGTAG